>CM052898.1:188870598-188889532 GCA_028534135.1 Potos flavus | reverse complement strand
AAAAAAAAAAAAAAAGAAAGGAGGAGTGCCTTTTAGGATATGCGCCAAGCCCAGCCCTGACTTCAGAGACAGACAGGGGCAGAGGCAGACATTGCCTTTCCTTCCGTCTTTCTCCAGCAGCCTTTCCGTGGAAACCTGTCTCTAGGGAGACCTGTGCCCTTGCACTCTGCTGACACATGCCTCTGATAAGTACTTTTCTTTTTCTTTTTTTTTTTAAGATTTTATTTATTTATTTGACAGAGAGAGAGAGATCACAAGTAGACAGAGAGGCAGGCAGAGAGAGAGGGGGAAGCAGGCTCCCTGCTGAGCAGAGAGCCAGATGGGGGCTCGATCCCAGGACCCTGAGATCATGACCTGAACCGAAGTCAGAGGCTTGACCCAGTGAGCCACCCAGGCGCCCCCGATAAGTACTTTTCTCCGAGGAAGAGTGCATGATTCAAAACCCTCCCTCATGCTCCTTCCATCTCTGCCGTCAGATCTCGTATGCGATCAGTGACCGCTTCGCAGGCATGGTCACAGATGCTGGTGTGCTTCTCTGGGCCACCGTTGAGAGGATCACACGCTTTAATGTGTTATTTAGTCCCAGGCATGTCCAGGACAGAGAGAGACTTTTCTACGGTGCTGACTTTGGCATAAGCTGCAGGCAGATGGAAGAGATGTTTGTGGAGCCGGGTAGGGGATTTACTCTTCTGTGTCTGCTTGAGGTTGGTCCAAGAGAAAGCAAAACGAGGCCATTGTTGCTTCTTGCATGCGCGCGTGTGTGATCCAACGATCTCAGTTTGTTTTCTGTTCCCGTTGGACTTACTTGTTAACACAAAACATAAAGAGCAATGGATGAATGGAGAAACGAAATGTGGTCTAGACCTACAGGGGAATGGTCCTCAGCCTTAAAAAGGAAGGACATTCTGACACCTGCCACAATGTGAATGAACCTTGAGGACACGATGCTGAGTGCAATAAGCCAGGCACAAAAGACGAATATTGGGTGCTTCCACGTAGATGAGGTCTCTGGAATAGAGTCAGGTCCATAGAGGCAGAAAGTGAAATCAGAGGTGCTGGGGGCAGGGGGAGGGAGAAAGGGGGAGTCCATGCTTCATGGAGACCGAGTGTCGGTTTGGGGAAGATGAAGTGTCCCAGAACTGGGTGGTGGGGATGGCTGCACAGCAGTGTGAATTTCTTTCTTTCTTACCTTTTTTTAAAAAAAATTTTTTTAAAGATTTTATTTATTTATTTGTCAGAGCAAGAGAGAGCAAGAGAGAGCGAGAGAGAGCACAAGCAAGGGACGGGGAGAGGGAAACGCAGGCTCCCTGCCGATCAGGGAGCTCGATGCAGGACTCGATCCCAGGACCCCGGGATCCTGACCTGAGCCGAAGGCAGACGCCTAACCGACTGAGCCTCCCAGGCGGCCCAAAGTGTGAATTTCTTAATGGTACTCTACACTTAAAGTGATGAAGATGGTAAATTTTATGTTATGTATATTTCATCACGGTCACAATAAAATGGGAAGGGCACGTGTGCTGAGGCTGCAGACTGCTGGTTTCCGAGGGAAGAAGACGGGGGGAGTAGCAGGTATCATACTGGCTGGGACAGCCAGAGGCTCTCCGGGGTAGCTCCTTCTCCAGGGGAGAAGTGCCATTTCTTTTTTCCCCACTCTGGCCTGCGTCATTTCTGCCAACAACTTTCTTCGCGTCCTCATTCCAGTGCCTTCTGAGCACAGAGCTCCTCTTCTGCTGGGCAGAGGCGTGGCCGTGAAAGTCCTCCCAGCCCAGATTTTGGCAGAGCAGGGGAGCTGGACACTTGACTCGGGAGAGAGCTGCCGGAGGAAACAGACGCTGCCGATCCTCGTGCCTCCTGCACAGTTATTATGGAGGAAGGCAAACCCCACTCCAATTAGTGGAGCTTGCCTGGGATCCTTCCTTCATTACCCGCGCTACTGAAGAACGTTGTGCAAACGTAAATGGCAGTTGTTGACAGACTGCATCTCTTACTGAATGCGTCTCCGGGCTGTAATTTGGCTGAGTCCTGACCATTTTCAATATGCCTTCCCCCAGAAGACTTGCCTGGGTTTCCGCCATTTCCCAGAATGTACATCACGCGATGGCTATTCCCTATAATTGCCTCTCTCTAACATCTCGGAAACGCACATTCCCCAATTAACCAGCCATAGGCGGCTGGCCAAATCTTCAGGGTCCGATTGACTGAAACCATTCCAAAGATCAAGTTTCATCCGGCCGAGGAAGGCCATTAACACGGATAGGGTAGATTATTTCATGTTTGTTCTATGCAGACGTTGGTTTCCTCGGAAGTCTGTGTGCTCCTAGAAGGATTTGGACTCCTGGAACATCTGGAAGAAGAAACAGCCCTAAGTCACAAGTCTTTGACATGGGCGCGTTGCTGGGGTATTTGAAAAAGTCCAACAAACATAAAAACTCTCGGGAACTCCAATAACGCTGATTGTGCGCCCTCTCCGGCGCCGCCGTGGGCGTGCTCTAGAAAATGGGGCATGAATCGGGTGCATTCCATGCGCGCCTGTTCCGTCTGGTTGGAGAGTGGAGGCACACTCTGGAATGAGCAACCGGCTACTGTAATTGGCCCGTCAGGGATCGCACACATTCTTCTTATCTGCTTTGCTTTATTTTTAATAGAATTTATAAAAAATACGCATCCCTTCCCCCCCAAAACCACAGCTCTTCCTTCCAATGCATCCTGTCAGGCTTGGAGACAGCCCTTGGGTTGGCTGGTCGGGTCACCACCCGCTACCGGCATCACGCCTCTGCCGGTGGGGGGGTGGCATGTGAGTCTAGGCTCTGGGACAGCGTTTCCTGAGGGTTTGGGTGGAGGCAGAGCCCAAGATGGGATTTGTCCCTTGCAGTGGAGCCATGCTTTCCCCACCAGGGCAGCGCAGGATGTGACTGGGCTGTTGTTGCTTCCTAAATCCAGTGAGAACAGCCTAATATCCTTACACGTTTATTTCCAGCTTTATTTCCTAGCCAGAGGGCTATTTGTTGTGTGCAACTGATCGCCAACTGATGCGGTATTGTGCACAGACACACGGAATTGGAAGGCATTGAAAGGCCAGTGGGGAAAATGCACATCAAATTCACAACAGTGTTTACTTTTGGGGAGGCAAGCAAGAGAATCCAGTCAGAGTTGGTAAGAAGTGGGCTTCGGTTCCATTTGGTCTGTTTTGACCAAACTTCTTATGAAACATCAAAACAAATACACTAAATATTGTTTAAGTGTCGGTAATAGACTATGGGGGAATTTGTCATATTATATATTATTATATATTAAATATATAATAAAATATAAATATATATTATATATTATATAACATATAATATAATAATTATATATTATATAACATATAATATAATAATTATATATTATTATAATGTAATATTATTATAATATAATATATTATGATTATAGATTTAATTTAATTACTAATATTATAGAATACTATATTATTATATTACATAATAATATAATAAATTATTATTTTATATTATATATTAAAATATATAAATAAAATATATTTTTTACTGTAAATTAAAAAGTATCCATGGAGCACTGGGTGTGGTACATAAATGGTGAATCTTGTAACACTGAAAAAAAATAAAATAAAAATATTTGGGGAAAAAAAAAAGTATCCATGGAACTACAACCCCAAAAATTCAACACCTGAAGCCTAGAACGAGAAAGGCACAAAGCATGCTTGGTGGCCATGGGTGGTGGTGGGCGGTGATGGGAGGGGAGCAAATAGTGAACACGTAGCAGCATATGCCTTGTGCAGTCTACCACCTGTGCACCCTAGATGTGCAGTGCGAAACCTGTACAACTGGATTCGGCAGGCCTACCTTAGCTCGCTGGCTGCAGGGAAGGATCCTTGTGCACAGGCTGTGGGAGATAAAGTTGAGATGTTAGACTGTCCCTGGGCTGTGGAGCTGTGAATACCATTGTCAGGACATTGAAGATTTTCTGGTGGAGGGATGACTTCACCTAAAAGGTGAATGTTTGGAGAGTGAATGTGCTTCTGCACGCGGGATGACTGTGGGCAGGGCAGGGAAACTGTGACACCAATTAGATGTCACATTAACTGGTGGGAGAGCCTGGAAAGCCACGTTACCCCAGCTGGGAGTCAGAACCGTAGGTCTGAGCGAGTGTCGGTGGTTGTCAAATCAGATAGCTGTGTCTCCAGCAGTGGCCCGTTTCCTGCTTGCTCTCATGGAGGAGGTCCCTTGGCCACACCCACAGACCCGGTAGCTGCTTCTGGAGCATCACGTACCCAGTGAATGTCTGCTCTGACGGTTACAGGCCGGGCTCTTTCCTGAATGCCACTCCGCCGCCGAGTCTCGGACGCGGCTGGACACAAAGCGTTTGTCCCAACAACTTCATCTGATGACTCAGGTCTCGGCTCTGAAGGCACCCACCCCCCTGGGCATCGAGGAGCCAGGTTAGTGGGATGTTACTGTCCCATTCCACTGGTGAGGAAATGGAATTCACAAGGACCAAGGCTCTAGAGACGACACATCTCAAAGCAGTAGCGAAACCGGCACACACGTGTGAAATTGCCGTCCCCGGAGACGACTTAGGGAGCATGTGCTGTTCCGTGCAAGGGGACAGCCTCTCTGGCAGCTCCCCGGCCAGTCCCAGCTCCTCTCATCCAGCGCGCCCCGTCTCAGAAGTTCACGTGCGACACACTTCTGCTTCATGTTCATGATGCCAGCGCAGCGATCAACGACCGTGTTAGGGAGTCTGGACGTCCTCCGGGTCCGACAGTAACTCCCAGGATTGCCAAGGCACCAGAGGCCGGGAGAGGGGCGGGGGACGGATTGTCCCTGCCAGACGCCAGGAAGATCCGACACCTTGCCGTCGGACTCCTGGCCTCCAGAGCTGCGAGAGAATAAAGTTCCGTGGTCTTAGGTCCCCCAGATTTTGGCAACTCTTGGGTGGCCGCTCTAGGAAATGGATAGAAGCAAGATGCAAGATTCTCATGTGGTTTTTCAGATAAAACCAAAGTCTTCAAAGACAATGCGCTGTGCTGCTGCTTTGATGAGTGAGAGTGACTTTTACTCTCCAGCCACGGTATTTCCCCATGGAAAATGGGGAAGCCCTTCTTCGTCCAAGCCGGTGCCCTTAGCAGAGAAAATTCAGGAGGCTCCTTGGGGTTCCCTGCTCTGGGCTTGGCCCAGTTGCCTCTGGTGCCCTCCTCCCTCCCCCACCTGGACAGGTGCCCTCCTCCCTCCCCCACCTGGACAGCTGCCCTCCTCCCTCCCTCTCCTGGACAGCTGCCCTCCTCCCTCCCTCTCCTGGACAGCTGCCCTCCTCCCTCCCTCTCCTGGACAGCTGCCCTCCTCCCTCCCTCTCCTGGACAGCTGCCCTCCTCCCTCCCTCTCCTGGACAGGTGCCCTCCTCCCTCCCTCTCCTGGACAGGTGCCCTCCTCACCTCCCGAGTGCGCTTTGTGTAACCTTCGCTGGTACGCACACCAGCCAACTACTCTGTGTCCCCTCTCCTTCTCCCGTGAGTCTTGTCCCTCTTGGCTCTGCTGAAACCTGCTTCCAGCTGAGGACAACTGTCCTGTGGCCCTCTCACAGGGAGGCCATTCCTCTCCCCGCCCCCAGCGCTCCGGACCCTAGGACTGCGCTAGTCCCCACCCGCATGCCCTGGTGCTTAGGAGACCCTCACCTCCTTCCATCACCCTCTCCCATCCGCTCTCCTGCTGTCCCCTGCCGTCCCTTGCTCTCCTCGGGGCCGTGCCCCTTGTCGCGAGGTGGAGGGCCTCGGCCCTGGATGCATGATCTTCCTCTGTGCTCTGCAGCCTGGCAGCCACCCTCAGGCTAACCCCCCCCACCCCCACTGCCCCCGGCTCTGGTGGCCTCTCTCTCACCCCATGCCCATCTTCCCGCTCGGAGGTTGTCATTCCCAGAACCCTCCCCAGTTCTTCACAGCCGAACTTGGTGGAAAATCACCAACCCCCATGGCTTCCATCTCCCCCAACCCCCAGCCCCCCGTCACCGGGCATCTGTTATGTCCCGAAATGGCTGCTAAACCCAATGAATCCTGGCCAGGCCTCGCTCAGCTGCCTGCCCTACATCCTGGGCCACCGTGGACCTCCCTCTCCTTAGAAGATGCTCATCCCAGGTCCTCGGCCTTCGCGCTCCTGCCCGGTCCCTGTCTCCTGTCCACGGCTACCCCCCATGCATCTGGGACTTCATCCTCCCGCCCTCGGATGTCAGGTCTCCTCGGGGTTGGTCCAAGGACCTGCGTTCACCGCACACACACTCCCGAACCGTCTCAGGCACGTCTGTCGTTTCAGCAACAACCCCGCCTGCTAACTCCCCAAAGCGCGTCTACGTTCCAGACCTCTGTCCTGAGCTCCTGCTCCCGGGAGCACCCTCACCCCCGGGGCACCCTCACCCCCGGGGCACCCTCACCCCCGGGGCACCCCCCCCATGTGGTTGTTCCTTGGGTTGCTCCAACTTAAATGTGTGACCTCAAATGAAAATGAATTCTGGTTTCCTAAAGGTATTTTACCTTCTAGAATTTCTGTCTCTGGGAATACGGTGATGTCTTCTATCAAGTTGCCCAAGCCAGAGACTGGATGTTTCCCTTGACTATTCTCTCTCCCACTTCCCAGCCCTTCACCTCGTGTTGCTTCTAGAAGTATCTCTAGAAGCATCCGTGCTCTCCATTTCCTCAGCAACTACCCCCTCCAGTCATCTTGGAGCTGGATGATTGCCACAGTTCCTAACTGTGTTTCCAGACATGAGCCTTCCCAATGCACTCCAAACTGCAGCCAGAATATTCTATCGAAAATGCAGAAATGATCATGTCTCCACTTGCTTAAATCCTTTGGAGGCTCCCCATGTACTCGTTCATGCTGTAGGATGCCTTTCTGTCCACGCCAGCTCTCGTCTCTAGAACTCTGAGCCCTAGCATGGCGTACTGCTCACGGAACATGGACATGGCAGCCCTTCTTGTTCCCTTCCTCTCCTTGTCTCTCCAACTGCTGAGCTAAGCCTGTGTCCTTAGATTTCCTTCTGTCTGGGCCACTGGTCCTCCCTCTGCCTCCATCCCTTGCAAGCCAACTCTTACCATCCAACCATCAGGACTGACTTCACCCTCTCTCTGGAACAGTCCCCAATCCCTTGGGTGACGTGGTCCCACTTAGCTCTTTGTGACCCTTGCATGCAGTTTACAATGCCTCTTCACCTGTTGTGTCCCCTTCCAATCTGTCAGCTCTAATCTGCACCAGTTTTGTTCACTGTTCTGTTCTTGGTGATTAGCACATCACAGGTGTTTAGGAAGTATTTGTTCAATGAATGAATAAATGTGAGTTAAATGGGTTGGATACTGCATGGGGCTCATATCCACCTCATTCAAAGACAGGTAGATAGTTTGACTATTTTAGATTCTTCCCACAAGTGGGATCATGCAATAGTTGCCCTTTTGCGTCTGGCTTAATTTACTTAGCATGAACATCCACCAGGCTCATCCATTTGGTCCCATACGGCAGGATTTCCTTCTTTCTGAAAGCTGAAAGTGGGGTAATGGTTTCCAGGGTCTGGGGGGAGGAGGATGGAGGATGTTTAGCTAAAGGTACAAAGCTTCAGTTGTACAGGTCCTAGAGACCCGCTGTACAGCATGGCGCCTACAGCGAGTAATTTTGTATTGCATACTACAGTATACTAATTTGCTAAGGGGCAGATCTTATGTTAAATGTTCTTACACACAGAAAGAAAGAGCGCGGGAGGAAACTCTTGGAGGTGATGGATATGTTCATGGCATTGATTATGCTGATGGGTTTGTGGGCGTACACTCGTGTCCCAACATTAAGGTATGTATTAAATATGTATAGCTGTTTGTAAGTCAGTCATATCTCAATCAAGTGGTTTTAAAAAATAAAAACCCAGGTGGACAGTATTATTACCGAGTGAAAATTCTAAGCCTGTGCACGAGGAGGTCAGTGCACCCTTGCTGCGGTGCTCGGCGGGTATAGGAAGGTCACATCAGGACTCTGCCTGGGGCTACTGTTCCAGGATAAGAGTCATGGTCTGCAGTAGCTCAGTTGCCTGAAGAAATGGTTCAAGTCATAGCTGGATGCGGTTTCCCGTCCCTCATGGGAAATGTCACCTTGATTCACATCAAAGCATGTGCCAGCCTCTGCTCGGGGAGATGCTTGGAGCCGTGCAGCACCAGCGCTGGGAAGGCGCTGGGGCGTCAGAGAAGACGTGCTCTTGGCCGCAGTGAAGGGCCGACCTTGTCACCTTCAGATGGCATTGTGGCCTGTGGGGACTATTTGGGTAGAGAAGGAAGAATGCTGAACTTTACTTTTAGGGAATTTAAAGACACACTGAAGTATTTTTAGGGCATTGTTTATTGATGCGCCGTGGTTCTGTTTGGTTGACTTGTAGAAATAGTGTCTCTGATCTTAGACAGATTGCTTATACTTTTTCATACTCAGTTTCCTTATCCGTAAGGGGGGGCAGTCTCTGCTCATCTCAGAAGGGCACTCTCCAGAGTACAGGGAATGGAAGGACACCTTGTCCCTCATATTGACTTGTGCTGGGCACCTAGCTCTTTCCCAGTAACTGCAGAAGAGCTCAGTACTGCGGATGGAGCCCACAAGTGCGTGGAGTTCCAGGTGGTACCCAGGTTAGATGCTTGTGGGGAGCCCTGGGCCAGGCACCTCTTTGATATGCAGGGTATCTTAGCTTGTGGTTTGGGTCACAAAAGGAAGGATGAAATGGGATGAAGACGAGCTTGTACCCAGGCTGTCGAGTTACTTGGCTGCAAGCAGATTTCCCCACTAGTAAGGAGGCAGGTTGCAGACTCTAGAACCAGGTTGCTGGGGCTCCACGACCCTCTGCACTTCCCGCTGTGGTTAAGCAGTGTGTAGCAGTTTCTTTATCTGCAAACTGGAGAGGTAATAATTTTGACCCTATGAGGTAGTTGTGAGGTTCAATATATTGAAACTAATATATGTAGGGCTCTTGGAACACAGACTGGCTCAAGATTAGCATGTGGTTGATGCTCGCTTGTCATCACCATCATGATCACCATTATCATCATCACCGCCATCACCACCATCATTGTTATCACCTTCACCATCATCACCACGATCACCACCGCCATCATCACCATGATCGTCATCACCATCATCATTACCTTCATCACTATCACCACCATCATCACCATCACCATCATCACCATGATCGTCATCACCATCGTCCTTACCTTCATCACTATCACCACCATCATCGCCATCACCATCATCACCATGATCATCATCACCATCGTCATTACCTTCATCACTATCACCACCATCATCGCCATCACCATCATCACCATGATCGTCATCACCATCGTCATTACCTTCATCACTATCACCACCATCATCGCCATCACCATCATCACCATGATCATCATCACCATTGTCATTACCTTCATCACTATCACCACCATCATCACCATCATCGTCATCACCACCACCATCACCAACATCACTACCATCAATTATCATCACCATCAGCACCATCATCACCACCATCACCATCAACAATTATCATCACCATATCATCACCTTCCTTGTTATCATCATCAACGCCATCACCACCACCACCACTGTCACCACCATCATCAACATCATCATCACCACCACCATCGTCATTATCACCACCATCATCATCACCTTCCTTGTAATCATCATCATCATCATCATCAGTGAAAGGGTGAGGAAATCCAGCTTATAGATAACCTGTTGGTTTCCTATAACCGCAGAATCGTCTTCATGTTGCTTGGTATGACTGTTTCCTTGGGAGTTAAAATAAGGTTAATAAATCATTGAAAAGCAGAGTGATGACTTAAAGGTCTCTGTGATTAGTCACACGAGATAAGAACTGACTCAAATGTTGTGCGGCAGGAGACTCTGTGACTTCAAGTCCAGCAGTAAAAGAGCAAGAGACAGGTAGGAATATCTTGTTCAGGAAGCCCGAGCATCGGGATTTGAGGCTGTGGCCTCAGCTGCATTTCTGAGCACTAAGCTCTCAAAACTTTGGAAAAGAAATGCTATACCCTGAAAGATGTGATTTTGACGACAGGTGATTACGTGGATGCTGAAATTCTACATTCTGGTAGTTGTTTCCTTACTCAAAGGTGGTGGTTGTTTTACTTACATAAATGTGAATTTGTGTTATCTTACTGCAAATGTATTTTGTAAAAAAATTGCCTTGGAGGTAGGTCATTACATGAGAGCCATCCATTTGTATCTGAGCTTTAGAGAAAGCTTCTCCTCCCTCCCCTACTTCTTTGCTTTTTCCCCCCTTCATTCTTCTACTCTGATATAACAAAAAGATCACTTATTCTTTAAGTTAGATACATAATTTAAAATAAATTCAGATATGTAAATTAAATACATGATTGCTTTAACAGATTCAAAACAATTGTTCTAATGAATTCGAGCAAATTCACATTTAAGTAAAATGTGAATTTCCCACCAAATCCTAACCCATTTATTCTCTGTACCCAGCTCCCTCATGGGTCTCCACTTCCCCTGGCCATAGTCACTTTTATAGCTCTATCTCTCTCCCCCGACTCCTCAATGCAGGGCTTGAACTTCTGGCCCTGAGATCAAGAGTGGGATGCTTAATCAACTGAGCCACCCAGGCACCTGGACAATTTTCTTTCATTAATAATATATTGGAATCTTTCCACATCATTGCATACACATCATTTTGAAAACAATTGCATTTTTGTTCCTGGTACAAATACAGGTTGTTCCCATTATCAGTGTTGGTGTTAACTGTTACAAACAAAGCTGCCGAGAATGACCTCATACAACCTATCTTTGCTCACTTGTGTTGCTATTTTCCCAGGATAGAAATGACATTTCTCTGACAAAGTGTGTGCATGTTTAAAATTTTGGAACTGACACATTTTTCCTCTCTAAAATGTTTGCATCTGTTTCTACTTTCACCAATAATATATGAAAATGATAATTTCCTTAGAGCATCACCAACGACTACTTTCAATCTTTAAATTTTATGTCAGTCCCGTGGGCAAAAAGTTTTTCATCTCAGTATGGCTTCAATCATGTGTGTGTTTGTTTTTTTTTTTAAAGATGTGCAAATATTTTCTTCCAGCCTGCCATTTTTTGTCAACTTGGCTAAGTTGGAACTCTATATCCCCAAATCCACCCTTGTATGATACCAAAAAGAATTCACCAAGGGAATTTAAGCGAGATGTGGGAGAAGGAGCCTCTCTTTCTCAGCCTGATTGTGGAGCTAGCTGGATATGCTCAGCTGCTCAGGGAGGCTGGAGGATGATTTCTTTGCTCCTCCAGCTTCTCCCTGACCACGCAGCCTGCATCCTGCCGCAAACCCCAGACCCCAAAATGCACACGAATGACTTCATTGCCATGCCCCCCCCATCTCTACCACTGGGGTCATGGGTCTTCTGTCATGTAGGATTTTGCATTTTTCAATACTCGACTTTGTCACTTTCTTTTATGATTTCTGGCTTGTGTCTTGCTGTGAAAGGTCTCCTACACTCTATGATTGTAGAAAAAAGGTATTTTCATATTTTTTCAGGTACTTTCATAATTTGTGAAAATATGTATGTAGATCGCCAGCCCATATAGAATATCCGCCTGTGATAGGAGGTAGAGTTTCAACTCACTTTATCTACGTGGTAAGCCAATTTTCCCAACAACATTTAGCGAGTGATCCATTCTTTCCCTTCATTCAAAGCCCTGCTTTGCCACTTACCACGTGACCCTCAGACCTTCCTGCCTCTTCCTGTCTTAGCTTTCTCATTTGTACGTCAGGGCCATTACTGAACTCTGCCACCCAGTTGTCCCTATATTTAACTTTAAATAATAAAAATGAAAATTTACATAGCTGACTCTCCCTCCTGGTGGTTTCTTTCCCCGCCTCCTTGTTTCTGTAGCGCAAAGAAGGTGTGAATTTGGATCCCACAACTGGAAGAAGCATAGGCATGAGTTTGTTTGTTTTTTTTTTTAATGTGTCACAGGGCCACCCAGAGCACTGGACTGGTGTTCACTTCCTTGCTCCTCAGGAGAAGTGGCCAGAGCATTTGGAATCCCGTTTTCCCGGGCACAGAGACTCCTGAAGGCTCCAGCCGTGTGCAGAGGTCTTCATTCTCGATCCTCGCCCCACATGGTCATCGGGTCCCCACATCCCTTGGCTCAGCTTGCATTTAGTCCCGGGGCTCCCATCCTGTGGCTGATATCTGGGTCCCACTGACCACAGTAGGACCAGCTCATGCTTAGTAGTCTGGCTTACAATTTCCCTTCATTTCTGGCCGCTGATGGTTTCTCCTTCTTTATTTTGAAATTGCTGTGTATTTCTTTCTTTCTTTATTTAAAGATTTTCTTTATTTTTTTAAAAAGATTTTTATTTATTTATTTGACAGAGAGAGAGAGATCACAAGCAGGCAAAGAGGCAGGCAGAGGAAGAGTGGGAAGCAGGCTCCCTGCTAAGCAGAGAGCCCGATGCGGGGCTCGATCCCAGGACCCTGAGATCATGACCTGGGCCGAAGGCAGAGGCTTTAACCCACTGAGCCACCCAGGTGCCCCTAAAGATTTTATTTTTAAATAATCTCCATCCCCAATGTAGCGCTTGGACCCACAACCCCGAGATCATGAGTCCCACGCTCCACCGACTGAGCCAGCCAAGACTCCCAAGAATACTGTGTATTTAAAATAAAAAACTCTTAAATTTTGTCATATTTAATCTAGCATTTCTCTGTGTTTTCCTATAGTGTGTGGGGGCAATTGTCCATATTGCCAGAAATTATTCCTCCTTTATCATCCTTGTTGTTACGGTGTAAGCCAGACTTGCTCCAGGTTAGTCTATTTTACTGGTCTTTGCAAAGAATTAGTTCTTGATTTTATTTATCAATCTGCTAACTTTTCAAGGGCAGAGTCCCTCTATTTTTTTTCTCTTGTCTTCATTAATTCTTTCTTTTAGGCTTACTATTGTTGTTTTGACTTCTTCTGTTAAATACTTAGCTCATTTATTTTTAATCTCTATCGTTTTCCAATAAAGCTATAATTGTTCTTTGAATTACTAATTTGCTGCATCCTATAGGTGCTGAGAGTTAGGGCTCACATGACAATTTCCCCTATAACGCAAGAGGTATCTAGCAAACTGCTTTTAAGACGTCCGATGACTACACTTTTGGGGGGGATGTTAATTTAGAGTATTTGGACATTGAGATCAGAGATCACGCTCAGGTAAGATTTCTGCTGTTTGGAAAACCGTGAGCTTTCTTCCGTAGACAGCTTTCCTTTTTGACATGAAGGGAAAGGACGAGGAAAGAAGGAAGGGTGAACTTGGAAAGGGAAGGAAGAACGGGAGATCTGGGGAAGATGAGTCTATCCGAGCTCCCCCTCGTGCTGCGATTTGGCAGGTGTGGAGACAGAGAGTATGGGCAGTGTCACTTCCAGAGCCAAGGGCTCGGCGGTCTCCTTCCCCCGGGCTTCCTTCTGAACTACAGGTTCTCAGCTCCCATCAGTGTTCCTGGGGCCGGACGCTGAACGAGGGCACAGACTGGGGACGAGAGGGGGGGTACCTGCTTTTCCCAGGCATGCGTCACTGGGAAAAGGCCCCTTTTCCCCTGTGTCTCCTGCTTTGTCGTAGCAGAAAGGCGAACTCGGAGGGCACTGAGCATGCCTTCAACACACACCCATGTTGCAGGTGCCGCGCGCTGGACGGGCCACCTCTGCCAGCTGCTGGGGGCACAGCTGCAGCACCTGGAGAGTGATGCCCTTCTTCAGGACGGCAAGGCTCTGCGGAGCGGAGAAAGGCCAATTTTATTTATACATGACAAGCCAACAAGTCAGGCAGGGACTGAGAGAAACAGACGCGCCTGGGCCCCCGTACCTGTCCATTGTGCACAGGCTGTGGGAGCGGCTGAGGGTCCGGAGCCGGGGTCTTCCCTCCTGTAAGGATCTGCACCTCGTGGCGTGGACGCGAGGACTCCTTGCACAAAGCATGTGCGTGGTCAGAACCCAGCCTAGGACTCTGTATGTGATTGGCGCTAATTCCCTTGACCAGGTGCGTCTTCCTCGACCTCCCCGCAGCACCGAGCGCTTCCGGCAGCTGCCTCCCGGGGAAGGTCTCCCACATCCAGGACACAGCTTTCCAGCCCTCGCGGCGCTCTCTCCCGTGTCCTTCCGTGGCCCTGCTAGCTCTTCCTTTCTCTGACAGCAGCCTCTGCGGATGACGTGCCTGGGTCCCTTCCCTTCCCTTGCCAGGGGTCTGCTGTTCACTGTTGTAACTCGTACTTGTTGTCAGAGGACTCCCAGTGGGTGTCTGTGCTTCTGATTTTCCCCCAGGTCCAGTGCCCCGGGGCCGCTCTCCTGCCTGGTGCCTCCGTTCCCGCGATCTGAGACCAGCCTCCTCCTGCTCTCCCCGGCTGGAAACCTCTGAGTCAGACACGCTTAGCTTCTCCCTCTTCACATTTTCCACGTTCCCTCAGCTGTCACATCCTGTCAGGCCCGATTCTGCCGCCTCTCCCATCAGCTGTGGCATCTGGCCTCTCGTTTCCATTCCCATTCCCATCCCTGTAACGCAGACCCTCATTACCCTGCACGTGGACCCCAGCAGCTGCCTGCGTCTTCAGCCCAGCGCCCAGTCTCTTGCTGCCCTCTGCGCTGCCCACTGCGGACGCGAATCTTTATGGAGTCCAGCTCCGGGTCCATCCGGGCTTGCTCATGGATTTCTAGTGGGTTTTCTTGGCCTCCTGGAAGTGGCCACATTGCACACCTTTCCATCAGGTCTTCCGGATTGGAAGCGATCGCTGAGTCCAAGCTGTTATTGACTCACCAACAACACAGTGTTATTTCACGGTGCTGCGGAAAGGATTAAATAAGATAACCTCTAAACACGGGGCACCCAGAGTGTCGGTTTCTTTCCCATAGGAGATCTTTTATTTTGTGCCTGATATTATCAATCAGGGACATATGGGTCTCCTCTAACTGGAGTGCGCATGCAAATAGGTTAGCCCAGAGCCAGACGCATGCTCCACAGGTTGTTTCGTTGTGGATATCCTTACCTGCGAAGCTTGTGCTAAATAAGAGAGAAATTAGAACTTACTTGGCAAATGTAAAACTTTGGTCGCGGTTATGAATATATCCATGTTTTCAAATTTGAGTATTTGTTTTGGAATTGCTAACTTTAACTCTGCCTGAATTCCTTGCAGTTTATTTTCCTTTAAAATCGTTGGGGTTGATGATGAGCCCAAGCTCGCCTGCAGTACCACATAGCATGAAACCATAGCTAGGACACTATCAAAGAATGAGCAAGTGCGTTGCTGGAATCACACAGTCATGAAATGGTCATGCATCATTTAAACAGAAATACCGATGTATGTAGGCTCAAAGGCATTTTATTTTTTGTCCCCATGCACCAAATAGTTCTTATTTTTCTAAATTCTTGATTCCTGGGGCTAGAAGAGGGAGTTCTAAACAAGTAATTGTTTGCTTTGAGCATACATATTACCTCAATCTCATTTTAAAACACCAAGAATTTGGGGGGATAACTGTTGTTATTTTGGACGGGATGCTCCCTTTGTCCAACTTGTCATCCAGAACTCAGGGCAGCAGCCTCCAACTCAACCATGACTGAACTTGTAGTTGGCAGAATAATGGCCCTCCAAAGACCTCCACATGCTCCCTGGAAACCACAAATACATTATCTAACACAGCAAAGGAGAACTGAAGCTGTAGATGGAATTACGGTTGTGACAGTCGACCTTAAAAATACCCTGGATTACCGAAGGGAACCCAATGTACTCACAAGACTCTTTAAAACCAGAAGAGAGTCAGAGTCAGAGAATAAGTTGTGATAATGACCTCAAGATCAGAGTCATGTGCTTGCTGTCCTTGAAGGGGGAGGAGTCGGGTCACGAACCAAAGAAGGATGATGTCCTCTAAAAGCTGGAGAGACAAGAGATTCTCCCTCCGAGCTTCCAGAAGGCATTCAGCCCTGCAGACACCTTGATTTTAGTTCAGTGAGACCCATTTCAGACTTCCGGCCTCCAGAACTGTAAGCTAAGAACCGTTTTAAGTCCCTAAATTTGAGTTAATTTGTTATAGCCGTGATAGCAAACTAATACAGACTTTCATACCAGGAATGTGGTGCTGATATCAAAAACATTTTTTTTTTTTTTTTTTTAGAACTGTAAAGGCTTTGGAATTGACAGTGGGCAGAGGCTTGAAGAATTCTGAAGAGTATGATACACCATTCTTAGAGATATGGATGTTTCGGAGCACCATCGAAGGTTCACAAAGGACTGAGATACATGGTGGAGAAGAAGCATAAATCATCTCAAATGGACTGTTGGTAGAGATATGGATGTGCTGCCAGGGAGGACTCAGAAGGAAAGGAGGAGCCTGTCCCAGGAAACCAGAGGGAAGGAGAGCCTTGCTGTGTGGTGGCACAAAGCTCGGTGGAGCCTGGTTCCCATAACAGAGTCTTTTGTGTGAGAAGCAGAACTAGTAAAGATCGACCTTGCAGCTTTAGTGGAGGAGATCGACGAGCAGAGTGTTGAAGGTGCAGCCTGGCTGCTTCTTGCTGCTTATTATAAAATTCAAGATGAATGAGAGAAATGGAGAGAAGAAATGTTAGAAAGGAATCAGGACTCGTCGGTTTTGAACCTTCTCACCCCTCCGCGATGCAGACGATGCTGAAATGAAGGGATTTACCATCAGGAAAACATGCTCCAGAAGAAGCTCAGGGAGTGGCTGAACGATCTTTTCCTGATGTCTTCCAAAAATCAAAAGATCCGAGTATTCAGTCCACAAATGTTTCTTTGAAGAGATTACGAGTGAGACTCGAGGTTCCCTAGATAAATCAGAGGACTTCTGGGAAGCTTGAGAACATGGCCTCGTGCCATCTCAACAGAACTGGAGGTGGGATTATTCAGGAAAGATCTGTGGGTGAGCCTTTTGTCTCACGGGATAAGTTCCCATGATATAAATGGGAGACCTACGAGGTTCTTGGGAACTTTATAGGAGTAAAATTTGAGTATTTTACTCAAACTAAAAGGACTAAAAAGGAAAGACAGGATGAAAGGACCATTGTTGGTCCTGCAAAAGTCTACAGGCCGGGGACAGCTTGCCAAAACCACTCATGCTGCTTTTCATGAGAAAGGAAGGATGCCACAGGGATGGAACCCAGGTGGATCCAAGAGCCGTGCAGGATTAATCCAGGCTTCGTACCCAGTGGCATTTGCCCGGCTGGATTTCCAAGTTGATTGGGACCTGTGACTTCTTCTGTTCCCTCCATTTTCTCCCCTTTGACCTGAGTGTCAACTGCTGGTGTTCTTGCGTGTCTCATCGTTGTCTGTTGGAGCAGATAACTTGTTCTCTGGTTTCGTAGATCTACAGATGGAGAGGAATTTTGCTTCAGGACGAATTGCACCCAGAGTCTCACCCATCCTTGATTTAGATGATTATATTTGGAACTTTCCATCTGATGAGAGTTTTGGACTCTCATCTCATGAAAGTTTTGGACTCATCAACAGGGTTTTCGACTTGGAGCCGATTCTGTAACGGGTTGAGACTTTTAGGGGCATTGGGATGGGGGGGGTCAATGTACTTTTCACTGTAACATAGCTGTTACGGTAAAACAGGAGGCTGTGTGGTGTGAGATTAGGGAGCAGGGCAGACGCCAGGTGAAAGGGTCCAGATTTCATTCTGCGTAAAGCGGGAAGCCTCCGTAAGGTGCAGCAGTACAAATGAGTGGAATATAGCCAAGCCGATGGAATTTTGGAGGAAACAACACTCTGCATACAGACTCTAGTGTCAACCTTAGAAAGCAACAATCATTTTTTAAAAGGAAGTGGCTGGAATGTTATCTCGAGCTCCTGGAATATTTGACTTCTCTAGGCGTTTCCTCTGTCTGGAATAGATGCTCTGGTCAAAGTGCTGAAGGTCTCCCAGACAGTAAGCAAGAACACTTTAGTCGTGGATCTCAAGAAAGGAAGATAGTGTAGTTTGATAATGACTATTAAGCAGGTGTCTGGAAGGCAGGGAAGTGGGTTATGGGCTTTGGGTCCCTCAAACAAATGCTCCCGTGTTTGCCATGGGAGGCCACCTTGCTGGTCTTCATCTCAGCACGAATGGTGTGTTTTGCAAACTTCCCCATCATGCCTTCCTAGGTGTCAATCCAACTGATTCCTAGGACTGTAGTCAAACTTACCACTCCTGTATTGATCGGGTGATGGAAACAGGAATCCTCTCACTGCCCCTGTCTGTCCCTCACATTCTACTGTCTCCTCCTGTCCTTGTAGTTGCTCTAGCTCTGGTCCTGGCATAGAGCTAACCTGTATGACCTGCTAAATCTCCACCTGGAGACAAGAAGATGCCATTCACATTTGAGGTGTTCCCAACCTTCACATGTCACCTTCCCCTGAAACCTGCTCTCACCTTGTACCCTGATTCCTCCTTCGTGACTTCTCCACCCACAGAAACTTCCGCATTAGAAATGGAGCATTTGCTCAGTCTCCTTTTCTCTTTCATGCAGTGTGTTCAATTAGCCCCAGGTACCGCTAATTCTGGCTCCTAAATAGCTCTCGATTCTGAGCTCCTCCTTCCTCAGCACCACTGTCTTTGTTCTCGTCTTCAGCATGTGTTGCCCGGACGCACAGCTGCTCAGTGTCAGTCACTGGATCTCTCCAGCAGTCCCCATTCCGCTCTCGCGGCTGCTCGTTCCTGCCCACTGCTATTCTTGGTTCCAGGGGGGCAGCCCATTGTCTGACCCTGGCCATGTGGATGCTAGCTGGTGAGACCGTGCTCTGGGTGCTTTCTGCATTTGAATGGATGGGTGAATATCATTTTGTTGAATGGCAGGGCTTGTAAGACGCAAGCCCAGGGAACGTGGGCAGCCGTTCCTCCAGCCCCTG
>CM052898.1:188846375-188870098 GCA_028534135.1 Potos flavus | reverse complement strand
TTGAACTGTGTCCCCCCCTTAAGTCATGTTGAAGTCCTCACACTTCTACCTCAGACTGTGATCTTATTTAGAAAGAGGGTCATTGCATTCTTTAAGAAGAGCTCAGGCTGGAGTCAGGTGAGCCCTTAATCCACCATATGACTGGAGTCCTTATGAAAAGGGGAAGTGTGGACACAGGCACACACACGTGGCGAGGGTAGGGAATGTCACATGAAGATGAAGACAGAGATGGGGTGGTGGGTGTACAAATCAAGGAACACCAAAGATGTGGGAAATATACCAAAAGCTGGGGAGGAGGGTGTCCCTCACATCCTCAGGAGGAACTAGCCCTGCCCTCACCTTGGCTTGAGTCTCCAGAGCTCAGGGATGACACATTTCCGTTGGTTAAGTCACTCAGCTTACTGTCCTGTTACAGAGCTCTGGGAAAGTAACACACCATTTATAGGTTTCTCTGTCCAACTATTCTTCTGCTTAAGCATGACCACGATTATAAGAAGTGATTCAATGTCTGTGCTCCCTGTTGTATTCTAACTACCATAAAGGCAAAGATAACATCTGTCTGTTGCCGGGGAGTCATAGAACTTAGCACGAGGCACCGTGTCTGCCCAAGAGTTGGCCATGAATATATGAAAGGAGGAAAGAAAGGAAAACAGGAGGAAAATCTTTAAAAATTATTTGCTAGTTAGGCATTTTTTTCTTTGAATTAGGAGAAATGCTATTACATTTGCACTCAAAGATTTCCAGTCAGTTCAGCTCAGAAATCTGCAGTATTCCACGGGAGCAAAGTTTGAGGACCGCTACTGAAAAAAAAATGTATTGTTTACTTTCCCCTAACCCCCTTAATTTTCATGTTTCTATCCACCCTGTTCTTTCTGTCAAGAGTTTTCATGATTCCTGTTTTCCATACCAAATTCTACCCATCCTTCAGATCTCAGCCCCAATGCTCCCCTCCCCCCATGACGACCTCCTTGATGTGCCATTGGAATGGTCTCAGATATATTTTGCCTCTAACACACTTGAGCTGTGTGGTACAGTATCGTTAGAAGCGGAAGCTGGGAAACACAGCCCTCCTACATGTTTAGAAGGAGAGAGACATCACTTTGATAAATAGTTCAGCCAGTTGTGGTCCTAGTTGTTTCCAGATGATTCTGGCGTGGCCTCAGGGTGGGGCCCCACAATTGAAAATCACCGTCCCAGAGTGGATGTCATCTCTCCCTTCTTAAATTCCCAGATGAAGTTTTCTTAACCATTGTCTGATCAGAACAATCACTTCCAACCTTCAGCTATAATGTTTATGTATATGATGCAATTCTCCTATTTGAGGACAATGGGGCACATGTGAATGCTTTGTTGTTATAGGTTCTCTGAACACAATAGCCTTCTTCTCCGCAGCCGGGGACACATATGGCCACGTGTCACATTCACTTGCTTAGCCACGTCATGTTTCAGATGTGTCTTCATGATCTGATCCAAACCATACACCCAACAGCGCCTTTTCTGGCGAGCTGGAGCTGAGTCAAATTCCGAGAGACAGATGGGTATGAGGGATGACAGGGCTGAGCACAGGGAGCTGACACCTGGGCTCTGTTCGTTGTTGATGGGGAAGCATCTGCAAGGAAGGCTGGGTCCGTGTCCTTTATGCCCTCTGTGCTGCTTAGTTTGCTTTTCTAAGCAAGTATTTCTGTAGTAATACATGACTTCATTTTACTTCGTTGAAGTTACTCTGCTGAGATTGTCATATTTATAATTACAATGTGTGCATGGAGAGAGAGAGAGAGAGAGAGAGAGAGAGAACGCAGGAGAAGAAAGAGAGCCTTCCCTCTTATTCTGCGAGTGTCTGCTGGCCCACGTGAGGATGGCCCTGCTTCCGTTATCAGCCAGCTTTTGACCGATGTGTGTCATTGAAGTCAGCTAGATTGATTACAACCAGAAGATTTTGGTAACCACACATTCATTAGGCTGGCCAAGAAGCCTGGATTGATAGCCAAAAGCTATGTCAATGCTTCTGGAAAAACATTTTATCTCAGAAAATGCTTTCTTCTGGGAAAACAAAAAGGAGATGCCCTATAATCCTATTTCTATTCATTGCCTGAAAAGTATCATCTTTTATGTTGACCTTAGAATTACAAACTTGGGTGCCTGTTTTCTGCTCTCAGGATGGGTACGAATCTACTGATTAGCGCTTTTTTCTATCCTTGCAGACCTGTTAGGACCCGTGCTGTGATCATATCACAATGGGATCTGGAGTGTTGGTTAGACTTGGTGGATTGCATGCAATATGCATTGTGTGAATTCGATTATCTATTATGCATTGTATTTGTTAGACCCATATGTAGAGGGCTAGCGCATTCCTGATAGTTTTTAACTTGCATTTGAAAACACTTACTATAAAAACAGTGATTTTATATAAATAGTGAATCCCAATCTTTTAAAACAAGGTGGGTTTGCAGCAACAGAGGAGTGGATATAGTGCATACGTGAAACACCACCGCTTCCTCTTGGCCCAGCAGCGCCCTGATAAGGATCCTCCTCTCCCTTGCAGGAGGCGAGGCGTGGTCCATGGCCCCAGCTTCTCCTCTCAAGATTGGCAAGACTGTGCAATTTGATGCTGGCGGTGCTTCCTGCCCTGTGCGTGCGTGTGTGTGTGTGTGGGGGGGTGGGGGGCTTGCATCCATGGGCCAGATCCCCTCTAGCTCATTAAGGCCCTGCCTCAAGAGGGTCCCCTCTTTGTGTGCCAGAAGCAATATGGCTCCTCGGCAGAAAGACGTGGAGAGACAGTGAGGGCTTGCAATGGCTCTGTGCTTTCCTGGTTAAAAACCAAACCAAACGAGGCTGGATTCTGTCTCCTCTGGTTCACAGCAGCAAAGCCAGACATGAAGGGGATTTTCTCCTCTTTGGTTTTCTGGCTTCAGATAGACCCACGTGTCAATGATCACCTGTACATTTACCTGGCTTGTTTTCAGAGAGCCGAAAGATCAGATTCTGTGACTGTTCCAGAGAGCTTGTGCTGGCCGTGGGTTGTGTCTCTGCAGCAAGATGTTGATTGGGAGGTAACCCTCACTAGCTCCGAACGTAAGGGACTCAGCATCTCACAGAAGTAAAAATAAGTCACTAGTCTCATACAAAAGAACAGAAAGTTTTCCATCATAGGAGAAAGATGTGTGCCAGAAGCATGAAGAGACTGTTCAGACCAGAAATGATGGTGTTTCTTCTTTTAATGGAAGAAAGTAAACAACTCTAGGTCCTGGGATCTGAATTTTACTCATTGGATTTGGGGGTAACCTAAGGGTCTTTCTCCCCTTGGTTGGAAGCTCCCAAGGGGACAGCTCGAATTCTACTATGCTTCTTAGAGTTTTTACCTCCTTTCCTGGGTGCAACGGGGACTCCTAGCCTACTGGGTCAGAGCCCTGGTCTAGCATCTGGAATGAGAATTGGATTTCCTACCTGATATAGCAGATGTGTAGAGCTGGGTGAGGTGGGCAGAGAGGTGAGAGTTTAGTGAGGCTGAATCCAACCGTGTCTGCCTAGCATTCCTGCTTTGCGATTGCTTCTTTATGATTAATCGTATTATTATATCATAGGACAGGTGCTTGCTGGGCTGCCGGGTGGGGTGCACGGCCCCCTTTGGCCAGAAGGGACCACATTGCCCATGCTGAGTTGGTCACCCACTGCCACTTTCTGGATGCAGGGATTACTGCAAGGGGGTGACCTCTTCACGGAGGCTGATGCAGTTAGAGTCCTGGGAATTTTCTGGACCAAAGGCAGAGGGTAGAGTAGGGTTGAATAGCTTTCTCTTCCTTTTGGTTCATGAACTAAAAGAATGTTGTTCTGGGATTGTGGCCACAACTCTCTGCCATGGCAGGAGAGATTGCGGACAGAGCCCAGGGGAGACGAGCCCGTATAAAAAACCAGTACAGGGAAGGAACATTGTGGTAGCGCTGAGTCCTGAGTCTAGCTCCCAGGTCCACAAACTGAGTTACAAGACTCTCTCTCTTACTCTTCCCTTCTTAAAGGTACCTGCATTAGTCAGGATTCTCCAGAGAACTAGAACCAATAGGATATTTTTATTTTCATTCTTTAAATTTTTAAATTTTAATTTTTCATTTTTTCAAAAAGATTTTATTTATTTATTTGTCAGAGAGAGAGAGAGAGAAAGAGCAAGTGAGCACAAGCAGGGGGAGCAGCAGGCAGGGGGAGAAGCAGGCTCCCCACTGAGCAAGGAGCCCGATGTGGGACTCGATCCCAGGACCCTGGGATCATGACCTGAGCCAAAGGCAGACACTTAACTGAGCCACCCAGGCCTCCCAAGAACCAACAGGGTATTTTAAAAAAATTAATTATTTATTGGAATTGGCTCCTATGATTATAGAGATGGAAAGGTCCCAAGATCTGCAGGTGGCAAGCTGGTGACCCAGGAGACCCCTGGTGTGGTTGCAGTCCGAAGGCAGGCAGGCTCGAGACCCAGGAAGAGCCAGTGTTGCATTTTGGGTCTGAAGTCAGGAAAAAAACCAATGTCCCAGTTCGAAGTTGGTCCAGCAGGAAGAGTCCTTTCTTTCTCAGCCTTTTCCTTCTATTCAGGCCTTCCACTGACTGGATGAGGCCTAGGAGCATTGGCGAGGGCAATCTGCTTTCCTCAGTCCATGAACTGAAATGCAAATCTCATCCAGAAACCCCCTCGCAGACCCACCCGGAAGAGTGTTTGAGGAGATATTCAGATACCCTGCAGCCCAGTCAAGTCGACAGGTGAAATTAATAATCCAAGGTCCACCCCTTGTCAACTTGGCACCCATAGGCATCTCTTTAAACCATACTTACTTAATCTCCAAATACAAATATAAACACAAACACATATTAATCACAAAATAAGGAGGAAATCCTCATGAGAGTTATGATCCTCATTTCTGTAACTGCTCACATGGTCTTACCTGGTGTTTATAACGACCTTCTTCCACTAGTCTTTCTCTCTTCCTTTTGCTATCATCAAGCATGTCAGCTGGTTGTGGTTCTTTCTTTGCTGGTGGGGTGACCCAAACCTTTATCCCTGAAGGGTCTGGGCCATTAGTGATTGTGCTGGGTTGGGTTATGGTTCACCACTGACCTTAGTCACAGGGTTTGGTAATACCAAGAAACGCCCTAAGGCATCGCCTGTATTCCGGACATGCTCTTCCTTCCCTCCATTGTGGGCAAGTAATCCAATCTGCCCTTGGTAGACGGGATCAGTTACCCCAGCAACACAGCAATTCTCCTCTTCGCCCACTGACTCAGAGGCGTGAGGAGCCCACTGTGGCCGGGTAGCAGTCTTAACTTCCCGTTCAGTGGAATCATCGCTGTGTCTACTGGTGAAGGGAACGTAAATTTAGATCAGATCAAATTTATCGATAGGAGCTCACCAAGCAGAGATTCTACAGTTAATGTTGCAGCTTAGGGAGTTAGAAAAGACTCAGCCTTTCAATCCAAATAGTTTGTTTGGCTTGTTGGCTGAAACATGGACCGAAAGGTGGTCCACAGTGAGAAATTCAGAAACGTCTGGCCTACGTTGGCTTGATGTAGAGAAGAGGATCCAAAGGCTTAGGAGATTGGAGTGTTGGGATGGATTTGTCATTGAAAACCTACTCATCTGCCCTGGGGGACACAGTTTTTGTCACAGCTGTGAGAAATAAATTCATGAAGGGTGACCCAGCATCCTTGAAGAGCTCTGTGATTGCTCTTGTGTGCAGCCCAGACCTCACAGTGAGAAGGGAAGTCACAGGATTGGGAGAACTGAATGCCGTGTGAGCAACTGGGTCCTGGAGAGGCCGGGGCCAAGAAGTGGCTCTCAGCGGCCAAAGGCAAGGTGGGCAGAGACCATAATGGACAGCTGAGTCAAAGCAGCAATCACAATAGTTTGATTCTCACGGGCCTTTGCCATTGATCATGTGTTTCCAAAACTCAGATACAAAGCCTATCCAATCTTACTTAGTCTGCGTTAGCAGAAAAGTTCTAGATTAAGTGAACAAAAGCCTAACTTGAATCGTAAAAGCAGAGATAGCCCCTCAATCAATTCCCCCACTTTGGCAAATTTACAGATCCAAAAAAATGTGTATTATTCATCTTTTTCCTAGCCTTTCCAAAAGAGATTTATAGCCTTTAACTTTGGTAACTGTGCATCCGTCAAGAGGGTATAATCGGGTCTTTCAGGGACTCCTGGACACTGGCTCTGACCTGACACTGATTCCAGGGGATCCAAAATGAGACTGTGGCCCACCCGTTAGAGTAGGGACTTGTAGAGGTCAGATGATCAGTGGAGTTTCAGCTTGGATCCATCTCACCGTGGGCCCAGTGAGTCTCTGAACCTGTCATGTGGTTTTGTTCTCCAATTCTGGAATGCATAATTAGAACAGATAGACTCAGCAGCTTCCAGAATCCCCACATTGGTTTCCTGACCTGGGCAGTCAGGGAGGTTAGGGCCAACACTAAGGACTTCAAGGATGCAGGGTTGATGATTCGCATGACATCCCCATTCAGCTGGCCTATTTGCCTGTGCAAAAGACAGATGGGTCCTGGAGATGGCAGTGGATGACCATAAACTCAACCAAGTGGAGACTCCAATGGCGGCTCCTGCAGCAGAGGTGGTGTCACTGCATGAGCAAATTAACACAGTCCCTGGTACTGGGTATACAGCTACTGATCTGGAAAATGCTTCTTTTCTCCATCCCTCTTCGTAAGGCCCACCAGAAGCTGGCAGGGCCAGCAACGCACCCTCACTGACCTACTTCAGGGATCCATCAGCTCTTCAGCACTATGTCCTGACTTAGCTCTCAGGGATCCTGAGCCCCTTTCCCTTCCACAAGATATCACACCGGTCCATTTCATTGATTGTGCTGATTGGACCTAGAGAGCAAGAAGTAGCAACTCCTCTAGACTTATTAATAGACATTTGTGTGTTTGAGGGTGGGAAATAAATTGGACAAAAATTCATGGGCCTTCTACCTCGGTGAAATTTCTAGGGGTCCAGTGGTAGAGGGCATCCCAAACTATCCCTTCTAGGTGAAGTATTCATTGTTGCATCTGGCCCCTCTTACAACTAAAAAAGAGGCACAACCCCTAGTGGATCTCTCTGGATTCTGGAGGCAACATATTCGTGGTTTAGGGGTGCTTCTCTGGCCCATGTACCAAGTGACCCAAAGTGTTGCTAGTTTTGAGTGGGCCCAGCACAGAAGAAGCTTCTTCCGTGGGTCCAGGCTGCTCTGCTTCTTGGACTGTATGATCCAGCAGATTCAGTGGTGCTTGAATTGTCAGTGATAGACCGAGATGCTATTTGTAGACTTTGTCAGGCCCCCACATATGAATCAGGGCAGAACCTTAGGATTTTGGAACTAAGTCTATCTACAATAACTATTCTCCTTTTGAGAAACAGCTCCTGGCCTACTAGTAGGTCTTAGTTGAGACTGAATGGTTAATGATGGGGCCAACATGACCCCCCTGCCCCAGGTCATAGACTCGGGGATGTGCAACAGCACTCCATCATCAATGAACATGGTATACATATATGTTGGGGCCCAGCGGGCTGGTAGTACAGGAAGCTACGTGAAGAAGTGGCCCAAGTGCCCATGGTCCCCGCTCCAGCTACACTGTGTTCTCTCTCCTAGTCTGTATCTATGGCTCTGTGGGGAGTTCTCTGCAATCGACTAACAGAGGAAGAGAAAACTTGGGCCTGGTTTTCAGGTTATTCGGTATGATATGCAGGCACCATCTGAAGG
Organism: Potos flavus; assembly: GCA_028534135.1. NCBI lineage: Eukaryota > Metazoa > Chordata > Mammalia > Carnivora > Procyonidae > Potos > Potos flavus. Next base: position 188,862,359 of record CM052898.1, on the reverse strand, counting down.
TGGGTAGCTCCAGCACCATAGCCAATTTATATGGGACAACCCTGAAGGGTAGTAATGAAGGGAAATCCACCCAATGGGCAGAGCTTACAGGAACATACTTATTTGTTCTCTTTGCTTGGAAGAAGAAATGGCAGACATGTGATTATACACTATTCATTGGCTGTGGCCAATGGTTTGGTGGAGTGGTCAGGGACTTGGAAGGAATGTGATTGGAAAATTGGTGACAAGGAAATTTGAGGAAGAGAAGTCTGGATAGACCTCTCTGAGTGGGCAAAAATATGAGAATGTTAGTGACCCATGTGAATGCTTGCTAAAGGGTGAGTTCAGCTAAAAAGGATTTTAATGATCAAGGGGATAGGATGACCCATTCTGTGAATACAAGTCATCCTCTCTCCCCATCCACCCTGCCGTCATCTAATGGCTCATGAACAAAGTAGCTGTACTATTCAGCTCAGGCCACCACAACGAAATCCCATAGACTGGGTAGTTTAAACAACAGAATTTTTTTCTCATAGTTCTGGACCTGAGAAGTCCAAATTCAAGATGTTGATTGATTTCGGTTCTTGGTGAGAGCTCTCTTCTTGGCTTGCTGAGGACAGTCTTCTCACAGTGTCCACACATGTCTAAGAGAGGAGGAGCTCTGGTGTTTCTTCCTCTTCTCACAAGGGCACCAACCCTATCAGATTACAGTCCCACCATTACGATCTCATGTAACCTTTATCAGCTTTTGACAGGCCCATTTTCCAAATATAATCACATTGGAGCTTGTGGAGGGCACAATTCAGTTCATAGCATTCCACTTCTGGTCCCCCAAATTCACATCTTTCTCACTTGGAGAATACATTCACTCCCCTCCAATAGCCTCCCCACTCCCTGAATGTCTCAACTCATGACATCATCAACTCTGAAGTCCAGAGTCTCTTCTAAACATCATCTAAGCCTGATGTGGGTGTGACGAAGGTACAAATCACCCCAAGGCACATTCCCCTTCAGTTACGAAACCAGACAAGTGAAGTGCTTTGAAAATACGATGGTGCAAAAATTATTGCAAACTTTTCAGCTCTTCCGGATGAAATTCAGGGTCATTTATCAAGTTAAAAAAAATTTTTTTAGCATTTTAATTGACACTGCATTGAATTTATAGATTAACTTAGGGACACTGACATCTTTTTAGCATTCAATCACTTTACCTGAAAAATGTTTTGTTGTTGTTGTTTTCAAGTCACTGAAGTAATTTTTATGATCCTTAGAATATAAAATATTTTCATGTAGGTTCAGCATGTTACTTGTAATGTTTCTGTCTGGGTGTGTCATCCTTTTAGGTGGAAATTATAAAAAATTTTTTTCCTTTTCTGATATATTCTAGTAATATATAGAAAACGTATATTGGAAAGCTATTAAGTTTGCAGATCAACTTTGTGGACTTTTTCTAGTTTCTCTTTAGTATTTTAATTTTTTCTTTAGTTTTTTCTTTCTTTTGATTTTTCTCTGTGCAAAATAATACTCAACAATAATCATAATTATGTCTCCTCACTTGCAATATTGATCTTTTTACTTCTCCAGTTGCATTGATCAATATTTCTAGATCAAAGCTAAATAATAGTGGTTATGGTGGGATTCACTATCACATCCCCAATGTTAAAGGGAGCACTTCCAGGCGTTTTCTAGATTTTTTTTTAAACACATGGTTATGGCAAAATATCATAACATAAAATTGCCATCTTAAGCATTTTTAAGTGTACAGCTCAGTGGTGTCAAGCACATTCATACAGCTGTACAACAATCCCCACCGTCCACCTCCAGGACTCTGTATCTTCCCCAGCTGAAACTCTGTCCCATCAAATACTAACTCTCCATGCCCTCCTCCACTCCCTGGGAACTACCCTTGTAGTTTTTGTTTCTATGAATTTGACTATGCTGGGGACTTCATGTAAGTGGAATCCTATAGTATTTGTCTTTTTGTGACTGGCTTATTTTACTTAGCATCACGTGTTCAAAATTAATCCATGTTGTAGCAGGTGTAGGAATTTCCCTCCTTTTTAGACTCAATAATACTCCACTGTGTGGATAGATGACATTTTATGTATCCGTTCCCCCTCAAGGGATGCTTGGGTTGTTCCCACTTTTGGCTACCGTGAATAATGCTGCTATGAATGTGGGTGTACAAAGGTTCCCCACCTTTTAATTTGAGATACATATGGTTGGAAGGGGAACCAGGGCTGTGTGGACTGAATTAAGACTTGGTGGGCATGGATCAGATTCAAGGCCAGGTTTCCAAATTGGAGATCATGGCAGCACCTGAGGTTGGAGCTTAAAGGATACATTTGAATGGGGCCATGCCCTTATAGTGAAAACTAGGGGGACATTGTGGGTTAAAAGCACTTAGACAAACTAAAACTAGGACCTGATGGATAGAAGGGAAGGATAAAGATAAAAGTAGAGCAATGACAGGGCACCTGGGTGTCTCAGTTGGTTAAGCGTCCAACTCTTGGTTTTGGCACAGGTTGTGATCTCAGGGTTGCAAGATCAAGCCTGGCATCAGACTCCACACTCAGCACGGAGTCTGCTTGAGATTCTCTCCCTCTGCCCCTCCCCCACTCATGCTCCCTCTTTCTCTCTCAAATAGATAAATAAATAACATCTCTAAAAAAAAAGCATACATGGATGGAACTGGAGGGGGTTATGCTAAGTGAAATAAGTCAAGTAGAGAAAGACAATTATCATATGGTTTCACTCATATGTGGAACATAAGGAATAGCATGGAGGACATTAGGGGAAGGAAGAGAAAACTGAAGGGAGGGAAATCAGAGGGGGAGATGAGCCATGAGAGACCATCACCCCGGGAAACAGTCTGAGGGCCTCAGGGAGTGGAGCGGGGATGGATTAGCCTGGTGATGGGTATTAAGGACGGGACATATTGCAATGAGCACTGGGTATTGTACGCAAAACAATGAATCATGGAACACTGCAACAAAAACTAATGATGGACTGTATGGTGACTAACATAACATAATAAAAAAAATAAAAAAATAAAAATTAAAAAAAAAACGTAAAGCAATGACCCCATCTGAATGCCAGGAGAGTTGGGAAGATGAACAAAGCCAGGTAGATACTATGTGGAGACATGACCGCAGGCAAGACCTCAATCACTGCTTCGCTCCCAATTTTTATAAAATGTCTCTGTGGCAAGAACAAAACCCTGAATAGCCAATGTGGACACTGGAATTAGGACCAGGTAATTATTATTTTTAAAGCTGGGAACGGTAATAACTACCATTTATTGAACTCTTATTGTGTAACAGGAAGAAGAGGGGCTTTACAATCCTTATCCCATTTAATAATCCGGGAAGTTCTTGCACAGAGAATAAAGTTAAATAACTAGGTTATGGTGCTGTGTTGACAAAGTAGCCAGATTCAAGTTCAGTCGACTCCTGTTTTGGGCTCATTCATAACCACTGGGCTCTCCTGCCTCAACTCCTGACCTGAAACCGATAGATCACTGGACATAAGCTTGGTCAGCTGGGGTCATTCACTCAGATTGCAAATCAAGGCCCATAATATATATTTAAGTAGCATTGGATTAGATCATTTGTTCATAAGCCTGGCCGTACAGTGGGATCTCTTGGGTACTTATCAGAATTCCACAGGCCTGGATTATACACCCCAAAATTTTGAGTCTTATACTTTGGTAGACTGTTCTAATAGATATATGGGAAATATTTTTAATAACACATTGCCAGTAAAAGACAGGATCTGTTCTCACAGATATGTTCTCACAGATATGAGAATATACCACAGGAGATATGCCATTGTTTTATGCTGGGTCCCTAGTACTCTGAAAGTAAACATGAGAAGAGCCTGAGTCAGGAGGAGCCAGTGTTAAGGATCGAGGCTGTGTCTCCTGGAAAGACCATTTAGTTAATGGAGTTTCACACCAAATTAATCAGAGTTAGACCTTATATAGTTAAATATATATATCTTAATACAGATTCATGATTACATGAAACGTTGAAATCAGGAGGAATACAGAAGATCTATTCATCTCAGTTAGTCACTCTTAGTTTTGGGGAGATGTCTCCTCTCCCCACAATCTGGAGTAAGTCATCTCCTGGACATAATAATGAACATCAATGAAACGCAGGTAAGAAAGTCTCTTTTTACTGACTATCTTATATTAGTCTTCTCTTTAAAGTAAGGAGAGAAGAAATTTGGCTTTTTTTTTTTTTTTACTTCTATGGAAAAAATGATTAATTTATTGGCGCATCAAGGGAAAATAACCTATGAGAAAGATTTTGTCCCCCAAGATAACAAGTGTGTGAACCCTCTGAGCTCAAAAGAACAGTGAGAGTTTGCTGTGTAGATTCTAAGAGGTACCTTCACTAGAAGTTAATTTGTGCTCACCAGCCTAGATGTTGTGGTCCTCTGCTGGGAAGAAAATGGTTAATGTTTTGGTTTACCTCTATCCTCCCACTCTTCGTGAACAAATCTAAAAATGCTTCCATCTTGTTTAATTTAAATGCAGCTCTCCCCCACCAGTCAGACTGCTCATTCCCTAAGATAGTGGCCAAAGTGGGTAATTCCTGGTTTAGGCCTTGAACATCTGGTGGCCTTTGAATTTGATGGCATGTAATTACAACAGGGGTAGTCGGACAGTTGGGGATTAAAGGGATGTTGTTTAATCTTCCACCATATGTTCCCATTTAACCTCTTCTCCCTCTCCTCTGGGTGCATAGGAAGCATCCCGTGGCTGCTTCTGAAGTCTGCCCCTTGGAGGTTTACAGTTTAAAGACAGACCGTCTCTTGCCATCCAGTACTCAAGTGGTTCTGATTTCACTGTCCCTTGTATTTCCATGCCCTGTTCACAAGTTCGTTAATCCAAGCAGTATGATCGTGATGCAAAACATGAAGAATTTTGCAATTTATGAAGTCTCCCTGGGAAAAAGTCCCAGTTCTGCTTTGTTGCAGTGACGGCTACCTCCTGGGCAGCCGGATCTTCCTCACATAACTTTGTACGTCTTCATGGACACCGAGTGGGTGGATGGCTGTTAGGAGTTTTTCAGAGCCAGGCATAAGCCATATGTTTTTGGGCTGAAGATATTGGAGCTACCTGGTTGGAGGTGTGATGTTCCCACTAGGATGAAAGCCAAGGGGCACATGCAAGTTGTCAGGTGCTCCATTAGATGTCCAGATTTCATAAATACCTCTGAGTCATCTTCGTAGAGCTGTTCTTAGCACCTGGTGGCGCTTACAAATGGTGGCTATTATAGGGCTGCAAGCATGAGAGGCTGGAGTGCGAACAGTTGCTTTGGGAAATGAAGGAAGGTACAAGAATGTGAGTCCCAAAGCAAAGACTTATGCCCACGTCCTCTGACTTTTTCCCATTACACTACATGTCCTTGGCACTGGGGAGTCTGGTAGCCAAGAGCTCAACATGCTGGTCCTCAAGTAACAAAGATTAATGATAATTCTTGTTTTTCACTAACACTCCCAGGTTTTATATAGGACAAAGATGCTGGGAAAATAGAGTAATGAAACAAGCATCCACAAAACTGTCAAGTAGACCAGACCATTGCTTGGTTCTCCTTGGGCTTCTTGAGCTCATGGTGTGAACACTGGGGACGCGGGCCAGGGCACTAGATGTCACAGGCTGAGCAGGAGTGCTCAGAGCTCTCTGGAACCCTGTCTCTGAGCTTGTCCTGTAGGCCCTTGCCATGAGAGGATTTCTGTCCCAGCAGATTGGATTCTGCCTACTGCCACCAAAAATGGTCTCGCCTATGCCCTTGGAAGCTTCTGTTCTGACTCTGGTAGGCTGCACAATGGTGCCTCAAGATGTCCACCTCCTAATCTCTGGAACCTGTGACTGTTACCTTAGATGGCGGACTTTGCAGAGGTGATTCAATTAAGGATTTCGAGATTATCCCGGATTACCTGGGCGGCCCCTAAATGCAATAACAAAAACAAGTGTCCTTATAAGAAAGAGGAAGAGGAGGATTTGACAGACAGGAAAGAGGAGAGGCCCATGCAACCGTGGAGTCAGAAATAAGAATGACGTGGCCACCAGCCAAGGCACGCTGGTGGCCACCAGAAACCGGAAGAAGCAAGAAATAGATTCTACTCTAGATATTCCAGAAGGAGAGCCCAGCCCTGGCCACAACCTGGTTTCAGCCCAGTGATGTCGAGTCCAGACTTCTGGCCTCTAGAATTGTGAGAAAATAAATTTCTGCTCTTTAAAGCCACTGAGCTTTTGGTAATTTGTTACAATAGCCACAAGAAGTGCATGTTCTGACTAACGAGAGGTCAAGGGACTCGGGTGGGTTTTTTTTCTTTTTTCATATCACATACTTGGCCATTTGGTTTTTCTAGAAAACATAAATTGAGAGTCTAGTATGGGCTAAATGTCGGGGGGTAGGAGAGGCATAAAAATGGCATAAAACAAATAATGTGTTGAATCATATTAAATTGATAATATTCAACCATTTTGACCTACGAAGTGGTAGTTTTCTAAGGCTAAGTTATCCGAGGCCACGCAGCAACCACCCGGTTGTCTGAGACACTTACTTTGTAGATCTGAGCCAACATGTACAAAGTCTGAGGCCGCCATGCTAAGAGGAAGCCACTTGTAGGTGTTCTGGCCCAAATCTCCAGCTCAGGTCCCAGGCGACAGTAAACAGTAACCCACAGACACATGAGTGAAGAGCCCTCAGAAGAATCCTGCCACCAGACGTTGAGTCATACTTGACCTTCCAGTTGCCCAGATGAGACCCAGACATTCTGGACCCTGGACGCTCTACCCATGGTCTATCCCTCCCTATTTCTTGACTCAAGAATATGTGAGCTTAATAAAATGATTTCTTTAAGCTATAAAGTTTGGGGATAATTTGTTACAGAGCAACAAATCACGAAACAGCTTTTTTTTTTTCATGAAAAAAAGGAAGCCTGTCCACAACACTGTTTTATGTTGCATAAGAAAGGAGAAAATGGGAATAAAAGCATCTAGGAGTATGCTTATATAGAATGACTCTTTTTTTTTTTTTCCTTTAATACCATTTTGATTTTATTTTATTTTTTCAGTGTTCCAAGATTCATTGTTCATGTACCACACCCAGTGCTCCATGCAATACGTGCCCTCCTCAATACCCGCCACCAGGCTCACCCAACCTCCCCACCCTCCTCCCTTCCAGAACCCTCGGTTTGTTCCTCAGAGTCCACAGTCTCTCATGGTTCATCTCCCCCTCCAATTTCCCCCAATTCACCCTTCCTTTCCTTCTCCCAATGTCCTCCATGTTTTTCCTTATGCTCCACATGTAAGTGAAACCATATGATAACTGACTCTCTCTGCTTGACTTAGATGACTCTTACTACCCTGGTTCTCCTTTCTTTGACATCAAAGATCTTACGATTTCAGGGATGAAATGGATATCACAAATGAGAGGCAGTATTAGGTAATGAGCAGTATAAGCAGTTGTAACAAGGAAATCCCCAAATACAATGGCTTAAAGAGAATAGACGTTGACTTCCCTTTCACATAACAGTTGAAGACACTGAGTAGCTTTTCTCTATGTGATCATTCCTGTAAGGGAGCAGGTTTTTTTATCTTGTTCCACCATTCCCAAGGACCTTGTGCTCATCTGGAAGTCGCTCATGTCCCAGCTCAAGGGGAAACAGAGAGACTGGGGCTAGCTGATTCTTTTCAACTAGATGAGGCAGAAACCACATATTAGTTTTGCTCATAGATGCACAGAGCCACACCTAGCTGAAAAGGAAACTGGGCATGCATAGCTTTTAGCTTGGCCTCCCCTTCCCCCCGTAACTCTAGTTCTATGGGCAAAGGGAATAATGAATTTCAGTGGGCAAGACACAATTTTTGACACAGATAAAATGCAAAAGGTCTATAATTGAAATGAGAAGAGGACAGGACTTGTCACTAGTTAGGGCTTGAAATTTTGGATTAGGCTTTAAGTAGGAAGCACCAATCACTTGAGAGAAGAGCAGGGTGTCAGTGGTAGATATTCCCTTTAGTAAGTAGGCCAATATGAATGAATGGCACACTCCTCTGACTCATTTTGCCTTATTTATTTATTTTTTTTAAGATTTTTTATTTATTCATTTGACAGAGAGAGGGAGATCACAAGTAGGCGGAGAGGCAGGCAGAGAGAGCGGGGGGAAGCAGGCTCCCCGCTGAGCAGAGAGCCCGATGCGGGGCTCGATCCCAGGACCCTGAGATCATGACCTGAGCCGAAGGCAGCCGCTCAACCCACCGAGCCACCCAGACGCCCCTCATTTTGCCTTATTTTAATCATAGTGGTATTTAAGCAACCAACAAGTTCCTAGACTCACCTGGGGTCTAGGATTGAGGTGAGCAGGCAAAACTGCTGTGCCTCAGGAGACAGGTTGGAGAGGGTAGCTGGGACGGGGTTTTGCTTAGCTGTGGGAATGATGGGCAAGGGGACTCCTGGTTGGTGAGATGAGAAGGGGAAAGGTATGGCTTGTTGAAGAGTGCCCTGTAGGTTTATCATATATAAGCTTTCCCAGTTTGCCTTACGATGTTGTCTGGAAATTCTACACTGCCCTTTGAAGTTCAAAGGAAGTTCATTTATTTGCAGGAACCCGAAGAGGAGGGAGTGGGATTAATAGGAGCCAGTTCCAAGGCTCATTTTCTGATTATTATCAAGTATTAAGAAATAGTTCCATCTTCATTCCATCATGCATTTCATTTTGGAAATGAACACCTACTCTGTTAAGGGAAACATGTTGAAGGCACGGAAAACTAAACTTCGAGTATCTTCTACTTCTGATGTTTCTTTGGGAGTTCTTCTCTGGTGACAGTGAGAAGAATTCCTGAGGAAGGCGGTTTAGCAGATGCGTTTGCGTTGTGTTCAACTTCGGAGGCGTGGGTTTCATCCGTGAGGACGTCCGGTGTGCTGGCGTGTTGCTGTGGAACCAAGAAAGGAACAGTTCTAAGTTGCTTCCTAAGAACTGAGCTATCGTAACGCTAATTTCTCCTCAATTTCAATCACTTCTGAATTGGAGTCTTACGATTTCAAACTTACCTGGTACTAAGCTTGTATGCTTTTTTTTCCCCATTTATTTTCAACAGAGAGGATGAAAGTGGGCTCGATAGAATATTCTTCTATCTGGATAAGCTAATTGTTAAAACAAATTAACTCCCACATCCCAGTGGCTTAACACAGGTTTATTTCTTGCTCATGTGAGTCTGATGGGGTTCCCCGGCTTTCCTGAGGGGTTTTCCTCCAGAAGCTAATTAAAGGATACAGGTTCCTATCATCAAGTGACTCTTAGAGTCCTTCACATTTGATGTCATGGCTGGGGGAGGTGGAACATGGACAATTATGTGGCTGCTCTAGGGGCCAGATGGAAGGGCCATTGCACCTTCATTAGTTGACCAGAGCCCATTTGGATGGTCCCAACCAAACTGCAAAGCAGGTTGGAAAATGGAGACTTCCATGTGCCCAGGAAGGTACATTGGGATTTGGCGTGCAGCCAGCTAGTTTCTGACATTCATAATTAAGGAAACTTTTATGTCATTGATGATGATCAATCATGTGCATAACTCCCACAGGGTAACATGCATGTTGTTCTTTTGTCCTCCAGGGCAGAGTGCGGGTCACGATACAGAAGCTCATGGTGCATTCTCATCATTGCTGTGTGTGCGGCTCATTTTTATTTACCCCACCCCCCTTATACCAGCTCCTCTTCTTCTTCCTCGCTCTCTGCTAGCCACCTACTCCAATGTGTCTACCATATGTTCTTGGGTATTCGTGTATCCTGTAGAACAAGCAGTGTGGGACATCTTTTCCAACTCTTGCTTTCAGTATTCACTGTGTTTATACCGTGCTCTCATCATGGTTTGTGTTATTTTGATCACTAGTGATTTTGATACCCATTTGCATATATTCATCTATAATTGCTTCTTCATTTTTTCTATAGTGTTTTAATTTCCTACTGTTTTTTATTTTATTTTTTTGAATGATTTTATTTATTTATTTGTCAGAGAGAGAGAGAGCAGCAAATAGGGGGAGAAGCCGGCTCCCTGCTGAGCAGGGAACCTGATGCGGGACTCGATCCCATGATCCCGGGATCACGACCCGAGCTAAAGGCAGACACCTAATCAACTGAGCCACCCAGGTGCCCTTTTCTATGGTTTTAAAAATTGATTTATAACAGTCCATATGTACTGTAGACACTAATATGCCATTGATTTTTGATGTAGCAAGTGTTTCTTCTTAGCGTGTCTTCCCCTGGGAACTTTGTGGTGCTCATCGCTAAACAAGAGGCTTTAATTTTGATGTCATCGCCTTGATCCATTAGCACATTACTTTGTGGTTTATTCTTTTTGTTTCCTGTTTAAACAGTCTTGTGCTAATTTTGGGTCATGAAGATACAATCTTGAATCTTTGCAATTATCTTTAACTTTTAGGATTTTAAAGTGTCTGGACATGACATTTTTATAGGGGATCAGCTGGGAATTCAGCTTTATTTTCTCCACAGTAAATCAATTTCTCGCAAGTCATGTGCTAAAGAATTTCTTCTCCCCCCCATTGCTTTGTGGTGTTGCCTTTGTACACATAAAGCTGGTGTGGGACCATCTCTGAGCTCCTTCAGATGTTCCCTTGGTCTGTTTGCCCAAATCTGTACCAAAACCATCTTGCTTTTGTTACAATGGTTTTCTCAAGTCGAATCCGTCTTGATCCTTACCTCGTTCTTTGTTTTCAAGAAGCATTTTAGCAATTCATGGGTCTTTATCCCTTCATATCAGTGTTAGAGTTCTTACGTTGAATTCATAAAAAATCTCGTTGGAATGTTGATTGGGATTGCACTGAATATACATATGAATTTAGAAATAATTGGTATAGCTACTATATTGAATTGGTTAATTGCTATATTTACTATATCAGGTGTACTGCATTGTGCTGATTTCTACCTGAAACATGGCATAACATTTATTCAGATGATTAGATGAAATATTTTCCATAAAAGCATCCTGTATTCACTCAAGCTAGTTTTTTAAAGCACGGGTACTACTTTAACAAAATTCAGCTGGGGACACATTCACGTGAGGAGCTTCTGTCAGATTCCATCACCAATGTCTGTAGAAACATGTCCCTCTCAGCCAGGGTTGGCATGCCCTACTTCCATCTCCAACCTTCCTCTTAGATGGAGCCCTTCAGAAAATTTAAAAGCGCCAATCAGTTCAAATAAATTAACTGCATCCTGGGGATATGATTTAAGACATGAACTCTGCCTGAGTAGAAACATTCCAGCATGTTTGCAGCCCAACAAGGCTCCCACACTATTAACACTCCAGGGAGCTTGGAAACCTTTGTTTTGCTTAGCAGAATAAATCGCCTGAAGAAACGAGAAAGCTGTAATGAGTGCTCTTTTGGAGAAAGACTCAGAATTCCTTAAACTTCTCCACCAGCCGAATTTTGCAGCAGAGAAAGGAGAACATAATACCGCAAGTGGGTTCAGGGTCCAGCCAAGGGTGGTGGGAGGCCGCTGCAGATTTTGTCTTGAAGGGCTGTGTTCATAGAGTAAAATATTATTGAAAATTTTAAGACTTCTCCAAAATATGTTGATGACAATATTTTTCTAGGCATAACACAGTCTGCAGTAAAGTGGACTCTGGGAGGTTGTGCCACATGTTGACCTGTGACTTTGCCTACTTCTGATCCCACTGTCCAGGGGCCCAATTTGAAGGGAATGGCACTGTAATTTTTTGGTTAGAGTTTGCTTAAGGGTTGGTAGGAGCGGAATTGTGTCCCCCCAAATTCATATGTTGAAGCTCTGACCCCTGGTACTTCAGGATGTGACCCTATTTGGACACGAGGTCTTTATAGAAGTGATCAGTTATAATAAGGTCGTTAGAATAGACCCCAGTGCTTTCTGGTTGAGTCTTTACGAGAAGAGAAGGACACGGATGCACACAGGGACCATGTGAGGACACAGGGAGAAGATGGAATCTATGTGCCCCGAAGAGAGACCTCGAGAGGAACCAGTCCTGCCCATGCCTTGACCTTGGACGTCTGGCATCCAGGATTGTGAAAAAAACAAATCTCTTGTGTAAGCCCCCAGTCTGTGGTGTTTGCTATGGCCTTCTGAGCCGCCCAGGCACCCGAATGGGGATGGACTGCAGAATTATAGAAATATGGGTTAGTTTAGATTTTCACGAGCTGCATCTGCAACCTGGTGGTTCTCTATCCTTGTCTGGTCCTTCTGCAAACCACTGGGCTCCTGGTATAAGTCAAGAGAGTAAAGAGATTGGCCTGGGTCCGAGGAAGGAGGAAGGGCACGGGAGGATTAGCGGGTGGTACGGGTGCACGGTAATGGGGAGCCAGGAACTCTATCTAGAGGGAAAGTGGTGACTTTCTAGAGAATTCGGAGGAAAGAGGGCGCACTGCTCCCACCATGACCGTGTTTGGAGGATTCGGGTAAGACATGGGAAGGGTCGTTCTGGTGGCGCCAGGGTCTGGGTGGCGGACAGGACCTGGGGGCAGCACGGCAGGTCCCGGGGAAGCCGGCTGGGGCAGAACAGAGCCCAGGCCTTCACTGAACGCGTCTGAGAGCCGCCGGCCCTCTAGGGGTAACCGTGCAGGGAGGTTCAGTGAAAGATGGATTTCCCGGCGTGGAGAAAGCACGGACTGGAGAAGAGATGGGGCGTGGGTCACCGGGAGCCTGCCCGGCGTGGGGTCTGGGGTCTGGGGTGTGCGGGTCGGAGGGCTGAGCGGAGGGGCAGGAACCCGGCTGGGCTCACTCACTCAGGCTCCTGTCTCAGCTCCCAGGAAGCAGAGAAGGCACTCGAGCAAAGCAGGGCATCGGCTCTCCCACCCCTGCTTTTTCAGCAACCTTGAGGAGGGCTTCCTCCTGACTCAGGCACCGGGGAAGGTGCCAGAAGGGACACCGAGCCCTGGTCCAGTCACATCAACCACCGAGCTGGGTCGTGTTCCCTCTGCCTTTCCTGGACTCGGAGCTGCTCTGGGCGCTTGGGTGGGGCTTAGCCTGCAGGCGTAGGAAGCAGCGTCTGCTTCTGGAAGGGGGTGGGTCAGGGAGAGGACAGCAGGAGGTCATCCACAGAGGGACCTGGTAGCAGTTTGGGGGGGGGACTTGCAGGGAGGACAGGGCCCTGGAGAGGCTCTCTCGGGGCGGGCCCCGTGACTGGATCTACAGGGAGACAGGAGGCTGTCAGCGACATTACAAAACCCGAAACTGTAAGATTTGAAAACAAACAATTATTTTAGCAGAAAATGAGAGACCAGCTTCAAGTTTTCTTGTTAAGGGCTTGTTTCTAAACAGCTGAATAATTACTGTCGTCTATTTAAGATTTCCAGATGGTTTCTAAAATTTTCTGCTTTCTTCAGAGTTTCTCAGTCTTCTTACACTTGTCTCAAAGATTGCTATAACATTTCTAATTGGATCATCGCATTTACAACAAACATTTCTGGAAGGCCCACTCTGCTAAGGGCTGGTGAGTGAGAAGCATAATAACTTCCAGGGTTATTTTAAGAAGAGACGGTGCTCGTATGATTTGGGGTTTTTAGGATTTTTTTCATTATATTCATTATTAAGTCGATATCGACAAATCCAATACGGATTTGGTAAATTATCTAATTCTGGATCAAATGGAACACTTTCTACTCCTGCCATAAATGGTATTTCAAGTTGACTTTAAAACGCAGCTCAGTAACAAGATGTGCTTTCTTATTCTACATTAGTATTGTGGCTGTTTCTATTCTTTTGTGGAAAAATTAAGTCTTTTTTGAGGAGTCTCCGGTTTCTGATTTTTCACTCAGAAAATTAAGCACATCTGTCTCAAGTTCTTGGAGTGGTCGTGACCTTGTCTGTTATAAATACTTGTCATTGACGTTGTGTTTCGGGGCCCGTGAGGGACGGGGGGCCCCACGGCTGCAGCCCCAACCCACGATCCCAGCGTCCCTCACCCCGCTCGTGTGTCTGACTCCACGTGCCTGTGTCAGAGGCCGAGGAGCCTCCCGCCTTTTCCAAACACAGCCTTGCATTTCCTGCGTTATTCCATTCCCTTTCTACTGATTTTAGGGAGTCTTCCCTGAGGGTCCTCACTGTGTATATATTTTCCTCCCTTTGTGTATTCATTGCATTTAAAAAAAATGGTTTTATTTATTTATTTGACAGAGAAAGAGGCTGCACGAGCAGCTAGAATATCAGGCAGAAGGAGAGGGAGAAGCAAACTCCCCGCTGAGCAGGGAGCCCTACGTGGGGCTCGATCTCAGGATCCTGGGATCATGACCTGAGCTGAGGGCAGACGCCCAACCGACTGAGCCACCCAGGCGTCCCTATTCATTACATTTTTAATTTTCTTTTGAGCGAACATATTTCCATTTTTTTAAAAAAGATTTTATTTATTTATTTGACAGACAGAGAGAGCGGGAACACAAGCAGGAGGAATGGGAAAGGGAGAAGCAGGCTCGATCAAGATGCAGGGCTCGATCCTAGGATCCCTGGATCCTGACCCGAGCTAAAGGCAGACGCTTAACCCACGGAGCCCCCCAGATGTCCCTCATATTTCCATTTTGAAGTATAGATATGTTTCTATAGAGGTATGTTCCTGTTCCTCTTGATAAATTATGATTTTTGAAGGTTATGGCTGTTAAAGATAGACGGATAGCAATATAAATATAGAAAAAATACAGAAATAGACATAAATACAGGTATAGGTAGAGCTATCCCTCCTTGGGTAGACCGTGTGCCCCCTGAGGACAGGGAATGTCGTCGGCTTTGATCACTGCAGCATTCCTAGCATCTAGAATGCACCTGCTGTGAGTTAAACGCCCACCTGTGCATCCACCGAGTGCCCGGCGCTCTCCCTGGCGTGCGTGCATTCACACCCAGATCGCCTGTTCACCGCCCCCTGCCCCCCGCCCCCCGCGTCCCGCGCTCCCGAGGGCAGACCTGGCCATCATTTATCGTTGCGTTCTCGTATCTTTCAATATGTGATCGACAATGACAAACATACGCGATATACATGTATCCGTGTGTCCCCGAGAACTGAAAGATGTATGACAAGGACGATCAGAGGCAGAGCTCATGGCTCAGTCACTCGCTCCTTCATGTCCTCAGACAAATGTTCCTTTAGGAGTGAGGTCTCCCTGGGGAGGTCGCTCTGAAAGTAAGACCAAGATGCTCCCCCACTCAGCACTCCCTTTTCCCCTTTATTTTCCTCCAAAATACTTACGACCACACCATACGGTTACAGTATTTTTCTCGCCCGTCTCCGTGAAGTCAGAGACTATTTTCTCTCCCTGCATAGATAGCAGGTGCTTGAAATGTTTGTTGCATGAAGGGAAGGCTGAAGTATGTTATCAAAATATACCTTAGAAATCATTAAAGACTTTTTATGATTTTTTTCAATAGACATTTAAAATATATGTAAATAAAAACATCTAAAATAAATTTTAAAAACTTGAAAAATAGGAGGGTAGTAATTGCTCTCTCTATAGACTGCAGTCAGCTGGGAAGATTCCTTGCACTCTGTGAGGCGTCCCCTGGAATGGGATTCCTATTAGCTGGACAGAGGAGCTGGCATTGGTCACCCCCAGCCCGGAACAGTCTGGAACGAGGGCTGACAGGTGGATCTCTAAGACGGCTTTTCTTTCCCAGCACTGATTTGCATTAACAGTTCCAGCAACCCAGAACAGGTGGCAGAGGGGGTGCCTGGGCGTGGCCCGTTCTCAGTAGATGTTTCTTGAACGAAAGAGTATTGGTAAGAATATAGTCCTTCCCTCCCCTCCCTCTTGTGCTTAATCCTAATTCCATGACTCACTCAAGGAATTTTGTTGTCTGACTGAATCATCCTGGAAGTGAGAACTGCAAATTGGTTTTTAAAGAATTGTGGATTTTATCACTATGAACATAGATAAAACATACCCATGCAATTTGTGTTAGCTTATTCTTTGGAAAATCTAGTAAGTTATTCTTTTCCTAAAGTGTTTC
>CM052898.1:188818449-188845875 GCA_028534135.1 Potos flavus | reverse complement strand
TTTTCTTTAATTTTCTTCAAACTATAATCTATATTAGCTCTTCTTCTGAAAAGTCATAATCAATCTTTAAAAAGGGGTGAACATACCTACCTTACAGAGGTATGATAATGATTAAATAAATGTGTATTAAATATCTTTGCAAACTATATGGCCAAAATAAAATAAAAATTTTTAGTAAAACATTATCAAAAAAAAAAAAAAAAAAAAAAAAAAAGAATATAGTCCTTCAATGCTCTCCAGAAACACAGGCTTCATAAACTACACGTGAGGCTTCTTTATGTCACATACATTCTTCTAAATTAAATGCAGAAAACATGATTGCAAACATGTTACAGGGGATGCTTTTCTCTATCACTGTAAAGTTTGCAGAGGGTCTGTAGCTCGCGGGAGGGGATGTGCACCGTGGAGCAGCCCGCACGTGCCTGGAGCGGCGACCGTGTTAGTAAACAGGACTGGTCGGGTCTGCCAGCGTCCACGCGTGGGAAGGCTCGGCGCCCTACTCTCTCCGCGCGTGCTAGAGACCCGGTATCCAGGCAGCCCACACGAAGGGGAGCCTGGAGCGTGGCCGCTGTAACTCTGGAGGCACTTTCTGACCGGGGACCTGGGCACTGACATGCCACACGACCTATCGCTTCTGGTTCGTGCATGTCTTTAGCCTAATTTTTATGGATTGCTGTGCTGTTAGCAGGTGTCAAATATGAATTTGCATGTAAGATGTGAATTTGCCAGAACCTTGCCAAACTTCTCATGATCCCCTGTATTCTCCTGGATTAAAAAACAACACCTCTTTTTTTTTTTTTTTTTTAAGATTTTATTTATTTATTTGACAGAGAGAGAGAGATCACAAGTAGGCAGAGAGTCAGGCAGAGAGAGAGGAGGAAGCAGGCTCCCCGCTGAGCAGAGAGCCCGATGCGGAGCTCGATCCCAGGACCCTGAGATCATGACCTGACCGAAGGCAGAGGCTTTAACCCACTGAGCCACCCAGGCGCCCTGTAACAACACCTCTTTTTAAAGAATAAATAATACCATAGTTGGGGCTACACGTTAAATTTAGAGTCGAAAAAAAACTGTAGTGAAAAAATAAACCGAGGGATGGTTTGGTAATTTTTTTTCCATTGATATGTGATGCCGTCTAGAAAAACCAATGACTTGCTCAGTGCGTGCACACACATGTGCATGTATACACTTACACACACAGGTCCACATGCACAGGGGCATACACATGCCCACACACACCCACATGCACCCATACCCAGACATGCACACATGTGCACATGCATCCTATGCACAGATGCATGCATGCACAAGTGCACACATTCAACACACAGGCGTATGTGCACACACAGATGTACACACGCACATGTGCACATGCAGGTGGCACACACAACCCACTCATGCACACATGATGCACATGCGCACACACAAGGTGCAGAAGGCACATGTGCACATACACATGCACACAAGGCACACACATGTGCACACAGGCGCACATATGCACACAGATGCACACATGCACATGCAGGTGGCACGCACACACCCATTCATGCACACATAGTGCACACATGCACACACACAAGGTGCACACAGGCACATGTGCACATGCACACAGATGCACACACAGGTATACACACATGCACACACAATGTGCACATACACAGGTGCACACACACACACAGGTGCACACACACGCACACGCCTTTCCAGCACCCTAAGACCAGCCTCCCTGCTGACTCCGTCACTCATAGGACCCCCTTCTGCTGACATGGAGGTGCACGCGGGCTCCTGGCTCCCTGCCAAGCGTGGGCTTCCGGGGCCGGCAGCCCCTCTTGCTCCTCTCTGGGTCCTTTTGTGCTTTAATTTCTCTCCACTCTCCTTCTTCCCCCGCCCCCTCGTCCTGTCCTCTCCCTGAGCTTCCTTCCCTCCAGAAGATCAGAAGGAGAGGAGAGGCTCGTCTTTCCTCTGGATATGCTCCAAGCCCCTGTGTTTTCTGTTTGGGACTTGGCCCCCAGTTTGAAGTTTCCATTGTTTGAGTGAACTTCCTAGGGGATTTGTGGGGGTGGGGGGTCACCGGTGCCACCCGTGCCTCCTTTCTCCCCTGCTCGGAGCACCCCAGTCCTTTCCCCCCTCAGGGCTGTGAAGATAATAGGGTGATACCGAGGGTCCTTCAAAGACCGTGGTCCCTTCACTCTTGGGGACATCATGAGTCCCTCTTAGGCTCTGGAGGGGGTGAGGTGGCAGATGGAGGGGAGGGAACGAGGGACAGCTCCTGCCGAGCCCCTGACCCCCGATGCCCGCCCCAGCCCCTCTGGAGCCTGGCTTTGTCCCCTCCCCAGCCCGGGACCATCTGTGGGTGACAGCTGTGGCCCCTCTGTGGCCAGGGCCCGTGGACTCCACCGACAGCGCGTCCATGGTAGTTAGATCAGGCCTGTGATGTGCTCTTCCTTTCACTTGTCCTCACTGGCGCCATTTTTCCTTTGTGTTTGTTATTTTTTTATTGTGGTAAAATACACATAACATAAAATGTACGGTGTGAACCATTTTTCAATGTACCCTTCAGCGGCACTGAGGACATTCATGTCGTGCCGTCACACCATCCTGTGTGTGCCATTTTCCACACAGGCATCCCAGTACATTATTTCCTGCTCTCTGTCCGTCATCGGGAATAGTTCTGGACGGTGATGAGCGTTCAAAATACACGAGAGGCTCAAGGAAAATGGCTCTGCGGAAAACAGGCGGAACTCAGCGAGGTTTTCCGCGGCTGCTTGCACCGGGTCACTTACCGCTCAGGGCCAGCAGAGGGGGCCAGTGGGCCAAGCCTCGTGGAACCCGCTTCCCTGCACATCACCGCCCTGAACCCCGGGAGAAGCCGGGGCGGCAGGTGCCTGCGAGCCGCTCAGCATTTACCCAGCAGAAGCTCCACGCGGTGTAAGGAACACTGAGCCAAGCAATGTTTTAGTTGTTCAAAGTTAACTTTTCCCACCGATTTTCACTGGTGAAAAAATCAAGGAAGAACAATTCTTCCCTCCCTTTGGGGGGCTCCTTTCTTTGATTCCGAGCCTTTTTGCCCCAGGGGATAGTAAGCAGCATTATTTGGGTATTTGATTTGATTCGATTTTTTAAAATTTTATTTTATTTTTTCAGTGCTCCAAGATTCATTGTTTATGCACCACACCCAATGCTCCATGCAATCCGTGCCCTCCTCAATACCCACCACCAGGCTCACCCATCCCCCCACCCCGTCCCCTCCAAAACCCTCAGTTTGTTTCTCAGAGTCCACAGTCTCTCATGGTTCGTCTCCCCCTCTGACTCTCCCCAATTCACTTTTACTTTCCTTCTCCTAATGTCCTCCATGTTTTCCCTTATGTTCCACAAATAAGTGAAACCATATAATTGACTCTCTCTGCTTGGCTTGTTTCACTCAGCATAATCTCCTCCAGTCCCGTCCATGTTGATACAAAAGTTGGGTATTCATCCTTTCTGATGGAGGCGTAATATTCCATTGTATATATGGACCATATCTTCTTTATCCATTAGTCTGCTGAAGGGCATCTCGGCTCTTTCCACAGTTTGGTGATTGTGGCCATTGCTGCTGTGAACATTGGGGTACATGTGGCCCTTCTTTTCACTACATCTGTATCTTTGGGGTCAATACCCAGTAGTGCAATGGCAGGGTCACAGGGTAGCTCTAGTTTTAATTTCTTAAGGAGTCTCCACACTGTTTATTTGGGTATTTTAAAGTGGGTGGGCAGTTCTTGGGTGTCGAGTGCTACCCAAGTCAGGGAGAAAGACCCATGCCGGCTTGCCAACCTTGGTGTGAAATTTAATGTGAGTTAGAGAAAGTGAAGACATGGAGTGAACCTCTCGTGTGTCTGGAGTGGGCATGTCTAGGAGCGCCGGGGGGTCACTACCTCTCAGTGTCTCTCTGTGGCACCTGCAGACGCTCACTACTCTCCTTACGGGAGACAAAGAAATCCGGACTCCCGGGCTCCTCGCTCCCAAAATGAACTCAGCTGTGAGCAGAAGGCCGATCCATCTGCACGGAGCGTCTGTTCGGGCCAGCCACGCTCCATGGCCCACGGGCAGCTAGAACGTTTTTAGCAAGTTGCCCAAGGTACATGGAAGAATTTTTTTAGAAAATAGAACTCTGACAATTATAGCCACAGACAAATACAAATGGATGGGGACTGTCAACAAAGAAAGTAAAAAAGACAACCCAATTATTTTTAAATCTGATTACATTGACAAGAAAACATAACACAAAGCAAAAAAAAAAAAAAAAAAAAATCCAAACCAAAAAAAGGGCATAATCCTTCTTTTTTAAAAAATATTTTATTTATTTATTTGACAGAGAGAGAGATCACAAGCAGGCAGAGAGGCAGGCAGAGGGAGAGGGGGAAGCAGGCTCCCTGCTGAGCAGAGAGCCCGATGTGGGGCTCGATTCCCGGACCCTGAGATCATGACCTGAGCCAAAGGCAGATGCTTAACCCACTGAACCACCCAGGTGCCCTAAAAAGGCATGATCCTTAATAAATCTTATTAGGAAAACCTCATTATCTTAACAGACGAAGAAGTACTTTTCTTCTTGAGCATCGCGCTGTTCCTTATCTATGGACACTTTCAGCGTTAAAGGCAACAAAACAAAACAAAAAGCAGCAAACACTGAAAACCTACTCTGAGTTGCTTTTCATCATCCCGGTTTGATTTGCATTTTGTTTCCCAGACCATCTCTCTTTGCTATTAGCCAACACGCACTGAATTTGGCGATTCTCTTGCTTTCTTATCCTTCCCTGGAAAATGAAGTTCTCTATGCAAATTGTCGCCCTCTGCCTGGCTGTCTTGGGTCCACGTAATGGGGTTGCTGGCATTTCTCTGACCTGCTAGTGGAATAATTAGGTGCTCCAGTTACTAAGCAACAGCAAGTCGGATGACCCAGGAGCACAGAGTCCTGGGCAGACCCAGCAGAGGGATGGAGTCCGCTTCCGGAAGAGCGTGCACCAGACGCGGGGGTGGTGATCTTCCTGCCACGGTGGCTGGCGCTGTCAGGGGGCCAGCTCACCTCCACTGTCCCCAGGCACGGCACTGATGGGACGCCAGCCTGCCCATCGCAGGTTCCAGATTACGGCATCTTCGCCTAGCAGCCTGTGTGCAGATTTCAGGGAAACCTTTGCAATGGTTACTTAGTTATTGATTTATTCTATTATGGAACATGAGATCGACCCTCTTAACAAATATTTAAGTGTCAGTTACAGTTGTATTACTGTAAGGGCGGTGTTGCGGGGCACATCCCTGGAACGTTTTCTTGCCCAATTGTCACTGTGCACATTGCCCGGCAGCTCCCCACTCTCCCTCCCCTGTCCCCTGGCAATCACCAAGTTTTCTCTGCTTCTGTGAGTCTGACCACCTTCGCTACCGTGCACAAGGGCAATCAAGCTGCGTTTGTCCTTCCGTGACTGGCTTGTTTCACTCAGCATCACGGCTGCTCAGAGAGCTCGGTCCCGGGAGGAGACACCACCTGTTCATGGAGACTGACCCCCGCACTGATGCGGTGGGTCAGTGGTGGTGGGTCATTCTGATTGACAGGTTTTGTGATTCAGACCGCAAAACCCCTGAGAGGAGAAAGTACAGCACCAGAAGACTCCTGTAAACCGAATCACTTTTTAATGTGGCATATCAAGAACAGCCCGAGCCAAAGAGCATCACGCTAAGTCATATATAGATAGATAGATAGATCTATCAAATATCGTATCAGATAGATATATATATAGATATATCAGATAGATATCTGAAAATGTGTGCGTGCTCAGGAAAAAACCTCCCAGACCATAAAAGCTATATCCTCGATATCAACTGTGACGATGCCTGGTGTGGACATGATGGGATTATGAGTAACTCTTGATTATTTGTATACTTTTTTATATTTTTCAAATGTCCTACAATCGACGTTACCTTTATATTAGCAAATACTGACATGTAAGCATGTATGTAAGTACGCACCCATGTACATTATGTTGTATGTGCGTGTTATGTCTGGGTCTTTGCGTCGGAAGTGTGAGTCTCTTTGTAAAAATGAGTTATTACCACATAAATCTATTTATTCAAAGGGAGAAGTAAAAAAAAAAAAAATCTGTTTTGAGCAGTGACCTGAGCTGCCTAGAAAACAGAGGGGGGATTATCCACAGGGCTCAGACTCAGAAACCAGGAGACCCTGCAGTACTGTAGCTAATCACTGCGGCCACCTTCCTGAGATAGACTCTCCAGCCGTAATTCGTATCCACGAGAGCCAAGATTCCCTGAGCACTCACCGTGTTCCAGACCTGCTAACCATTGTCCCCGCTCATCCAACACCCAGCCCAAGAGGGAGGTTCCGTTATCCCCCCCATTTTCCAGATGGGAAAGCAGAGGCAGAGAGTGATCAGGGGATCGGGCAAAGCTGCCGGCAACGAGGAGTCCAGGAAGGGTCTCCAGAACCCATGCCTCCACCATCAGGCTGTGCTGACCCTTTAAGATGGGGTGACAGGTGACAGGACAGCCCGCAGGGATGTGTGGGGCTTACGAAGTCAATGGCATTGGAAGGGCCCTCGGGAATGAAATGGCATAGCGAGATTAGCTATTTACAATTCATTTAAAATGTTGGCACGGATTGCATGGAGCACTGGGTGTGGTACATACACAGTGAATCTTGGAACACTGCATCAAAAACTAATGATGTATTGTATGGTGACTAACGTAACACAATTAAAAAAATATTAAAAAGAAATAAATTGTTGATTCTTGTGGTAGAGTCCCTGCATTGGGCCTTCCTGGGCCAGGGGTCAGGAGCTACCTTCTTGTGGGATCTGCTTGGACATAGCTATTGTCTGTCCAGGTGTCTTTGACCATGGCCTCTTCCTATTGTTCTGCTGTCTAGCTGGCCTGCGTGGGTGTGAGTGACCAGGGCCTTCCCACAGTTCAAGGGGGATATAGCAAATTGGGCTCCGCCATGGCCATGGCCAAGGCAGGGGGGGATGCTGGGAAGGACTCCAAGACCTCGCTTCTCCATGATTTCCCTGGTGGCAGAACCTTGACGCTATGTTCTTGCTAAGGGTTAGCCGAGTGGGTGTCACGTTGGCTGACTTACATCCATATTCAAGAGTGTGGCTGTCTTCTCGGTCAGCTTGAGTTGCTCTAACAAAATACCACAAACTGGGTAGCTTGTAAACAACACCAATTTATCCTCACAGTTCTGGAGTCTGGGAGTGTGAGATCCGGGTGCCAGCACGGGCAGGTTCTTGGTGGGGGCCTTCCTCTGGTTTACAGATGGCCGGCTTCTTCCTGTGTCCTCACAGGCCAGAAAGGGGAGCTAGCCAGCTCTCTGGCCCCTTTGTATATGGGCATGAGCGCCATTTGTGAGAACCTCACCTTCCTGGTCTCATTACCTCCCAAAGGCCACCTCCAAACATCATGATACTGGGATTCCGGTATCAACATATGAATTTTGGGGGAAAGATTAAGTCCATAGCAGTGGTAGGTATGTAATTTTTCCCTGCCAGTAGGCTTGAAGAAGTTCCACATTAATAATTGCAATTAGCAACCACTCTAGAACAGTAATAGGAAAGTCAAGTTCATCTTTGTTGTAGACACAGAATCACTTGGCTCTAAAAACACAGGTTCTTCGAAAGTTACAGCTCAGTTGACTTGAGGCATGTCATGTTTGAAACAGCCGTGTGATCTCAAAACCGATCAAGCCCTAAGCCACATGGTCAAACCACAATTTTGAAAGAGGCTCCTGGAATTGCAGAGTTCTAGCCATTGTTAGGCACTGTGTGACTTCCGATGATTACAGCAACTCTAAAATGTTTCCTAGTCTAAATCAAACTAATCCTAACGTTGATCATTGTACATTAAAAAACAAAACAAAACCACTTCCCTAGCTATTTTTCCTTCCACATATTGTGTAAGATCTTTTTGGCTGAAGGCAAGAACATTCTTTGGTGCTCTGTACACAGGCCCGTCTCAGCTGGGATCTAAGCTCTCGTTTACTCATGACAAACATTTATTGAAATGCAAAGAAGGAGCAGGAGATAGTTCTCTGCCCTCCGGAATCTCACAACCCAGTAGAGACACTCACAGCCGTCGTGACAATTGCTCTGTGTGTGTGTACGTGTGTGTGTTCGTATGTGTATGTGTGCGTGCGTTTGTGTGTGAGGCTAAGAGGCAGCTTGGGTCGGGGTTTAACAGATTAAATTCATTTTTAGACTAAATTCATTTCACCATGGCTCTGGGGCTGACCAGGCCAAGCTAGAGCTGAGCACAAACAAGGTCTGAATTATGTGCAATTAGAAGCGTCCCTCCCCTTCATCTGGCTTTGTCCTCATCGCATCTCATTTCTTGCTCTCATGGCCATCATCTACCCTGGCATCAGCTTCGCAGAACAATGTCCATGAAATTAAATTCACAAAGGCCTTGGCAGCTTATTCTGATATATCTCAGCCCCGGTGATGGGGACGCAGGGCAGGGGGCCAGCACCCATCTGTGGACTCTCATGTGAACCCTGGGGTGGGGTTCTGGTGGGGTAGGGAGAGGGGCAGAAGGCTAGGGGATGCACAGAGAAACTCTGGGCATCGCTGGAAACCCTCAGATTCCTTCTTCTGGAACTCTAATTCCCTAGTCTTAAATAAGGAAGTCCTGCAGAGAGACTTTTTATCAAGTCAGGCCCAAAGGTTAATAAGTTGTTTCAAGACACCCAGTGCTAGGAACCCAGGATTCCAGGAGCTATTTCCATGACCACGTTACTTAGAGCTTGACAGTACCCACCATCCATATATTGTGCCCTGCTTCCTTTTTCTAGCTGAATGATTTGGTATAAAACAGAGGTACAAAAGGCGATTGCGTTGAGCCTTTTGGGAGATGAGCTACACAACGGGCCTTTCAGTTCCCAAGAACATAGCTTGTTCTATGCAAAATACATTGGACTGTTCACTTCTCAACTTAGCCATTTCTGCTCTGACGCAGCCTCCTTTCCAATCCGACATGCACTGTGCAAATAGGAGCCAACGACGCACATCTCCTTTCTAAAACTGAGACTGGTAATATTTTTCTTTGAAGACCATCACCTCTCTTTGGCAAGGAATTACTGTCAACTTTCTTGCTGCCTGGCGGTAGTTAACGGAGCTTTTTCAAAGGAAATATTGTGCCAAGGACCATTTCTAGAAATATGTCTGTATTTAAAAATCATTATCTTCGAAACTTGGCATCAGGAGTCATTGATGGTGCTGTATTCACATCAAGTCCAGGTTAAACATCTTTTCATTGTGTGTGAACTTGGTAACTCTTGGTCTATTTTAGAATGCTTTAGTTCAGTGTAATTACTACGGCTTCTGAAGGCGTATCTGTGTAATTACCATGTAGTTTATTTCATGGTAACTATGCAATTAACTTGTCCCACTTCCCTAAATGGAAAATACTATAATTCTGATAAGAATGGTTTGGATGCTAGTTTTCTCAACCATACTTTAAAAATATCTATATTTTAAATGCTTTCTTCAAAATCTCCCTTCCCCTTCTTCAAATAACCTATCTGGTTTAATTAATCTTTTTTTTTTTTTTTTTTGCTTTCTTAGACCAAAAAAGTATGATTGCTAAAATTTTGTGAGGCAGCCCTGCATTATTAACAAATCTTTTGAGGCATAAAAAAATAACAACAAAAGTTAATTTATCTAGATGAGTGCTGGGTCGGGGTCTTTGATCCCGAAGTGTTGAGGTCTGGGGGAAATCAGGTCATGAACCCCAAGAAAACGGTTACATTTGTCTCTACTTCTCGTTATGTCAGAATTAGCTTTGGGAGGGACTCTGGTTGATTTGGGCCTTTTGTATTTTCTGCTGCGAAGGTGAGGGTGGCCTTGGGAGAATGACCCAGGGGACATTCCTTCTCGTTTAAGGAACAAGTTAGAGGGATGGACCGGGGCACTAATATGAAGCTTTAGGAAACTGAAAATGAGCCCAGTGCTAATTACAACCTAGGAGAAGATGGGAAGGGTCAACCCACCATTTTTTCAAAAAATCATTTTGCTTGTTACTGTCTATATGACCAGCTCGGATGGCATTTATGTTGAGATGATTGAGGAATTCATCTTCAAAAGCAAATCCTCTTACCTGTCAAAGTGTGGGCTCCAGGGCCAGCCATGGGCATAATTCTTATTCAGCTAATCTAATAAATCCGTTTGTCCATTCAGCTATCCAAATATCTAATATATATGGACTGCTTAGATGCTGGGGATAAAGAAGACATTCCACTGCTCTTGAGGACCTCACAGCCCATTTAGGGAGGCAGTGGGACAACAGTGACTAGATAGCAAGAGAACAGCATGATAGCAAAAGCAGATGTTCTATGGGAACACAGTAACCCATTTCGCAAATACTCTGAAAATGTGCTAAGTACCTCCAATGTCTTGGGCACCATTCTCAGTCATGGAGATACAACAAAGAATGAGTTTTGTAAGATCCCAGTCCTAATGGTGCTTTCATTTTAGTAGAGAGACAGAAAACAAACAGGTCAACAAGTAAAAATGGGCACCACTTGCAGACAATACCATGTTCTACAAAGAGATGGGGGGAAGGATGGGGAAAGGAAGGTTGTGCCGGATACGGTGGTCTTGAAAAGGTTTCTCTAAGAAAGTGACATTTGGGCAGAGATGTACATAAAGTTGGGGCATGAACCTTGTGAAGGTGTGAAGGAGCCAGTCTCCGAGGTGGGATCCCAAAGTGCCAAAGCAGAGGAGGCTTATGCTTGAAGAGTGGGGAGGCTGGAGGGCAGTGAGCCAGGAAGCATGCCGCTAGAAATGAGGCCAGAGAGAGGCTGCACATTAGCATGCGTGGCCACGTGGACACTGCAGGGAACTCAGGTTTTTATTTGTTGGTTTTTGTCTGTTTGTTTTTGCGTGAGATAGGAAGTCATGGGAACATTTTGTGCAAGGGTCAGGCAAGATCTGATTTTTCTCTTTAAAAAGCAAAGTACCGCTCTTTGGCTCCCACATTAAAACCACACTGAAGGAGAGTCAAGAGAGGATGCCAGTGCCATCCTGGAGAGCATTCTGGGTGAAGGATGATGGCAGCTTAGGTTGGAGTGGTTGTGGAGTATTTTGTGCACAAAATACAAAGACTCCTGGATATGTCTTGAATATACACCCAATGCTGAGTTGGGTGGAAAGGGGCAGAGAATGAAGGAGGCAAAGATGGCAGCTAGGATTTTGACTTGAGCCACCAGAAGAATGTATTTGCTCAAGTGGGGAAGGCTTTTGGAGTGGCAGGGTTGGAGTTGACGAACCGGGGTTCATTCTTGGGCATGCTGTGTCTGGGATGTCTGGTTGACATCCAAGTGGAGATATTGAATAGGAAACTGGACACACAAGTCTAGAGTTGGGAAGGGAATTTAGCTGGGAATATAAATTAGGGAACTGTTAGCTTGTGGGAGGTATTTAGGCAATGCCTAAATGATAGCAAGACTGGATGAGCTCAGCAAGAGAGTAGGTGCAGGAAGAAAGGGCCTGAGGTCTGAGCCTGGAGCCCGCAGCTTCGACATGCTGGCAAGAGGAGGAAGAGCAGAATTTAGTAAATGAGGCTGAGAAGAGGCAGACAGAGAGATAGGAAGAAAACTAGGAGGGCTTGAAGTCGAGGGAGGCAAGGGAAGGAAGTGTCCAAAAAGAAAAAGAAGATCACCTATGTGAAATGTACAGAGAGGTCGAGGAGGAGGAGCAAACTGCCCACGAGGCTTAGCAAGATGGAGGTCACTGTCATTCCTGACAATGGGGATTCAGGGGCATGTTTGGGAATAAAAACCTAAATAGAGTAGGTGCAAGGAATGGAGGGAGGCGGTGGAGACTGCCAGTACCCACCACCCTTTTGGGGAGTTTTGCTATAAACAGGAGGAGAGGTGTGAGGTGGTAGATGGAGGTGAGCATGGGACAAAGGGAGATCTTTTAAAGGGAAGGGCATTGCAGCACATCTGTGGATTAAAGACATTGCTCCTTGGAGAAGGGAGAACTTGACAATGTACAGCATGAGTGGGTGAGCTTCAAAGGCAGGGTGAGTCCCAGAGGAAGTGTGAGCAGGAACAGCTCTCGTGGCGAGGGAGACAGAGTATGTGCATACAGAGGCAGAGAGGGGAAGCTGAGACTGGGAAGAGAGTAGAAGCAAACTCAGAAGGGCAGGTGACCTGAGACCCACTCATCCAGAGTCACACAGTAAGGTGGCAGCTGAGCCACCTACAACCTGCGTCTCCTGGCTCCAGGCCGGCACTCCTCGTTCAAGTGCTCTCTTCTGCCAAGGTTGGTGGCCTCTACCTCTCTCCTTCTTCTCCAGGCCAGGAGGACTTTTAAGCAGCCTCCGCTTCCAGGTGCCCCATACAGACAACTTTCATTCTTACCCTCCATTCAAAGCCCTTGCTTTGTGTGTGTGTGTGGAAGGCAGGGCAACGGCCCCTCGAAAGTGTCCACATCCCAATCCCTAAAACCTGTGAATGTTACTTAAAGCAACAAAAGAGACTCTGCAGATGTGATTGAGTTAAGCAGCTTGAGATGGGAAGACTATCCTGGATCGTCTGGGTGGGCTGACTCGGCGTCCTTTCAGGAGGCAAGCCAGAGGGTCAGAGTCATAAAAGAAGACACGACAGTGAAGCAGAAGTTGTAGGGATGCGCTATGAAGTCTGAGGACTGGGCCGCAGACCAACGAATATGGGCTGAACTTAGGAGCTGGGACAAGGCGAGGGAACGGATTTGGGAGAGTCCGGAAGGATCGCAGCCAGGCAGAAGCCTCCGTTTTAGTCTCATAAGACTCGTTTCAGACTTCTGACCTCTAGAACAAAAAAGAGAATTAATTTGTGTTGTTGTAAGCCGCAAAGTCTGTAGTCTTGTGTTACAGCAGCAACAGGACACTAATACACCTTTTATGAGAATGTACCGGGTCTGAGATCCATGAGCCCCATTCCCACGCACATGGTGCACTAATCCTTGTGAAGGCATCGAACCTATGGATGGCTACTCCTCCTTTGGAGAGGACGACGGGCTCGTGAGAGAGCAACGGTGAGTGAACAGCCTCTGGCGTGCATCATATCAGAGGCCGGTCAGGCCACGGGCTTGGCTACGCTGGACCCATCAGTGACTTCCGCTTTGACAACGCTCACAGTAAAGCGAGTCATCTCAGTAGCATCGCGGCCGTGATCACAAGGGGAAGGGAATGGTCTCAGCTCTACACTCTGCCCTGCGCCCCAGAGGCCAAGGCAGTGACCCCACCTCTCCGCCCCTTTCGCAAACAGAAGGTCTGTGGGGCGTATGGGACTGACTTAGGCTTCAGTCAGATGCAAGTCCTCCCACTTCAACTCATGGGGATTTACAGCATTTTTCTCTATTCATAAAGTTGGGACTTTCCCAAGGCAATCTCAAGAAGGCCGCCATTGGGTGGCCGTATGTCACCACTGCCGTTCTCAAACTAGTTTGTCAATTGACATCCTTCCCTGATGTTTTTGTTACTAAAATTAACGTGTTAATTTTCTTCATGTGCACCTTGGATGATTTTGTCTTGGGTGGAATCTTAGAACTCAGAGATTCACATGTATTGTGATAATCAATGCGGGCAGGAAATATCTGGATGTGGGGCCAAAGCAATGTTTCCCATCATCCTCCAGGAGTGGGTGTTTCCATTCTCTCTATGGACTTTCTACTTCTAATGCTACTATCCTTTGTGGTTAGAAACAGGAAAGCAATAACATTCCACGTTCTCTCACTCATGAGTTGGATGGGGAGCTATAGTCCTAAAGTGAGAATTAAACTCTTGTCCAATCACAGCTCAGCCAGTCCTGAGACGTCACTAAAGATTATGAAATGAGATACATTTGCAATCTGAATTGCACCCCTAGAGTGCTGCAAACGAGTCCACAGATTAGAACAAACCGCGTGCGTGCAATATGAGAGAACTTGAAGATGACTCTGGGTAACTGTAGAGTCAGGTGTTTGGAGACAAGGGAGGAGGGAAAGAACTCTGGTCAGCTAAATCCGTATCCTTCACTTGGGCAGGCTGTGGTGGGGTAAGGGGGTCAAAGCTCCTGGTTCGAGTCATTGAGGATGAGGCACTTCAGAGTTGCAGCCTCCTTTGTCTATGCGCACAGAAGCTCCGGAAGAGGGATGGATAACTTCTGGACACGACCGTGGTGGGAAACCCCAACTGTGGGAGACAGGATGGGCTACCCCAGGACTGTTGGCAGAACGTAGGTGTAGCCTCTGCCAAAAACAGCGTCTTTCTCAGTGGATCAGCATTTTGGGTACCTCTTCAGTGAAGGCTTTTTTTTAACAGTCTCCACTCCCGCACCCAGGGGAGGAACTGATCACTGCTTCTGGGTTTCCATGCTACCCCCTCACACATCCCTGGATCTGCTGTTCGCATGCCGCTGTCCTCGTCAGAGGACAAGCTTCTTACGTCCTGGGTCCACGTGTTATCAATCCCATATCCTCAGAGTGCCTCCCAATGCCTGGCTCATTGCTGATGCTCAGTAAATGTTGTTTCATGAACAAGGAGGATCCTCTAAGTCAAGGGTTGGTATGCTATGGGCCTTGGATCAAATCTGGCCTCGAGCCTGATTTTGTAAATAAAGTTTTATTGGAACACGACTGTACTCATGCATTTACATTTTATCCATGGCGCCCTACAATGGGCAATGTTGAGTAGGTGCTGCTCTATCACCCACAATGCCTAAAATATTTGCCCTCTGGCCCTTCACGGGAACGGTTGGCTGACCTGCGTTCTAGGGCAACTGTGTCTTCTCTTGGTGGTTACATCTTAAAGCCAATTACGATGATATACTGAGAACCTCTTGGAATTTTCCTAATTTGTCACTGCAACTAACCAGAGACAGCCTAAGCCCAGTATAATCAGGGTTGAGAATGAGCACAAACTGTTTCCTTTGTTCAGGGCTGTACTGTCGTTGGAATCTGAAGGACTTCCTGTCCCCTGAGGCCTTGGGAGGGCTCAGCAGGGCTAGTCTTATACGGGAAATCCTGAAAACAGCTTTGTGACCCTAAATTATTTCCTCGTTCACTTCTACACAGCAGGTGCTGGGGGCCTGGGTTGGGGGAGGAGGCCTGCAGAGGAGGACTGTGGGGCAAGGGGCGTGTCATGACAAGCATCGCTCTGTTTCCTGCGTGTACCCTGCGTTAACGGCTGTGAATGGACTTTTTATCAGCTGGGCAAATACATCTAATCCAGTGGCTCCCAATAGGGGGTGATTTTGCTGCCTGGGGCACATTCGACTATGTCTAGAAACATTCTGGTTGTCCAAACTGTAGGTGGATGAGTGCTCCTGCCATCTAATGAGTAGAAACCATCTCATGAGTAGAAACCAGGGAATGCCAAAGATTCTACAATGCACAGGGAAGTCCCCCCAGCTCCAACCCTGCACACACACACACACACACACACACACAGCCAAAAATCATCTGGCTCCACATGCTGAGATTGCGAACCCTGATCACATCCTTGGCGTGCTCACACACTTCCTCTGACACCGTGAAAGACACTTGGAGGGGAGTTGTATGTGGAAAGGCACATGCTTGGCTGGGGCCGAGTGAATTTTTTTTCCTAGAAGATTGCAAAGTAATTAGATGGGGCATCTACATTCTGTTTTGGGAGAATAGGAAGAATTATCTTGTCATCACAGGGCAATTATCCTGTGAATATTTTGGCAGCACATTATGTTTTGCTATGTAATTGCAATTAACATGTAAGTGATCTAGTGCTTCTGGTGTGTGTCGTCCCTACTGTGGAAAATATATGAGTCATGTCATGGTGACAGCTACACATGGGTGACATATGTCTAAAGAAGAGGTGGCACAGGAATCAGGCACATTGTGGGCTCTTTACCCAGCCCCCAAGCGCTCCTACGGTCATGTTTTTAGCTGAATTTCAGGTAAGAACGTACAGAAGGGGCTTGAAAAGCGGTAGTGAATTATCCATATTGAGAGTGGTTATGTGATTTTTCTGTCTCTGAGAAACACATTCAGGTTCAACACTGTTTGTTGGTTTGTTGGAAGGTCAGCATATTCTTGATGGCAGGGAATATTCTATCTCTTGTATCAACAGAATATAGTTTCTCTTCCCATACCTTTAAATGTTCCTATCTGGATTAAATCCTCCCCACCCCCCAAATATAGATCTCATTTTCCCAGTAGAACTCTTAAGGCTGAGGGCACCTGGGTGCCTCAATTAGTTAAGCGTCTGCCTTCCGCTCAGGTCATGATCCCAGGGTCCTGGGATGGAGCTCTCTCATCGGGCTCCCTGCTCAGCAGGAATCCTGCTTCTCCCTCTCCCACTCCCCCTGCTTGTGTTCCATCTCCCACTGTCTCTCTCTCTGTCAAATAAATAAATAGAATCTTTGAAAAATAAAGAGTTCTTAAGGCTGCACATTTTTCTCTAATGTTCAGCTCTGATACAATCCCCGTCATTGTGTTCATTTGAGCATCTTCCAAAATAACAACCTATACTCACAATTTTCTTTCTTTTTTTTTTTTTTAAGATTTTATTTATTTATTTGACAGAGAGAGAGATCACAAGGAGGCAGAGAGGCAGGCAGAGAGAGAGGGGGAAGCAGGCTCCCTGCTGAGCAGAGAGCCCGATGCGGGGCTTGATCCCAGGACCCTGGGATCATGACCTGAGCCGAAGGCAGAGGCTTTAACCCACTGAGCCACCCAGGCGCCCCCTCACAATTTTCAATAATTTTTTAATGAGTGTGTTTTCTGACAGTGGTTTATTTGGAATTGGATTTCTTGTCTCCTCCGTCCTCGTGTCTAGCAGCAACATAGGGAAGTTACAGAGCGTGTCTGGGTGTTGAGTGGCACTCTGGCCGGACGCTGGCGGGCTGCTCGGTCTAAGCGGAGTGTCTGGGCTCGGCATGCGTGTGCAGCTCCCCGTGGGCCACCGGTTGACACTAGGGAGGAGGCCCCTGCTTACGCTAAGCCTAGTTCTCTCCTCTTGCAAGTAGCTGAGAGTAAGGCAGAGCTGGGGCCGTCCAGCTCTGCTGCCCATCCTTCTGGATCTAGAACCTCAATTACATCAGTGTGGCGACCCTCGGGCCCTTGGAAACCTTCCTCACACGTGCTCAACTCTATAAGGTGGATGTGTAAACACTCAGGCCGAGATGCTGATTTCCATAATTCTGGCATTTGGTCTCTTTCAAGGAGAAGGAACTGGTTACGGTCCTCTATCCCACTGCCCGTACATCCTCACTGGGCCTCCCCTCCTTCCTACCTATTTTTTTTTGGCAAGGACAGCAGCATCCTTTAGTCATTCAGGCTCACTGTGGTTGATTTCTGATGGCTGAGGTCTTTATCTCCTGAATTGGGTCCGCCGCCCACCTGTGTGATGTACTCACGGGTTCTTCCTGGAGCCCCGCGTCTCTGCCCGTCCTCTCTTGGCTCCCACGGCCCGGTGTCCTGGGTCAGGCCAGGGCTGCTGCCCACACAGCCTGGACACAGCCGGGTAGAGCTGCCACAGCCCAGACACGCAAATCACACAACTCGAGAGGAAAGCATCACCACGCATGAGGCTCCTTCATTCACGCAAGAGATAATCCTTATTTATTTTACTCTCACTGGGATTTTACATATTGAGTTTAAAAAAATCAAGGTAGATTGCTTAGTAGTATTGTAGATTGCAAGGTAGTATTGCATAGATAAGCTATGAACACCTTGTTATCGCTCATCACTGCTATCCTTGTGCTTTAAAATTTTTCTAAACATTCACATATGCATTTTCTCTCCGAGTGCATTTACAGCATAGATTGATTTTCCATAAATAATTATTTGGACACAATTCTCAGAAAAGTATATGATATACCTACTCTGATTGCACGAGGTGATCAATGGGCATTGTATGTGAGTTTGAAAATGTGGTCTTCATCATGCAGGTTTATGGTCAGGCACCGGACCAAGCCTGAGACTCCACTCTGAATCCAAACCCCTTCCCTAGATCCGTTTGTTAGTTTTGGATACCCATCAGGCTTCCCGTATCCTGTCTAATTAGGCTCCAATCCTGCAATATCCCTTCTGTACAATCATTCCATAATGGTTGCATCGAAGCTGCTAGTTTAATAATCTAGATAATAACACACTTTGTGCAGAGTCATTGCTAATAGCTGTGCATTTATAATCCATGCTGTGAATGCTTTCATCTTTTGAAACACGATAGCATATTTCTCATACCAATTTTGAATTCCCACATGATCTTATTTTCTTCTCAACTGCTGATTTCGTCTTGCTGCTATTGCTGTCGTCCTCCATCCCAGTGCTGCCGGGGACACCCCTCTGGTCTGTCGCCCGCACGCCTGCGGGCCTTTGCCTCCATCTTTTCAAATGTCATTGACGTCCTTTCGCTGATTTAGCACTTGCTGCATTCAGGAAACACTCTGATGCCTCTGGTTTTATCCTCCACATTTGAATTCTTGGAATTAAAAAATTCACAATCCACTTTCTGCTTATGAGGGCTCTAGAGTTTTTTTTTTTTTTTTTTAAGATTTATTTACTTATATGACACAAAGATAGAGCACACAAGCAGGGGCAGCGGGAGAGGGAGAAGCAGGCTTTCTGTGGAGCGGGGAGCCTGGTGTGGCGCTCGATCCCAGATCCTGGGATCATGATTCAAGCCAAAGGCAGACGCTTTACTGACTGAGCCACCCAGGCGCCCCTAAAGGGGCTTGTGCTTTCCCTCAGCTCTGAGGGGGTGATGTACCTGCTCATGGGCAGGGGAATGCCCTGGTCATCCTGCTGATTTGGGCTGAGCAGACACTGTCTAATTTTTCTTGGCTCCATCCAGGAGAGTAGTGGTGACATGGCTGGCCGGCTGGCTGGCTCTTGGATGGTGGGGGACAGCTGCCCTTGTCTCCTTTGCACTGGCTGAGCTCACCAGTCATACCTTGAGTCATAAAGAAAATTATAATTGTGGTTACTATTTTGTTCTACTCAAAGTTGGTGTAAAATGTTTATGAAGATAACATTTTGATATCTTTGAGAAAAAAAGCACAGACAATAGGTAAAAAATCTGGGTTTAGCTAACCATTCTTTTTGA
Organism: Potos flavus; assembly: GCA_028534135.1. NCBI lineage: Eukaryota > Metazoa > Chordata > Mammalia > Carnivora > Procyonidae > Potos > Potos flavus. Next base: position 188,826,792 of record CM052898.1, on the reverse strand, counting down.
AGGTAATTAGCCATTGATCAGAAAATGCCAAGAACTTATGTAAGAGTTGGCTAAGAGCTCGTTTGCAGATAGTGTTGAGAAGGGAGTGTCCATCCCCAAGAGCTAAATGGATTTGCCACAGTACAACCAGAGAAGGAGACTCGTTAGCCGGGCACAGCACAGGAGACGCAAACTGCGTCCTGTGTCCCTCCTTCCTTCTACAATATGTCCACTTTGGTTAGATGTCATTGCACATATTTCCGTTAAGTGCTATTGCTATTTGAAATTGTGACAATTTAATGGAAATAAATAATTACAACCAAGTCCAAGTTATAAATCAAATCCTGTGTTGTGCTTTAAAACATGAACAATGCATCTTGGAACACTGAAAAAATAAAATAAAATAAAATAAAAATTAAATCACAAAACACCCCCTCCCCCAAGCAAAACAAAAACAAAAAAACCCCTGAGCTTAGAGCATGTCCCATTGGCTTGGGGTCAGGAGAGACAGTGAAGAGAATGGAAATTGAAACATTTGCTTTACAAATGTTTATTTATTTATTTATTTATTTATTTATTATGGCCATCGAAATACGTGACCATCGTAGAATATTTCAAAAGTAGAAAAAGTGCAAGAGTCACCAGAAACCCACCACCTTGGAACAACCTCTGTTGACATTTTGCATATTTTTTTCCAGCAGGTTTTTACAGGCTTTTTTTCTTTTTTAATATGGTTGAGGAAAAAAATGTAGGTATTAATCCTCACAGGCAAAAATAGTGGGCAGAAACCCACAAAAGAAATTCAAATAAGGATGAATGGGAATTCTGATATTTTGTTCAGTAAGTATTTTTACAGATACAAGTTTAGGGAGGCCTGGTTCACATAAGTTTAAGGGCAGAATATATATATATATATATATATATATATATATATATATATATATATATATATATATATTTTTTTTTTTTTTTAGTTGACCACAAACTGAATATGGGGAAATATTGGCAACATAATCTTAAAATTAACTGAAGGAAGTACTGTATCCAGGTAAAGGGAGATAATCTAAGGCATTTTTGATCGTATACTACTGTTTGGAAACAATTTTGAGCATGTGGTTTAATAGACATATATTTTTGTGCATATTTGTTAGTTATACACATGCAACTTTAGGAATATATTTTACCTCTATGTATGATCGTTTTTACCCATTATATATACATACACACACACATATATACACATACATATCTAATTATATACATATAACTGTAGTAATATATGAATGTATATTAACGTATAATAATATATATGTTCGTGTTGGAAATCATATATCTAAGATAGCGTGGCTTGCTCTGGGCATCCCAGATAATAGGTCACTCTTACTATTGACCATTGTCTGGGACTGTGGGGTTCTGCTTAGCGGCTCTGTCAGAGATTTGAGACCCCCTGGGTCATTGAAAGTCCCTGCGTTCTGGCACCAAGGAAATGTGTCTGCTTCATCCCTTTCTCTGTACCTTCTTACCTCTTCTGTGACATTCCGTGTGTGTGCAATGTGAAACTTACATTGTATCCTAGCGTTGCCAGAACACGAGGAGGAGGCTTGGTCAGACATTCTGGTTATTCAAAAGGCCAGCTGGACACTCTCATAGCTGTAATGTGTCCCCAATCGGCCAATCACTCACGTTAGCACGCCCCATCCTACCCCATCCCCATTATCAAGACATTGCTCTAAAAAAAAATCACATTCTCATTTCTGGAAATTTTAGGCATAATAAGGATGGCAGAAGTGACATGAAAGGGCTTTGATATTCTTAAAAGATATGTCTTGAGATCTCGATACATCCTCCGTTTCTCAAATGCAATGAGAACACATAATTCCACCCATGGAGACGCAGACGGTGGGCTTGCTGGGGACCCGAGCGCTGCTGACTTGTCACCTAGCTCCTCAGTATGGGCTGTGTCCACAGTCTGAGAAAGAACGCTGGCTTCCCCAGGCCGCCTCTCTCTCCCTTCAGTCCCGTCTCCACTAGCCAGTGGCTTGATTTGGGCTCATTTATTCCTCTAGGAAGAGGAAGGGTTCCATCAACTCATCAGAGCTACTCGCTGTGACAGGAAGCAGAGAACCACCCGGGTTTGCAAACGGGGATGCTGAGGGGTCAGCAGGCTCCTTCCCTAGCCAAATGGTTGGCTCCAGCAGGCCAGCTTCCTGACCCGCATCCAGACACGTGCCTTAGCAAAGTCATAGATTGTCGCATGCCATGGACACTGGGGATTGGGAGGGACAGCGAACGACATTCTTGAATGTGGAAGGACAAGCGTGATCCCCGCTGTTTCTCCTTGGTGATCTGGCATCGTGGGAGGGTCCTCAGCCTTCTTGAGTAGGAGAGCCTTAAGGTATCTTAAAAATGATCTTCTTGGCCACCCCGTTGGGCAGAAGAGGAATTCTGGGCTGGAGGCGAACCCCAACCCGCAGTTCACTAATTGTCCATTTCTCCACCTGCACAATGGCATGGTGGGGAGAGGGTTAGAGGTAATTTGCATAATGTGCCCAGAACTAATAAGACAATGTATAGAAATGATTCCTCCTCAACCAGGATTAAAATCCAGAATCCTAGAGTCATCATCCCGGTGCTTCTTCCAAGCCACAGCTATGGCATTGCCGTCTGACAAAGATATAGGCTTGACCTATGCCATGGAAATGCCGTCTACAACTCTTAAGGACATGGGGGCATTAATGTTCTAAAAACCACTATTTTTCCATTTCATTCCTTTTTGCATGGTCCTTTGTGAGAACCGTATTTTCAGAGGGAATAATGTCATGGATGAGTTATGTAACTCAGTACAAAATTTCCCTTCAGTAAGATATGAATGAAAATCTCTCTGTAATAAACAAAAAGTATTGTGTATAATTTCCCACTGGTCTTTTTTGTTAATTGGGCTCTTACGGTTGAAGCCTTTAATGTAGGGAATAAATGAATAAATGACTTTTATGCACAGACTCCTTTCATTATGTACAAGCGCTCGAAATTTGAAGTGAACTATTTTTAGATCTTACATTATGATATAAAAGATTGTTTATTGCTGGTAATGCAGGAAGCAAATTGCATTTCTGCTTCTGCCTGATTTTTCTGTGGCGGGTGGTATGAGCTTCCATTCTTGCTGATTCATTCCTTATGCCCAAAAATGACTCGAGTCAAGTCTGATCATTTTTAACACAGAGCGTGGTTCTCCAACCTTTCCAGAACAATTCAAGTTCCAATTCTGTGTTGGCCAATCAGGATGCCGAGCCTTAGATGAGTCAAATCAAGATTTTCTTTTGTGAGCCCTGTTGGGGTAAAAACACAGGAAGTGGGATATCACATACGAGGGAGGGACAAAATCCTCATGATGGTTCTTGCCCCAAAGACTGGTTCTCCATGCCCCCCCTTTACTTTCCTCCTCCAAGCCCTTCTTTCTCTGCGGTTTTCCTTCTCTTCCTTCTGTCTCATGTTCCAAAATTATGGCTTTTTTTTAAAAAAAGATTTTATTTATTTATTTGACACAGAAAGAGAGAGCACAAGCAGGGGGAGAGGCAGGCAGAGGGAGAGGGGGAAGCAGGCTCCCTGCTGAGCAGGGAGCCCGATGCGGGGCTCGATCTCAGGACCTTGGGATCATGACCTGAGCTGAAGGCAGACGCTTCACCGACTGAGCCACCCAGGGGCCCATGGCTCTTTTCAATGTGACAGAATGTCGCAGAGCCTCACTGAGCCTCTCATACTTCTAGTATCTGATGCAGTGGAAACAGAGCATCCAGGAAACGCTGATGCACTCAACAACCTCTTACAATGAATTTTCCTGAAGTCATCACAATCGTTTCTATATACATTTTTTAAATGTTATACATACATATATGAAAAATTAGGTTTTCAATTTGCGGGCCAACTCGGACCCAAGGACATGTCACAACACAGCGGCAGCTGCCCATGGGTTGGGAACCAGTGCACTTATGAGACGTAACTTTTCGTTTTTTTATTCACCGCTTGCCGGCTCCCTGTGATTTCCTGGGCACTGCGGGTAAATACTTGGCTGAGAGCCGATTCTTGCCTGCAGGTGGGCGCGTGAGAGCCAGTGAGAGGCTGGGTATGCGGTGCCGGGCTGCGGCGCCTCTCCCAGTGAGGAGTTGCTGCCTGACACTGGGGAGGTCGGTTTGTGTCTTTGTACGTCAGTTTTCTCACCCGTGAGATGGAGAGAACGTTCCTCCTTCCTTGGGTCGTGGCAAGACTTTAACGAGTGACGGCACATAAGGCATTTAGAGCGGCTGGTGCCTGAGTACTGAGCGCGGCTGTCATTCTTTGTTCCCAGTGGGAAGGGGGTGGCCAGGCGTCCAGCGTGAGGACCTTGCTGCTGGATGTATGATGGTTCTCCGCCCCTTCTCCTGGGCAGGTGCGTCCCTTCGGTCTTCTGGGAAGCGGGCACCAAGGTGGAATGGGAAGGACAAGAGGGTTATGGGAAGTCAGCGGGAGGAGCAGGGTTGGGGGTGGTGCCCCGGAGCCTCTTGGGACCCCAGAGCTGGGAAGGGAGGGAGGCAGCCAGGAGGACTGGGCCGGGGAGAGCCTCAGACTGCCGCTCCTAAGAGGCAGTTGGGTGGCCAGGTGACACGGAGTCCCAGGGCAGAGATGGCCTGCGGAGGAGGGCTGCATTGGGCAGAAAGGCCAGCTCTGAAACTCGTGCAAAGCTCAGGGTTGCAGGAGCAGCCCGGGAGAGCTAGCCTCAGCTGACGGTTGCTGCGGGTCCTGCAGGCACAGCAGCCAAGGGCTGGCTGCTTGCGGGCTCCTCAGGGAAGGTTCTCCCTGGAGGGAGGTCTGAGCCGCACACCTGCTCCCCTTCCTTTCCCAGGTGCCTCTGCCTCCAGCAAGCAAGCAGCCCCGACTGCTGCCCCTTTCCACCTGACCTCGCTCCCTGCATGCCAACTCAGGCCAGTGTGGATGGATCGCTAGCCCTCAGACCGCCACCTCGATGGGGCTCAGTGAAGGGGGGGCCCAGGGCTCCCGGGCAAGGCTTCCCCACAGACGGGGCACCTTCCTGAAGGATGGATGGGAGACAGCAGGGGAAGGCAGGTGCACTCCAGAGAGGGCCTACGCTTCTCTGTCAGGCATGTGACCCTCCTAGCCTCTGTTTCGGACTTGAGGGCCTCCAAGTCACCTGGAGGGCTTGGTAAAACCCAGGTCGCTGGGCCCCACCTAGAGTTCCTCATTCAGCAGGTCTGGGGTGGGGGCGCTCAGGAACCTGCTTGCTTAACAAGTTCCCAGGTGAGGCTGATACGGCCGGTCCAGGGACCACACTTTGAGAACTGCCATATACACCATAACCCAGCCATCGTGTCGACTTGGGGCTTTCCATATCCTGACTCTCTGAGGCTACTGCCTCTTCGACAAGGGCTGAGAGCTACTGCTTTATAGAGAGCCCCTTTAGCTGTGTCTTGAAGAGGCTCCTTTCTGTCCCAGCTATCCCCTTCCTGGGTCAGTGTAGACGATTTAACTTTCCTGTTACGTTAGAATATAACAGCAAAGGTCATTATTGCTTTTTGATTTCCCATTTTGTCACATTTTATTTCCAGATTCAAGGTGTTGACTGATGGATTCAAACCTAATCAATCTCTCTCCCAGCACCGCCCGGCTGGACCCCCCACTTGTACCCCTCCTTCTCAAAACAGTGAATTCCACGGACTTGCTGGTCAAGACACAGCAAACACGACTGGTGAGGTTAACTGGATAAGACTCGAAGCCTAACTTCTCTGGTCTAGGAGCCCACTGGTGTGTGGGGGAGGGTGCAAACCCCCTGCCCCCTGCCTTCTCAAACACCGGTCCTGCTGCCTGTTTCTGGGACACACAGCTGCTAACTGGAATGGTCAGTGTTGTGGCCGGAGGGCTCCTCTTTGGCTAAGATCCCTCCAGTTATAAGAATACTGTGAGTGACTGAAATAGCGAGGCTTTGGACATTAGAACAGTCCCCAACCCAGACAACAGGAGCACTTTCTAGAAAGGGAGTTTTATTTCTGGAATTCGGAATCACCACAGCCCCGACATCATGAAATATTTACCGTCCGTTCCATAGCCTTCTGTTCTCGCATACACCCAGAACTACCTGTAGAGACGTAGATAATTTGAAGGGAGAAGGATGTAATATGAAATATTTAGCCCGACTTGGAGTCATTTCTGGGCCACATTTTGGTTTCCAAATGGGAGGAAGCAAAGTGGAATTTGGGCCTCCGTACCCTGCTGAAGGCCAGGGGCGCCCGGCATTTCGGGCAGGTGCCGGCAGGTGGGAGGGGAGTGTGGCTCCCTCCCGGAGCCAGAGAACGCCATGCAGGGCACCCAGGGAGCATCGAGCTGCCGCTGCTGGGGAGCAAGCTGCTTGGGATGCAGACAATATTACTGGGTAGGTGCAGTGGGGTGACTTCCCACCAGGCCCACGCACCCCCCTTCCCCCGTGGTGTTCTTGGGGCTCTGCCAGTCCCAGGCCTGCAGCCTGCCAGGTGCCATCCATTCATCCACATGAGGGTTCGTCCTGCTCGGCCACTGTCCCCCAGAGCCTCCCCTCCGTCCAACCGACCCGTGTATAACAGAATAAGTTCTTTCTGCTCACCCTGCTTCTGTCCGTATTAAATCCTGATTCTACCTTCATTAAAATTTAAGTATCGAATATCCATAAAATTGTACAACTGCCTTTAGGAGGGAGGACATTGCGACTGAGTTTTTATTTGTACCTGACTCGTGGTCATGGGATCATTAGGAAAGGGCCCTGAGCCCGACCAGCACAAACCAAATGAATGCGAGCGCAAGCAGAACTAGCACGTGCCTTGTTGCAAAGGCACCCTGCGGTGTTGCCCCAGTTAGGGTCTGTCAGCGGCTCCGGTTTACGGCGGCCCTTTCCAAGGGGCTGACCCCGCCAGCCAGTCATTGTCGCCCACTCTGGGCTGGGACATAATTGGCCACAGTTTTTGCATCCTTGGAGTTTAATTTTGTAAATGCTGGTCTTTTAGAAACCTGTGAGTCAAAGCAGTCATTTTTTTTTTTAATAGGGGCATGAGATGATTAAAAATTTATTGCTACCAGATGCATCCCATTGTTCATGCTTATGAGAGGTGCCTCTTCCCGCTCACCCCCCCACCCCCCAGCTCAGGCTCCCGCCAGCTGCCCTGCCTCCCATGAGTCTTAGAAAGCAAACCCCAGCTAGAGTTTGCACAATTAGGATTGCGCAATTGCCTGACTATATGGGCAGGAATTGGTCTTTGAAAAAAAATTCTGTGTGAGGTTCAACTTCATTCCCATATTCCCTCATGTGGCGGACTTGCATTGGAGATTTAAAGCATTTTTGACTCTGTTAAATAGAGGATCGGTAAGGAGATGTGAACAACTTTTTAAATCTGGGATAAACCTAAATGTTTTGAGGATTCGATTACTTCTTTCGCCCGACACACTTAATTTCTGGAGAAACGCAGCCCGGAGGTCATGGTCTGTGTTCTCCTCCGCTCTGTGGGCGGAGTTTGCTGGAATCGGATTTCTTGCTGTTTCTCCATCTGCGGGTAGTTTGTCTCCTACCTTCTCCATTTCGCTCCATTCCTGAGCCTTACACACCTGGTTGTGACATTTCAGACACTGGATTTGTTCATTACACACGGGCCTCCCTCTGCGCATTATTTTCACCTCTGTCCTCTGTTCCTCGCCTCGCTGCCCATACCCTACGGCTTCTCCAACGATTTCCCTAGCTCCTTCCCTTTCTGCATTTGATAAACTCCTGCTCAAAGTTCATGGCGAAAGTCACCGTCTCCGTGAAGCTTTCTCCACCCCTACAGGGTAGAACTAATAGCCGACTCCTTCTACTAGTCTATTTACCTGTCACAACTAGTCATGTCTTCCTTTCTTGAGCGAGTGCTCCTTGGCTCGAAGGGCTGCCTGCCTTAGGAAAGTTCCACAGAGCAGAGGCTGAGTGATTTTACTTAAAAATAAAAATAAAATAAAAAGGGAAAGAGATGGAAAAAGGGCAGCGGACCCAAAGACAGATAGTTAACAAGGATCTAGGCTCCCAGAGCATGAAAGTGCCTTAGCAATGGGGCCCTGAGGTCCTGGGGAGTCCTCTCTTGCAGGGCTGGGGTGGGCGGAGCTTCCTGCAGGCGTCCTCTCTCACAGGTGCAGGGGCTGGGGTGGGCGGAGCTTCCTGCAGGCATCCTCTCTCGCAGGTGCAGGGGCTGGGGTGGGCGGAGCTTCCTGCAGGCGTCCTCTCTCACAGGTGCAGGGGCTGGGGTGGGCGGAGCTTCCTGCAGGCATCCTCTCTCGCAGGTGCAGGGGCTGGGGTGGGCGGAGCTTCCTGCAGGCGTCCTCTCT
>CM052898.1:188804214-188818349 GCA_028534135.1 Potos flavus | reverse complement strand
GGTGCAGGGGCTGGGGTGGGCGGAGCTTCCTGCAGGCGTCCTCTCTCACAGGTGCAGGGACTGGGGTGGGCGGAGCTTCCTGCAGGCGTCCTCTCTCACAGGTGCAGGGACTGGGGTGGGCGGAGCTTCCTGCAGGCATCACGCTCGTTGGATGTGCACCTGTATCTAGACCAGCAGCTGGGGCTTCTCTGCTATTTCACGGAGTCCCTTCGGGGTGATCACTTTCAGCTCAGAGGCCATGGGGTAATATGATCTATATCCTCAAGGATGTTCCTACTGAACCGTGGCAGCAAAACTGGAATGCGTGGGGAAATACGCTAGCACAAGAGGAAGGGGAGGTCTGGTCACAGTGTGCTGCCTGGAGGAGACAAAGACAGAGTCCTTGTTCTGGCCACGATTCACATGAATTGCTGCTTTCTTTGTTTCTCAACATGTTTCTCAACATCGGGATAGGTCCGCTGGATCTAGCAAGGGCCAGGCTTCAGGAACATATGATTATCCTAAATTATGGAACAGAGCACATAACCTTGCTTTTCAGGCCCAAAGTGTACACCCTACCTCCTGCTGATGTGTGTGGGGCTGGGGATGCGACCTGTTTGAATAGCTTGTCCATTTTTTTCTTCCTGGCAGGAGCCTCTCTGCATATTTTTGCCCACTTATAATCTCCCCTCCTTTGACGTTGATGTAACTATTGACCTAACTTTCATAACCAATCAGTCAGTAAACACATAAGCACAATGCAATGACAGTATAGTTCGCAGAAAGAGAATTCTAGCACATGCCTCAGTCTTCCCACCTATTCAATGGGGCGACTGGGAAGATCAGATGAGTTGATAGGAGTAAAGCTTTCAGCTCAGTGCCAGGCACATAATAGATGCTCATTTCATGTTCACTATGCTGATGGTGGTGATAGCGATGGTGATGGTGAAGAAAAAGACAAGGACAAAACAAGAAGAAGGGGGAGTGGGGGGAGACACAAAAGCATGACTGGTCAGGACTACATACACTTAGACACATGTGCATGTATGTGTGCATATATACACATGAACACACACACATAGTACCACCTTCAATTTTATTTTCTTATAAAAGCTTTACATGTATATAGAACATCACTGTGTATCATAGGAAACTCAGTATTGGACTTATTTGGGGGTTATTTTCAATGGTATGTGCTTTTTATTATTTATTTATTTATTTATTTATTTATATCTTTTTTTTTCTAATTACTTTTATTTTTTCAGTGATCCAAGATTCATTCTTCATGTACCATGCGCAGTGCTCCATGCAATACGTGCCCTCCTCAATACTCACCACCAGGCTCACCCATCCCCCCATGCCCCTCCCCTCCAAAACCTTCAGTTTGTTGCTCAGAGTCCAAGGTCTTTCATGGTTCATCTGCCCCTCCGATTTCCCCCAATTTATTCTTCCTTTCCTTCTCACAATTTCCTCCATGTTTTTCCTTATGCTCCGCATGTAAGTGAAACCATATGATAATTGACTCTCTCTGCTTGACTTACTCACTCAGCATAGTCTCTTCCAGTCCCGTCCATGTTGATACAAATGTTGGGTATTCATCCTTTCTGATGGAGGTGTAATATTCCATTGTGTATACGGACCACATCTTCTTTATGCATTCATCTGGGCATGTGCTTTTTAAAAAAAGATGTATTTATTTATTTTAGAGAGAGAGCATGCATGAGTGGGAGGGGCAGAAGGAGAGAGAGAATCTCAAGCAGACTCCCCACTGAGCACAGAGCCCATTGTAAGCCCGAACCCATGCCCCGAGATCACGACCCGAGCCGAAACTGAGAGTGGGACGCTGAACCAACTGAGCCAGCCCGGTGCCTTGTCAACGTGCTTTTTAACAAAATGTTTATCATTATTGTCTTTCTTACTCTTTGGGAAAGCCTGTACTACAGAATGAATAATTAAAGTAGAAATATTTTTGGAGGATCCCAAATGTACGGCATTTGACTGACTGACTGCCCTCCCGCCGCGGTGACTAGGAGAGTAGCTTCTGTCCGACAGACTGTCAGGGGGACACACCTCGAAGTCACATAGCCCTGATGCACAGCCTCCACCAGCCCTTTGCCCAGCCCCCATTTCCACGTACTCTATGTCTTGCAAGTGAATTGTGGGTGCAGGTAAAATATGTGCGCTGATTCAATCCTTCTATTCCTTGTAATTATAACATTGTGGCTATGTGGCTTTGGTTCAGTACCTGCTCGGGTTTGGGAAGTCGGAGGTTTCTAGCCTCCCCTACCTGCCAAGATGTTAACTATTACTTTGAACAAGCAAACTCTGTAATATACTTTATCCTTTCCTTCACTGTTCAGTACGGTCTCGTTCCCTCCAGCCTTGCTCTTGGATAAAATCCTGAGCAAGACAATAACTCCTGAAATCTTTGATGGACAATAAGAAGGTGTTCTAGACAATTTTAGATCCCTAAACAGTCTCGATTCAGTATTTAAAATGTCCAATCTAGTTTAGCAGCCCCCAAACCCAAACTGTATTCAGAATTGAAAGGTCTTCCCACCTCTGACTAGGAAAGCCTTAAACTGGGAAGCCCTGGGGAGCGTGGCGAGATTTAGCCAACGTTTCCTACTTCCCCCACTGTTCTTCTGTTGCCTTCTCCACCCCACGTCCCTGGCCCCTCCAAGGTTAGAGCGGAGACAGGTGTGGCGGTAGGAGGGGAAGGGCAGAAAGGTCACCCACGGATATGATTGAGATATGGGTTCGGTGCTCCCCGTGCTTTGCCTGTGATCCTCATTGGCCCCGTCTCTTGTGGGGTTCCTCGGACTTTCCTCTGGGAACACCCATATACTGGTCTCAGGATGTGGGCTCACTCATGTACATCCCCAGCTTCTGCATCCATGGTACCCCTCTACCCTCCGGTGCTGACCTTGTCTCACCCTGGCTGGGGGCACTCTTGGGGGGGGGTCGTTAATTCAAAAAGATGCTACAACTAACTCCCAGTACCCTGACCGTGTCTCTTGGGTCCTCATCCTTGTCGTAACACCTGTGACTCTGTCCCCTGGTGGCTGGATGACAAATACCCGTGCTTTCTCATTCTGCAGGTGGGCAGTTGGAGTGAGCTCCTCACCGTCTCGTTGAGGTTCCCCAGCAGGCACTTACAAAGACCCCCTGCCCCTCCGCCCGTTTATTGGCGGTCTTCCTCCCTTTCCTGCACGCACTTCCTATAGTCACCTCTTGTACAACAACACTTGCCCTCACCTCTGTGTCTCTGGGTCCACTCTGGGGGAGGCTTAACCAAAGAGGAGATACATCGACACCCCTGTTTGGTGGCAGCGCGATCAGCTCCCACAGTGGCCACCATTGTTCCGCCTCCAGAGTATCCCACCCACACACCTCCCAGCTCCCAGACACTAGGCTCCCCGGGTCGGGGGACAAGTGATAAGATCTCTGAGAGGTCCCCTTGGGGCTATACTACATTTGGATTCGGAAGCTATAGGACAACACAGTCTCCTACCCTTTCCGCAGGGGGTGCAGGATAGGGAAGATACCACAGTATTGCAAAACGTCCCCCCATCCAAAAAGTTCTTGGGAGCAGAGTATTGTGGTAAGTGTGCAATCATCTGTCTATGAGACAAAGGGAGGTAGAGAGAAACTGATTATAAGGAATCAGCTCATGTGATTACGGAGCCTGGACAGTCCCACATCTGCGGAGCTGGGGTCCCAGTTGGAGTTGGAAGGCTGGAAGCCGCTGTAGGACCAGAGCAGCTGGGAGAAGGTCAGCCTTCCTTCTATCCAGGCTCCCGGTCGCTTGGACGGGGCCCACCCACACTGAGGAGGGTACCCTGCTTTGTTCAAGGTTGGTGTCCTCCTGAGACGTCCTCGCAGACTCACCCAGAACGCGTGCCCACATATCTGGCCACCCCGTGGCCCAGTGAAGTTGCCACGTAAAATCAACCATCACAACCACCAAATTTAAAAAAAACCCAGGAAATTCTGGGATCATTGGCCAATGATGAAAACCCAGATCAAATTTTATGAAGGATTCCGATGAGGAAGAGGAGGGACCTTCTACTGTGTCTGAGCATTTTCTAACAACTTCTCGTCGAATGCCGTGCACAGACCTGTACGTGAAAATTATCATTTCCAGTTCACGCAGGAGGAAACCAAGGCTCAGCGAGGTGGAAGGACTTGTCCCGGCCCATGTGATCATGATCTGGGGGAGGAGAGACAAGACAAGGCAGGGATTTCAGAATGGGGCCTTGTCACCTTTTCAGAGCAAAGGATGCCACCTGCTGCCATACTGTGTTGATGCATGGGTTTAGTTTCCTAGCGTGGCCATGACAAATTACCGCAAACTGGATGCCTTCAAATAACAGATATATATTTTCTTGTAATTCAGGCCAGAAGTTCAAAATCAATGTGACAGCCTTCGGCTCAGATCATGATCCCGGGATCCTGGGATCGAGTCCCCCTTATGCATCATTTTTATCTCTGTCTGGATCACAGCTTTCCCCAGTTGCAGCCCTGAATGAAATAGTCCCCCATGTGTGATCCCAACATTCTTGCCTGCACACCAGCCGATTTTAAAACTGTTTCACTGTCAGATCTGGGGCTATTCAAAGGGACTCATTTAAAGAGTTGATAAGGGGCGTATGGGTGGCTCAGTTGTTTAGGTGTCTGCCTTTGGCTCAGGTCATGATCCCGGGGTCTTGGGATTGAGCCCCGTGTGGGGCTCCCTGCTCAGTGGGAAGCCTGCTACTCCTCTCCCTCTGCCTGCGCCCCCCTACTTGTGCTCTTTCTCTCTCTCTGTCCAATAGATAAATAAAATCTTAAAAAAAAAATAAAGAGTTGATAAGAATTCTCCAAAGGAGCAATAGTGATTTTCTGCATAGTCTGTGCACTAGGGAACGAAGGTTGAGTCCAGTTTGTCACTGATTAGCTCTGTCTTAACTTGGACTCCACCCTTCTGTGCCAAGCCCTCTTCAGGAGACGCGCGATGTGTCTCGTAGGCCCTGTTCGCTTGCTCATGACATTTCATATCCCATCATAGCTGTAGTGAACAAGCATATGCTGGAAAAATAACGAGGTGCTGTGAGCCACGAATACAAAGTTCGCCTCTTTGGTGCAAATACATTCAGAGATGTCTGTGATCTTGGGTGACTCTGTAAGGAATAAGACTTGGTTGGTTCGCCTTCATCAAGTTTCTTCTTGTCTGAATTCACTTGGGAAACATTCCCTTTAGGATAAGTGCCAGATTTTAAAAATTCATTGTCTAAAGGCAAATGTGTGGGAAGGTTTTCAATAATTCAGAATACGGGCTTATGATGGAATCAGGTCTGGAAACTCCACAAACCCCGTGGGACGTTGCCGGCAGAGCTCTGCCGAGCTGAGCACAGGTGCTGGGGATAAAGAGAATGGGGTGACCAAGCTTCCCTCCGTGCTTCTGCTGGGACATGAGTGCGGCGTCGATCATCTGTGATACCTCCTGATGGGTACGAACGCAGGATGACCCTGGAAGATATGACCTTTGTGAAAGAAGCATTGTTCCCGGGAATGCGATCTTCTTACCCGAATGTGAACACTGCTCTCTTGTACTGAGTTTCCGTGGTGTCACAAAAAGGATATTTTCTGCTTCACAGCTTGGACTGGTCTTTAACTTGTCAACAGAACTCCTCATTTTTGTCGAGTCATTTTGAAATCCTTAGCGTGCTTTAGCTAGGTAGCCATCAGAGGTTTAGAACTATCCTTTGCCACACAAGATCTATGGACTCTCAGCCCACGTTGGGGTCTTCGGTTGGTTGTTAGCACGTCCGGAAAGAGAATGAGGACATTTCAAGGATCTAGTGACAGATCCTTCTCAGTATTTTAAAGGATCCCCTTGGAAGCCACAGTGCATCGTGTTCTGGAAGGTTCTTTTCTACCTTGACCTGCGCTGGTGGAGGCATGTTGGAGAGAGACCCTCTAGTGGTGGCTCTTTATTTCAACCTCAGTCCTGAGACTTTCATAAATCGGGTTCAGCGCACTCACACTCACCCCCACCTGCTCGGATGGTTCCGTTTCCAGGCTGGCTGTGGGTCATCTGACTTTACTAGAATGTGGAACTTTTTCTTGCTGTTTTGTTTTTTCCCCCCAGGTTTCTCTCTAGGCATAAAAGTCAGTAACGACCAGTCAGAAGCCTGAGTGAGTAATGTGATGATGTGGGGGGAGGCAGCCACAGGTGTGCCAAGCTTTTTGTGGGGCGGTGGGGGGGGGAACTGAAAAGTGACTGCCCCCTCCCCGATGCCCAGTGGAGCTTCGGAGTCTTGGGGTAACGTGCTCAGCGGTGCTCTCTCTGGCTCTGGGACATGGCGGCTGTGCGATGTCAGCAAATCCTATCTTCTCCTTGAGTCCCACCTTTTCTGCAAAATAAGGAGCAGGAGAACAATATGCCTCCAGCAGGGTCTAGACGAGGGTCAGATCAAGGATGCTAACTGGGGGAATTTGAGAGTGTGTATAAACCCATGAGGAGTTGCAATGATGCATGTCTAGCCGAGTTCCTGGTATGCCATGAGTGCTTAATAAGAGATGTGGAAAAAATTCATGAGCAGGTCAATGAAGGAGCGGACGGTCCTTTCTGCACAGGACTGGGTGCCAGGGAGGCATCCTGCTCACAGCACGGAGATGGGGTGGGGAGCAGGGTATTTCTGGGCTCAAGGCCCACGGCTGTAGCAGGAAGACAGAGTCATGTGATTTAGCCAGTGTCTGTAAGGCACCTACTACGTGCAGGACCCTGTGTGTTGGGAGAGAGGGGAGTTTTGTGGGACATGAGAACTACCTTTGAGCCAGGCACTCCTCCGCCACATCTGAAAAAGGAGATGAAAATAACGCGAGTCCCCAGAATATACGCGAGGGAGAGCTTGCTAGGCAAGTGAGCCTGCATACCACGTGCCGTTCATGCTGAATTTCCTCGCTTAAATCAATGTGAATCCTACTGCGTCTGCAGAATGCATCTCTGAGGATTCAGATGGCTCCATCCATAACTGCTCCCCTAATTCCTTAATACCCACTGTGCCCATATTTACCTCGTGCTGTATTTATTTGTAGGTGCGTCTGTGTCTGGCACAACCTCGCATCCTTCAGGAGCACAGACATCCCCCATCAGCTGTCCTTTCACGCCCCTGGTGTTGGGGCACATAGTAAGGCTACAAGACAAGGAACCGTGTAGGCAGGGCTGGGAGAAGGCACCGGTGACCTGAAACAAGGCAGACAGTGACTTTTCAGGGCTGGCATGGGTTGGGGGAGGCTCATTGCTTGCCCCAGCTGCAGTTTCCTCCTCTTCGCACACCGTATAACCTCTCATCTGACAGTCCTTTGCTTTGATATAATATTTATTTTTCCATTGCAGTAAATAAACTATCCATATACATTTTTACCATTTCGACTATTGGAAGCATACAGGTCAGTGGCATTGGGTACATTCACACTGTCGTGCAACCAACCCTACCATCCATGGTCTTGCAAAACGAAAACTCTGTAGCTGCTAAGTGGTAACTCCCCATCCCCCACCCAGGCCCCTGAAAACCACAGGTTTTTATACTTGGGATGAAAAATACAAACAGTGAAGCATGTAAATTGCACACATATTATGTGAATAACTAGATGAAATTTGACACAACTGTAAACTGCGTAGAATCATCAAGGTTGACATAGAGAACACGCTCATCATCCCAGAAGGCTCCAGAATGATCCTTCCCAGTCAATACTCTTCCAAGAGATAACCACTACTGGGAATTCAAACACCATCGATTAGTTTCATTTGTCTGTGAACTTCTAAACAAGTGGAATCATGGGGCGGCCACTCTTTTGATTATGACTTTTTTCCACTCACTGTAACGTCTATGAGCTCTTTCCAGGCTTTTTTTGTAGATCAGTAAATTGGTTCTTTCTTATGGAACGGTATTCCAATGAATGCATGGGTAAAATTTATTTTATCCATGCCTCTGCTGGTGGGCATTTGGGATGTTTCCAATTTGGCAATATTCTACATAAAGCTGCTATGAATATTCGTGTACGCACCTGTGTTTGTGAGGGCATTAGCCCTCCTTTCTCTTGGTATAAACCCAGGAATGGAATGACCGGCTTGTCAAGGAGTAGGTATATGTTTACCTATAGCAGAAAATGTCACACCATTTTCTTTTTTCGAAAAAGATTTATTTATTCATTTATTTGAGATGGGGAGGGGCAGAGGGAGAGAGAAAAACTTCCAACAGACCCTGAGCTGAGTGTGGAGCCCAACGCGAGGCTTTATCCCACCACCCTGAGATCATGACCTGAGCCAAAACCAAGAGTCGGGCACTTAACCCACCAGGGCACCCAGGTTGTGCATTTACACCGTCATTAGCAAAGTGTGAGAATTCCTGCTGTACCACACCCTCACCAACATGTCCTTGACAGATTTATTCTTTTTCGTATAAGGCTTTCTGGTGGATGTGTTGTGGTATCTCCTTGAAGTTTTATATTCCTGAGAAGTAATTACGTTCCGCACACTTCCATGTGCTTATCGGCAGGCTTGACGTCCTCTTTTGGGAAGGGTCTGTTCAAGGCATTTCCCCACTTCTTAAATCTGATACTTTGTCTTTTTAAGATTGACTCGTAGATATCCCATAAATGTTTGTGACACGGGTCCTTTGTTGGACACATACCTCGTGAATATTGTCTCCTACTCTGCGGTGTGTTTTTCATTCTTTAAATGAAGTCATCTGATGGACAGAAATACTTGATTTAATTGAAGTAAATGTACCACTGGTTTATTTTTTTAGTTAGTGCCCATTGGGTCAAATTTCAGAAATTTTTGCCAAAGTTATGAAGATCTTCTTGTATGTTTTCTTCTAGAAGCCTTAGTGTTTTTGCTTTTGTAATTTCCCATCTCTGATTAAAGTTTGTGTATAATATGAGGTAGGAGGTCAAGGGTCATCTCCCCCCACGTCAATATCCTATTACTCTAGTACCATTTATTGAGAAGATCATCATTTCTTGCCTGAATTGCTTGGGTGCCTGGGTTGTAAACCAGGAGACTGTATGTGTAGGTCAGTTTCTATTTCTCTATTTCTCTATTTCTATTTCTCTATTCTGTTCTGTTGGTCTATTTGTCTCTCTTTGGGCCAATACCAAAATGCCCCAATCATGAGTTTTTGTAGTAAGTCTTGAAATCTGGTAATGGAAGTCCTGATTTTGTTCTTCAAGGTTGTGTGGACAATTCTTGGTCCTTTGCTCTTCCACATACTTTTTAGAAGCACTTTGTCAACTTACACACACGCACACACACACACACATACCCCTTTTGGGATTAACTGGTATTGTGTTGAATCTGTAGATTAAGTTTGGGGAGAAGCGCACCTTAACGATATTAAGCTTTCCTGTTTGTGATCACGGTATATTTCTCCACTTATTAAGGTCTTCTTTAATTTCTGAGTAATGTATTTTAGCTTTCACATCACTGGCTTGTCTAGATTTTGTTAGATTTATTCCGGAGCATTTGATTTTTTTGAATGCTATTGTAAATAGTAGTTTTTAAAAATTTATTTTAAAATTATTTGGTGCTTCAGAAGGCGAGGCTTGAGTTCAGATTCTCCCCTTTACTGACTTTGTGTCTTTGGACACTTGTCTTTATCTGCCTCAGTTTCCCCACTTATAAATGAGTTATAACTGTTCCTCCATCACTGATTTGTCACGAGGATGCGCTAAGATATCAGTGTCAGACCGAGAGATATCAGATCCTGCTCCGCTTGGAAGATATGTTGGGAAAGTTGGTTGTGGG
The DNA here is from genome assembly GCA_028534135.1 of Potos flavus. Taxonomy (NCBI): domain Eukaryota; kingdom Metazoa; phylum Chordata; class Mammalia; order Carnivora; family Procyonidae; genus Potos; species Potos flavus. The sequence continues at coordinate 188,808,574 of CM052898.1, read as the reverse complement.
CCTTGTTGAGATCCAAGCCCTAGCTAAACTCAAGAATTACTAGTTCCTTTCCACACATCCCCTTGTAAAGTGAGAGATTCTCTCCCTACGAGAGAATAAAATTGTTAGATCATTAAAGTGGGAGAGGCCCTGCCTGCATGGTGTGCGAATGAATCTATGCTACTGGGTTAAGCATCTGTATTTTTGGAAAGGGAGAGTTGTTTTCTTGGTTTATCATTTTTGCAATTCCTTGCAAGGATGCCATTTGAAGAGCTCACTCGTGGCCTTCTGCAGAGCATTCTGCCTCATGACCACCATTTAGAACATACTTAGTGCCCAAATGTACTGAGGAAATATTCTGCATGACTTATTTTTCTAAGTAGATGGTTTCCTTTTGATCATAGTAATTGAAACTCCAACCCCTTAAGGGGTTTCTGGAAAAGTGTGCATTTGGTGGACGATCGCTCACAGAGCAGGGGGAAATTATCTGAGAGGCTGTACTTCCCGGTGGATTGTTGATTATGGAAAAAAGCTTCCTGCAAATAGGTTTGTCAGCTTGGCTGCCCCTGGGTCCTCCACTACTCGCATTTTTGTCCAGATCTGGCGGGGCCCTCACTACTTCCCTCCCCATTCTCTGCCATGTCTGTTGGGTGTTAAATTCCCCGGGTACTATTCAGGACGTGCAGTCCATTGGGGGGATGGCATATGAAGACCTACATCTTCCTCCTTCCAGGGGTATTCTCCCTCTGTCCACACTCAGACCTGCCTTGTGGCTGGGAGATCCCCTCTGCCACAGAAGCTCCTGGAAGGCAGTGAGGCACAGCCAGAGGGCCCTCTGCCTTTGATTGATGGAACATGTCTATTCTCACATTCTCTGCTTTCCCCTTGGCCATACAGTCTCTTGATAGTACTTACTGCCTCTCCAGCCACAAATGCAGAATCAGAGCTTTACCACACTGCCTTCATCCCCCCTTACACAGGCGCCATTGACGAACATCATTCTAGATGTCAATCCAGGGTTCCACCATTCTGGCTGTAAATTTAGACGTCAATAGAAGAAAGGTAAATTATTCAAATTTGAAGTTTGACAACTCAGGCTATGATTGTCAATCACATTAAATTGTGCCTCGAACATATTTAGAAGATGCCCCTTGTTATTGGTAGGACCTAAAGTCGCCGAAGTTCTAGGGGCTGCTCTTTACACGGGATGCCTGCAATGCTGGGAGCAAGGGATGTGCCCTGGTGGTCCATTTCGGAAACCAGACGCACTTTTCCCCATGTTTTGAGCCCATGGTTCATGGTGGGTGACGTTTGTAGTGGCGTGGAGGCCGTAAGTCTCCTATAATGGCTCAGGAATGCGTGGTTCCCTGTGCCTGCGAGTCCCAACAGCCCAAAAACCCCGGGCAGACTTTGGCTGTTCCAGTTACTTTGGATCGCATGGCTAATCCAGACCCTCACTGAGAAGTCTCTCCACATTTTCCCTGCAGAGTGGGAATCGTTGGTGAGAAGAAGGAGGTCAGCGAGCGGTGGCTCAGGATGGGCCACGTCTCCTGCACACTTTTTGTGCTCGCTCGCTTTGCATGGAAAAGCAGGAAGGGGGCCCCCACTAGCCCCAGCCCCAGAGCAGGGGTTGAGGGCTGAGTTCTTGGCAGGAAGTTAGGCTGAAGGCTTTGTGGCACTGTTTACAGGACCACGAGTGTCCAAGGGTCCCTTTTCGATAAATAGGGGCGCTGCGGCTCCCCAGTGCCCCCAAAGAGATCAGACTTTGTAAAAGGCTTCCTCGTGCCTCTGTATCTTTATCAGCCATGGGGATGACATGAATACCAGCTTGCTGGGTGTTTGTAAGGACGTACGGACGTGTGGCTGGTCCAGAGCACATACTCGGTAGGTTTGAGCTGTGTTTGTTCTTCTTGGTTATAGAACAACTTGGTCAGCCTATAGCAGGGCTGTGGAAACAGGGGTCCTACCCACGTTGGGTTAGGGTCAGAGACATTCTCTCTGTCAAGGACCCTTGGAAGACGTTCCAGCTCTAAATGCTTGCAAATGGGACATGACCTCTCTGGGTCTCCCTGTTACAGATAATCTGTGAAATGTTTCAAGGAGTGAGAGCTTATGTCATCAGGGATTTTCAATATATAGATTTTTAATCAGATGCTATGTGGCAAATAAATGAGACGTTCTGTTCTCTCATATTAGGGATATTTTGAAAGCTAACAATTCCAACTTCTGATTTCCTTAAAAACAAACAAAAACAAACAAACAAACACCAAAAACACCTAAAAGACCCTTCATCTCAGTCTGTACACTCTCTTCTTTTTTTTTTTTTGCTAACGCTAAATTTTAAATCGTAGCGTCAGATTATCAATGTTCACCCAGAGGACTGTAGTGGAGTCATTAAATCTTATTACAAAGTGAAGTGCAGAACGTAATTGCACATATTTGTAAGAAGCTTAGAATTGATTAAAAATGCATAAAGAAAAGCTGCAAAATTCTCTGCAGCCTCAAGGATGCTACCCCCTCAGGGAGACCGTCCCAGCTGCTCGCTGTGGGAGTGGCCCTCTCTTTTTCCCTTCGAATGGGCAGGAAGGCGGCTCCTGGCCCTTCAGAGGGGACTGGGTGACAGCCTGTGACGCTGCTATGGCTTGGCAAGCCCAGGGGGTGTGGAATTCATATTCCTTTTGGGAGGCACGAGGAAAGCTCATCATACGGGATTGATGGAGTCTCTCCCCGCTCGTTGTCCCGACCTCAAAGGCTGGGTTTTCTTTGCAAGGTAGTGTTGGCTACAAGGCGTATTGCAAAGGGAGAAATGGAGACCAAGTGCAGGGGGGAGGCTTCACCCATGCGCATAGGGAAGGCACAGGAGATTCGCTGGTTTTTCGCAGGGTTGCAGCAAAGTTGTAAGAAGTTGCCATGCTGTGGGTCAGTCCTGTTCTTAATCTCTTGCCAATTGCTTCCTGAAGCCATGAATCGGCCCGGAGGCCGGTTCAGGGCTTGCCGTACACACCCGCGGCCTGGCATGGGAGGGTGAGACAGGACGTCCCTCAACACACGTTTGATGAGCACCTGCTATGAACCAGAAACTGTTCTTTTCTTCATGTTATTAATGGACGTGTAATGGACACACAACGTTGTGTCAGCTTCGAGGGTTCAGTATTGTGAGTGGACGATTCTGTACGTTACGTGGCGCTCTCGCGGTGGGTGTGGTCACCACCCATCACCTCACAACGTTATTGCACAGTTGTCGACCTCATCTCCCGTGCTGTGCTTTTCATCTTCCCGACTTAGCTACTGAACAACTGTTTCAGGTAGGAGGAGACAGCCCCATCATCGAGAAGTTCGCGCTACGAGGAAGGAGGGGCGTGTGCTTTCGATAGATAACTGTGTTATAGTATTAGACACGTCTTTATTTTTTATTTTTATTTATTTTTATTTTTAGATTATTTATTACTTGACAGAGAGAAAGAGATCACAAGTAGGCAGAGTGGCAGACAGAGGGAGAAGCAGAAGCAGGCTCCCTGCTGAGCAGAGACCCCGATGCGGGGCTCGATTCCAGGACCCTGAGACCATGACCTGAGCCGAAGGCAGAGGCTTTAACCCACTGAGCCACCCAGGCGCCCCTAGACACGTCTCTAAAAAGAAGGATATTTGGGTGCCTGGGTGGCTCAGTTGGTTGGGCAACTGCCTTTGGCTCTGGTCGTGATCCTGGAGTCCCAGGATGGAGTCCTGCGTGGGGCTTCCTGCTAGGTGGGGAGTCTGCTTCTCCCTCTAACCCTCCCCTCTCTCATGCTCTCTTTCTCTCAAATAAATAAATAAAAACTTTCTTTTTAAAAAAAGAAAAATCTTTGAAGTATTTTGTCCTCCTTTTTATTTCTTCATATTTAAACAACTGATATGTATTGAATACTATACTACGAACCCCGTGAATCCAGAGGGAGGACTTTTCCTAAAGTAAAGGCACCCCTGTAAACGGCACCCAGAACAAGAAGTAAAATATTTGGCACCTACGGTCCTTATTTGTGCCCCCATCAGTCATTACTGCCTCTAGGTCACATTATAGACTACTTTTTTTGTATGTGTTTTGACCGTTACCAATGAAAGCACGCTTTCCACAGGAGAGGATGGTAATGTCTGTTTGTGCGTGGGTTTTAAGAATGACCAAATATGTCGGAATGCACCTAGGTTTGGGTTTTAGCACAACAGTCTAATTTGGCTGCAAAACCACAACTAAAAGTAGACACACTACCTTCCTCGCATTGTCTTGGACTCATTTAAAACCGCATTCCGATGGTTTACTCCGAGTTCAAGGCCTCTACCCCTGGAAGCCCGCTTCTCTTCCTTTTTGGCCCTTCGGCCGTTCTGTTTTTGTTTTTGTTTTTGTTTT
>CM052898.1:188776287-188803714 GCA_028534135.1 Potos flavus | reverse complement strand
CCATAAGACACCGCCATCGCTAATTCCTCACTATGATGTGAACGCAGTCATAACCAATACCCACATCAAAAACAGCATTTTGCCATGTGCTCCATTCCAATCACACCAAATCCCCACACATAATCACTATCCCGACTTTTGCGGTGATAATTTTCTTGCATTTCTTTGTAGTTTGTGAATCCCTAGACAGTAGAGTTGCATCTCACCCATTTTCTCTACTTTGACAGACTCTTATAGTTTACAGTTTCTCCTCCACCCCTTCCCTCCCCTGTCTTGTCCTTCCAATTTATCTGATAAGCCTCCTGAGTTGTTTCCCAGCCTCGACCTTGCCGGACGCACACACACAGGGAGGTCCCGTGTGCCGTTCTTCCCTCATACTCCCTGCCTTTGGGACCTGATCCTGAGGTTTGATCAGACACAGACTTTCAGATTTGGTCGCTTTGGCATGACTGGAAGAAGTAGTGGAATGTTCTTTCATCGGGAGCCCGTGGTGTCTGGTTATCTTTTCCTTTTTTGTAAATGTTTGTAGTCATTGGTGCTCATTGCTTCAATCTGTTATTTCATGGGGTTTTGTTAGGTTTATTTTGTTTTGTGGCGGAAGAAGTTTGCTAATTGGTGATTTCTTTTTCTCTTGTTAGCCTGGATACTTTTATAAAGAGATACTTCCCTACTCTACTATTTGGTTACCTGATAGTTTAGTTGATACAGAAGCAGCAATAAATACCATATTTTTTCCTTTATTTACCAGTTTTCAAGATAAATGCTGTATTCTCCTTCCTTCTTTACCAGTTATAAAAATAATTAATTGGTTCCCTATCATTGTTCAAAGGTGACCAAGTAGCTTTATAAAAAATAGCATTAGGAAACAATGGATTTTAGTATGTTTGCTAGGTTTCAATCCATGGTAATTGTCTTTTTTTTTTTAATTGAAGTCGAAATTGTTCCATCTTTGGTCAGTGGGAGCTTTTCAAGTTACTCTTTGTTTGATGTGATCCACACTTTATGATGTGAAAAGATTTTAATCTCATCTTGTACATTTCCTGTGCCAAAACTGCATCAGCCATTTTTTAAAAATAAGTCTTTATTTCTTTTAATGGAAAATATTATTTCTTATCACAGTACAACAATCTGGTTTGAGGGATGTGGATGCCACTGGGGTTGGTTATTGTTTCAAGCCTTTAAGCCATTTTAGTCAAAATGTATAGGACATACACACACACACACACACATAATCTTATGAATACAATTTGACACTTTTATTCAAAACAAAACTACAACGTGCTCTTATGATCCAGCAATCATACTCCTTGGTATTTACCCAAAGGGGTTGAAAACTTAGGTCCACACAAAAACTTTCATATGGATGCTTGTAGCAGCTTTATTCATAGTTGTCAAACTTGGAAGAAACCAAAATGTCCTTCAGTAGGTGAACGGGTAGATCAACTGTGGTCCATCGAGACAGTGGACTATTATTGAGTGATAGAAAGAAATGAGCCATGAAAAGATGTAGAGGAGCTTCAAGTGCATATTACTAAGTAAAAGAAGCCATCTGAAAAGGCTGCGTACTCTCTCACTCCAACTATGTGGCATTCTGAGAAAAACTATGGAGACAGTAAAAAAGATCAGTGGCTTGCCAGGAGTTGGGGAGGGGAGGGATAAATGGATTTTTAGGGCATTTATCCAAACCTATAAAATGTACAACATCAAGAGCGATGTAAAGGTAAACTATGGACTTTGGTTCATTAATTGTGACAGTTGTACCGCTCTGGGGGAGAATGTTGGTGAGCAGGGAGGCTGTGCACGTGTGGGGCAGGTGAACTCGCTGTACCTTCCCCTTAGTTTTGCTATGAAGCTAAAACTGCTCCAGAAAAAATAAAGTCTTCTTAAAAAATATAAGCAAAGGAATAAATGAAAAGGAGACCCCCTAACCTCTCCTATCCCACATCTGTGTCTTCTTTCTTCCAAACTAAAGAATACCAGTTCTTGGTGACAAGAGGAATGATAGACTCGGAATACCCATTATTGTGTGTTTATCCCACTTTGCACACGCAAGATCTCAGAATAGCAACACTAATACCATCACGTCAGTACGATTGCTGGAAGCATGAAACGTCTTGTTTGCACACGTTCTTCCTATTTGTCTTTGGTTCTAGATCTACATTGTCCGAGCAGCCAATTCATACCACACTGGCTCCCTTGAACCTCCATTAAGACTTAGCTCCAGAAGTCACGTTACGTGTCATGTCAATAGTAGGTGCATCAAGTCGTCATTTTGGTTTCTGAAGTTGTTTCCTGAGCAAGTTCCCTAAGAAGAGCTCCTGCATGCTGAAAACAGTGTTTCTTTGCCTTCTATACTTGGAAGTCAGCTTCTTGACTATAAACCTTGGACTCACATTTTTTTTTTTAATCTTAAATGTTATGCCATTTTCTTATGGCGTAAACCATTGCTCTCAAAAAACCTGTTAATAATCTTATTTTCCCCCTTATAATGCACTTTGTTCTTCTTGTCTAGATGCCCAAATAGCTATTTATTTATTTATTTATTTATTTAAATTATCCAAATTACTTTTGTTTAAAGATTTATTTATTTATTGTAGAGAGTGAGAGAAAGCACTAGTGTGTGAGGTGGGGGAGGGGCAGAAGAAGAGGGAAAGAGAATGCCAAGTAGACTCCGAGCTGAGTACAGGGCCCAACGCAGGGCTCGATCTCACAACCCTGAGATCATGACCTGAGCCGAAACCAAGAGTTGGACACCCAACCGACTGTGCCATCCAGGTGCCTACCAACTAACTTTTTAAAGTTCAGTAATCTTGGTGTGTACTGGTAGGATAGGCTATGTCTTGGTCGTCCTGGGTCAATATGGTCAGACACACAATGTTGTCAGGTTTCAATGTGTAGCTTCCATGTGTAGTGCGTGTATGTAATTGTTCATGGAAGCAATATTTTTATGTGCATAACCACCTATCAACATTTAGTGGGACAGTAGCATTAGATTCTGGAATTCTGTGAACAAAGTTTGGGGAAGGTTCTAGAGTAAGTCTCATTGAACTACAGCCTGTGGGCCAAATTCATTGGAGCGCACAGACTAAGAATGGTTTCAACAATTTTTTTAAGATTTTATTTTTATGTATTTGTGTGTATGAGAGAGAGAGAGAGAGAAAGAGAGAACACAAGCAGGGGGAGTGGAGGCAGAAGGAGAAGCAGGCTCCCCCCTGAGCAAGGAGCCCGACTCGATCCCAGGACCCTGAGATCATGAGCTGAGCCAAAGGCAGACGTTTAACAGACTGAGCCACCCAGGCATCCCAGTTTTTACATTTTTCAATAGTTAAATTTGAAATGGTTCCTACATGATATCTTCCATATTCCCTTTTGGCCCGCAAAGCCTAAAATATTTACTATCTGGCCTTTAAAAAAAAGTATGTTGACCCCTTTCTATAAGACCGGTTGTAATAAACGAGGGGAAGTGTGTCAGGGACAGGAAGGAGCCTCTCAAACCATGAAATGAAGTGGATTTGTCCCAGACACTACAGGCTTGGGGCTTCCAGCTTCTGCTTTAAACATCCTGCAGGGACCCCAAACCCTTCCTCCTTGCCTCTCTTTCTGCATCTCTAGAAAGCTCCTCTCACGTGGGGACTCGGGATTTCATTCACATTCAGGTGTAAAAATGCGCTGGGAAAAATTGCCCATTCAGGGAATTTTCATCTTTATAAAAGGAGATAATAGCTTTAAGACAAAGGAACAGGTGCCTGATTTTTTAATTCTAGGATTCCGCCTGTCAGTGTGTGTGTTTGTGTGTTTGCACGCGCGGTGGTCATGGTGTGGCAAAATTAAATGATTACATGGGGGGAGAAAAGGCTGAAAATTACCTGGAAAATAATTAGAACGGTAGTGGGGGAAATTTACACTACATTTATTTAGCATAATCAAATCAATATTGTTTTAGCATAAGGACATCATGAATTAATGTAATAGAATAGAGGATCTCCAAGTCAATTCTAATAGGCAGGAAAATTTAATTTATGATGAAAATAGAATTGACGTTTATTTGGAAAAGTTGGCTTATTTGAAAAACGATTCTGGAATAACTTATTGACCGTCCGTCTGGAAAAAAATAACATTGGACCCTTAAGTCAGATTAGACCCAAAAATAAATTACAGATTGATTAAGGAAATAATGTCTTTTTAAAAACCCAGCAAAAATTGTGAAAGGAATTCTAAGGGTAGAGAGACTTTGTTAACAACGAAAACAGAACAGCTATGGAATAAAGATACTCAGATTTTTCTATATAAAGACTCATATGGTAGGAAGGTGCCACGAACAAAATGAAAAATGAATCATTTGGCAAAGTGTGTTTCACACGGAGATGCTCAGTAAAGCTCTGGTGTTTTATAAAAATGAAAAGAGAGGGGCGCCTGGGTGGCTCAGATGGTTAGGCATCTGCCTTCGGCTCAGGTCACAATCCTGAGGTCCTGGGATCGAGCCCCACATTGGGCTCCCTGCTCAGTGGGGAGTCTGCTTCTCCCTCTGCCTCTGCCTCTCTCTCTCTCTCTCATGAATAAATAAAATATTAAAAAAAAAAAAAATGAAAAGAGAAACGGGAACAAAGCCACAGGACAATGGGTTGGGTTGGAACAAGAAGACGGAATCCCCGGAAGCAGGACTAGGCACGAGGAGGCTTGTGCGGGGGGCTCATGGTGGACATCGTCACTGCTCGCTTCAGGGAGTCCTTTCAGGTCCCCAAAGCCCTGCTCACTGCTGCAGCACCCCTACCTCCCGGCTCCTGCCTTCTCTCAGGGAGGCCGTCCTGCAGCCCTGCTAGGTGTCTGGGCCAGCTCCGACATTTTCCTGCAGTGACAAGTTTCTTTCCCCCCTCTAGACTAGAAGTTCTAGAAGCTTCTAGAAACTCTAGGCAACAGAGACCATGGCTTTTCAGCATTTTGTGCCAAGACACCGCAGGGAGTTCCATGAACTCCGTTGCCACGTGGGGGATATATGTCGCCATGGAAGTTTTATTTGCCCCCTTTTTAATAAATTGGGCCAACATTTAAAACTTGTAGATGAAAAAGCCACTTTAAAAAAGGCAAGATCTGGCAGCGTGTGCCAGCAGCCCCGCGGCCTAGTCCCTCCCTCCCCAGTCCGAACTCCCTCCCTGGCCCGACCCCACTTGAGTTTGAAAGCTTGCAGTCTGGCTTCACACAGGCTCCCCGCTGCATACCCTTGATTTTAGCCTGCTGCACGAGGCCTCCCCGCAGGTTTCCGGGCTGAGTCTTTACCTGACCCTCCCCTGAACTTTGATTGGCTTAAACCTAAGTTTGCTCTAAGTGGTTTCTGCCTTTAGACTCAGTAGACCAGGATTCCTGTGTTCCCCGCTTCTCGAAATGCAAGTTTTATGGTCTGTGTCTGTCTATCTGTCTGTCTGCCTGTCTATCTATCCACCCCTCCATCCATTTATCCAGGTACTTAGCATCTATTATCAGTCATCCACCCACCCACCCACCCACCCACCCATCCATCCACCCACCCACAAATGTGCACATACATGTCCACACGTACATTAACGTGCAAATAGTGTGTGTATGCACATACATGTACGCGGGCACACCCATACATTTTAATGTTTGTATACATAGCGCACACACTCGCACACAGAGTTGCACCCACACCCCTACACTCTAGACTGTATTTATGTCTGTATCTATCTACACTCGCTTCTAGGCTATTTCCCTCCAGGCGTCAGGACTCATTTTCCTGCTGCGGAAAACCTACGTGGAGGTGGTCTGGCCCTGCATTCAGGGGTGAGTCTTGCTCCCCCCACGCACCCCCCGATTTGAGGTTGGCCCTCTCGAGCAGCGCTGCAGACCCTCGTCGGGAGCAAGGCCTCAGCAGAGCCCGGGGCCTGCCAGCTCTGGGGAGAGGTTCCCATCTTACAAGCTCTTGCGGAAACCAAAACCAAAGCCAAGACCAACACGAAACTTTGAAACTCATATGAAAAACTTAGGCTTCTGTTAAAAAACAAAGGTTTCTTTTCCCTCACGATAAACCAAGCTGCATTTGCATATCCCTCATTGGCAGAAAAATTAGAAAAGAAACTTTTCGGAGGTAAACCCCTGAAAACATATAGATGCACTTATTTTTCAGTTAGAATGTTTTAAGCAAGCTTCCGAAGCTCGGGTGGAGAGACGCCTGACTGCCAGGCTAGGCTTAGGGATCAGCAGGAGGAAGCTGGCAACGCCGGGTCCCCCAGATGCGTCTGGACAGTCTCACCTGCCCCGTCTCTCGGTTCCCCCCCTGCAGCTGCAAGACCCCCTTGCTGACTCGTTAATTCCTCGTCATTCCGTCTCAAGAGGGAGCTCGGTGGGGCTCAAGTCTCTTTAATTACCCTGGTGGTGTTGAAGCCCCTGCAGGGGCCTTACGGTCATGAGGTCCTTGTTCTCCTGCCCCCGACCTCCCAGCCCCTGCTGGCTGTCCACTCTTGGGGTGCGCCCAGGAGCCCGGGTCAGTGAGAAGAAGATTCCTGCTGTGTCTCCTCTGCCTTTCCTTAGGCCAGACTGTCTGGGGAGCGTCTCTCCTTTCACAAACCTCCAGCTCCCAGGCCCACATGCCTCCGTCTTTGCTGGGCACTATTATGCGCCGAGTTGTGTCCCCCGCAAAATGCACATGCTGAGGCCCGAACCCTGTCAGTGACTGTATTTGGAGACTGGGGTTTTTACAGAGGTAACTAAGGGTAAGACAAGATCGCGAGGCTGGGCTTTAGCTCAACCGGGCTGGGGTCCCTCAAGAAAGAGCAGATGAAGATACAGTCACGCTCGGGGGCAACCCTCGAAGCGCAGGGAGAAGACGGCCGTCGACAAGCCGAGGAGACAGGCCTCGGGAGAAGGCCACCCCGCCGACACCTGGCTCTCGGCCTTGCAGCCTCAGGACTCAGGCCGCAGGACTCAGGCCGCAGGACGCAGGACTCAGAGACAGTACGTGTCTGTAGTCTGAGGCGCCCGGGGGGGGACCTTGCTGTGGCCGCCCCGGCAGACTAATGCAGGCGCGGAAGGCCGGGGGCCCAGAGTCGGTCACTCTGGGTAAGCAGAGCGACAAATCCACAGCCATCAGCAGGCGCCTTCTCCGCTCCCGGATCGACGAGGATTCTGTCCTTCGAGGGTCCGCACGGGACACACAAGGGTACAGCCATGGACCCAGAATATTCTCACATTGAGTGACTCCCCCCTTACACTCCAAGTTACATAACTACAGTTGCATTTACATAGATGATTTTAATAAAATAGTACTTCCTTTTTCATAATTAGGCATTTTCACTTTTTTTTTTTTTTTTGAGCAAAATAAGAGCGATATTCAGAGTTCTGGGAATAAATGATAAGAATCCCCATTGAATTCAAAGGGAACCACTCCTTCGTTGGCGCCTTTTGGCCTCGTGTCCTGTCTTTTGAGAATGAATTAAGCAGAGAAAAGAGATATACAGAAGACAACCGGGGCCAGAAGGAAGGTTTCTTTAACATTCACAGATTTTTTCATTTTCATTTTCTTTTATTATTATTTTTTAAGATTTTATGTATGTATGTATGTATTTATTTTAGAGAGAAAGCATGCATGGGGAGGGACAGAGAGAGAGAAGGAGGGAGAGAGAATCCCAAGCAGACTCTGTGCTGAGCTCAGAGCCCGACGCGGGGCCCGATCTCAGGATCCTGAGTTCATGACCTGAGCCGAAACCAAAAGTCAGACGCTTTAACCAACTGTGCAACCCAGGCGCCCCCACAGATTCAAAAAAAAAAAAAAAAGGAACCATGTGACACCACGTTAATTTATTTTATCTGAGAGAGAAAATCCCTTCCTATAAAACACCCCAGTAGGTTCTCTTGAAGCATGACGTGCGTTTCCAGGCTGCATATATACGTTCAAACCTCCAAACACAGAGTTGCTTCCTGAATATTCTATGGCTTTGGACAAGGATGGGCACACAGAAGACACCCACCTCTTGAGTGCCTTACGCATGGCATGGGTCCTCTCCACACACGCGTGCTCCTTTCCGGGTGGTGCATGAATGAGGTCAGCGCGGCTTTCATTTTCTTACTGCCCTAAACATGCCAACAAACGAAACAGCAGCACAAGGAATCCAGTGGTTTAAGCCTTGTTGTGCACGAGATGAAACGCCATTGCACCCGGTCGCCCTTAGAAAGCCAAGTTCATTACTGATGCCTGCCCTGCACTTACCTTCCCAAGAAAATGTAAATCACGGTGCAATGCTGTCCTGCTTTACAGCTCTCAGAGATTCTCTTTTGCACAGAGAACAAAATCCAGGCTCCTCAGCAGGGCCAAGGAGGTCCTGAGGGGTTCACCCTTCTTGGTGTCTCAGCCTTGACTCAGACTATTTGTCTTTAACGTATTGGTGCCGAGGACCATCGTCGAGCTTTTCACATAGTCTGGGCCCTTTCCAGCTTCAGAGTCATTCTGCCCACAGAGAGAACAGAGAGATCGCTCCAACCTTCCAACCTGAACCATGAGCCCTGTTCAGTCGCTTCCCGGTTTCTCGTACCTTCCGTTTATGGGACCTGTCTTCGTTATGAAAATATATAATTTAGTGTGATTCTGCAATATCTATTTCCTCTAAGCTGTAAGTAGCAAGAAGGAGGGGCCCTATCTATGTTGGTTCCCTCTGAGCTAATAGCCACCCTTGTGGTCTCACTACCTACTTGATGAACATAAGAATTAACGAAGCAGAGGACCATTACCTGGAACCTGACTACTGTGGGTACAACTAAGTGTGTGCACACTTCCTGGGTCCTTCTTCTTTAGGAAAAGCATGCTATCTTGGGATATTCCATGTTTTGCTAACCAATTCTTATTAGCAGCTGGAATGAATTTTCAAGTAGTTCAAACCGGAGGACATGTTCATCACCAGATGGGAAGAATTATTCCTTCCTTGTCCTGAATGAGGTCTCCTAAGAGCGATTTGCTCTTAGACAGCTCCCTTGACCTTGGGCAATTGTGAATTACCACGTATGCAAATAAGGTCACATAGATCCCCTTTTCTGGGCCCAGCCTTAACATTTGATGAGACCGTAAACAATGGTGAGGGGATGTGTTTGATCCTTGCTTACAAAAGGGCAATTTCGCTTTGCAGCGAGTATTCCTGGGGAGGAAATGTTCTCATGCAAATCTCACCGTCTCCAGGACTCATCTTTGGGGGCCCTTTGACCCTGCTGACCACTGGTGCGCAGTACCTCCTTCTCGGCTCACCCCAAAGGTCTGTAAACTCCAGCTCACGGGCCAGATCGGCTCTGCTGCCTGTTTTTGTGTAATCTGTGAGCTAAGGATGGGTTTTATATTTTCAAGGGGTGGGAAAAAAAGCATCGAAGGAAGAATACTTTTTGACACATGAAAGTTCTATGAAATTCAGATTTCAGCATCCATAAATACATATTTTGGGGGGAGCACATCCTCTCTTATTTGTTTACTGACTGTCTGTGACTTGTGTTTGTGATGACACAGTTGAGTCGTTGCGACAGATAGGGCCTGCAAAGCTGAAAATCTTTTCCAGGTGGTCCTCTGTAGAGAGCGTTCGCTAGCACCTGGCTTATGTGGGGATAATCTTCGAGGTTTTCCCGTTACCTGCCTGTCACCCAAGCTTCTCCCACCCTTCAGCATCTCAGGGTCACTGTCATTGCTTCCAGGAAGCCCCCTGGCCCCCTGCTTACTCTAGGTCCCTCTTCCATAATTTCTTGTGATGCCCTCCCGTTCCCCCACTTGCGCTCTGCCTTTTGGTTCTAACACCTGCTATGGTTAGTACCAGTGGGATTAGGGGATTCAAATCCATGTTCCGCCACCATTCTATCAGCAATACCCAGCACAGCGGAGATGTCAATAGAGTCCATGACTGAGGTTTTGAAAGCCATCTCACACCGAAGAGAACAGCTTCATATATGAGAGAAGGAGCCTTGAGGAACTCAGACCATCAGAACCCGTCCTTATCCCAGCAACTGTTCCTGATCGTGGGCCACAAGACACGGCTGATCAGATATCAGATCCAGGGATAGAAACCTCCTACTTTAACTTGGGAAATCTCCCAGAGATTGCTAATCAGAAGCAGAATAACCAATGTTTATACTACTTGGCAGAAATTCTACGAAGTCACAGAGCAGGTGGCACTAAGCAACCCAAATGTGAGTTTGCTTTGATTGGGCACTTATGCTACCCTTCTTAGGGCTAATTCCACGGGCATGATGCGTCCGTTATCCCTACGCCCATTTTACAGATGCAAAATACAGGAGAGGAGTCATATCTGTGGCCAGAGTCTGGATTAAAATCTAGACCCACTTCTCCCACTGCCCCAGAAACGGGACGGGGTTAAGCATAAGCGTCCTTCACTGAATGTTAATTCCCAAAGCTTGCCAATGCTTTGGCATCCCTCGGGGCTACACGGTACCATCAGACATGTGGAGAGTGGGCTCCAAGGAGCAGCTGAGAGAATGTTCCAGACCCAGTAGCTGCTGACGGCTGCAAGGCACCCTACCTGGAGCTAAGGATTTGTTTACAACACAGCACTGTAAAAATTACCCGTTTAGAAGGCATTTGTCTCAAGATTTTCCTTGGGTAATCCTCAAGGGCAAAGTCATTTGGAACCCCAAAGTCCACAGTGTTGACTGTGCTACCTTGTAATATAAATAATGTCAGCTTAACTGGTTGGGGTCTGTGACTTCAAAGTCAAGTGAAGGGGTGTGTGATAGACTTTTTCTAACACGAGGTAATGCTTACAAGCCACAAATATCGAACACAGCGAACACATCATCGGCTAAACAACTCCCCACTGGCACGCTCTCCCCACCTCCATATTCAGCCAACAGGAAGCCTGGATATTTTTTTGCCTTCAACATGCAAAGAGTTTGAAAGTCATTACTCCCATCCTCGCAACAAGGAAAAAAGCTCAGAACCAACACCTGTCTTTGGTCCCACCAGAGAAGGGAAAACGGGAGCTGCAGAGGCTGGAGAGAGGGACGCCTTCGGGGAGAGATATGGCCCCGGAGTTCTGCTTACCTGGAACAGCATCGCCGCGGCTGTCCTTGGGCAGGAACACTTGTACGGTCTTTTGGATGAATGGCTGGAGGCTGAGTGTGGATAGTATGAGGGAGAGAAAGTCCGGGGAGCAGCGATCTTCGGGGCCCCACTTCTAGGAAGTCACCCGTTGTCACACTAAAGGGCCAACGAGGATCCTCTCGCCGCTGAAGCAAGGAGCCCACCTACTGCTCAGAGCTCACTTCCTCGTGCCATTCTCCAGTAAAAGGAACCAGGGCTCCCTGGAGAAGTGAATAATTCTATGACGAAGACAGGAAATACAGCGAGGGACCTGGACTTGTAGTGCCGACATGTAAGAAACATATGCTGATGTGGGTTTATCAAAGGGGCACAGGAACTAGCTGGAAACGCTCCCGGTGACCACAAGTGGAACAAATTGAACACCAAAACATTGGGTTATAAATCAGAGTACAAAGTAAATACCCGTACTGTTCATACTGATATAAATGTGTGATAGAATAAAAGTCAATCGATCAATCACTCAATCAATCTAGGGGACTTAAGGAGAAGAAGTGCAAATAATTTATGGGGATACCACAACCTCAAGGAGATGGAGTGTAATTACTCCTCAGGTGTGGGCTGTACGTGGCGACTTCCTTCCAAAGAGGACCGCAGTGAAGGGGGAGAAGAAGCGCACAGGGAAGGCAGCTGACGAACATGACCTCCAAGTGACCAAGGTCAACATCAACAGTGATACTTCATGCTGACAGTATGTGTCCTTGCTATGATGCAAATGGCCCTTTATCTCTGTGATCTGTCTCAAACCCATAACCCCAGTCCAACTGTGAGAGAATGTTCCAGACCCCATAGCTGCAAATCCCAACCGAGGAGTGTTCTGCCAGTATCTGGGCACTGCGTGTGCGTGTGTGTGTGTGTGCCTGCGTGTGTGTAAAGCCTGCCCTCTCTGCTCCAATGCCCTCCCAGAATATAAACCCATTGGATCAAACACTTTGCCTTCATGACGCATGCAATCCCCATTCCCGGACACCACTGTCCTCCCTTCCATGGAGAGAGCTGTGGCCATCCTTTCTCGGCAGCGAATCCCAGGTGTGTGGGTTTACACTCCACATTTGGATCTGCCCTCCCCCCCGGCCCCCCACACTGATCTGTTATGTCCCTTTTTTTTTTTTGAAACTTACAAATATATGAGAGGGGGTAGTCATAAGATCGTTGTGAATATTTAGGAAGACAACGTAATATGTGCCTGACATAGAGTAGATTATCGGCGAATCATAGTATCTGCTGTTCAAAGAGCTGGTTTTGGCCATTTGGCTCCTGAACGGGTTTTGACATCACTTTCCTGACGAATTCCACTTTGTATTACTTCCCACTCAGCGAAGACGGTTCCCCTGTCCTCGTGGACGCTCCCCCGGCAGGAGCCCTGTGTTTTCTTGTCTGCGCAGAGATCTTTCTCATTCTCTGGAGGTCACTCACATGCGGAGAAAGTGCGAGAGGCTGGCCAGGACCGAGAACGGGGTACGCGGCGGGCCCATACCCTTCCTAGGAAGCCGCCGTCATCACAGTATTGCTTTTCACGGTGAAGACAATGCGTTATCCGCTTCAAGAGGAGATGACGATCCCCACTGTTCTTACATGAATGAAACTGTTTTTGAGTCGTTCCCTTCACTCCCATCCGTGCCGCAATGCATCTATGGAAAATATCACCGATGTGAGATAGAAAGAAAGTGTTATTTCATTGCTGCGTTCCATGGGCAGCCTCTGCCTCCTTCCCGCTGATGAAGATCTGAGGCCTGACAGACAAGCGTCAGCATCCCTCGGCCAGTCTCCCCGAGGAAAACAGGAGGTAGAGGACTGCTCCGGTGCGGCTCTTTTCAGAAGAAAATTAGATCTGCAAAAGCTGGATCTTCTGATATGCCCATGCCTCTTGTCATGTGTCCCACAGTTTGGAATACTTCTCAGGCAAACACATGTTTCCCCCTAGAAAATCCCCCAGGGAGTACGCTCTGTGGATATTTAGGCAAGGCTGCCTGTACATGTGGTCTATGACAAGCTAGGAGAGATGTGTCACCTGGACAAGAGGACCCCTGGGACCCCGAGAGAGTGGGCCCGGAATAGTGAGGTTCTTTCTAAAAAAAACAATGGGGGCCCAACAGGAATCACTTCCAGCCCCTCACCATGCGTGGGTGCAGTCCCCGCTGCAGAGGTCCTGTCTGTCTTCACGTCCTCCTGTCTGTCTTCAGGTCCAGCCCCCAGTCCCCCCAGCGGGCCAGACGTCAGTGCGTGCTCTGGGCCAGAAGGAGGAGGCTGCTGTCCTTTGCACTGACCTATGGTTGGCTTCACAGCCGGAAGATTCTGGCATCCAAGGGGCCGTGCGAGGTTTAAAGCAGTGCTGGGCCTTCAGATTACTCCCTCGTTACATTTTGGACAGATAGCTCCTTCGTTGTCACGTGGAATCTGGGGCCCTCCTGAGGGGACTCAGGAGGCAGAGAGCCCTTCCCTTGCCCTCTGCCCCTCCGTGTTTTCTCCAAGAAAAGTGGGGGGGGCACCCCTCACGCCCAGTCGGATCTTCCAGCCCTCTCCCCTGCACGGTCTCACTTTGTCCTCGCGATGTCCTCTTACAGGCCAGGCAATGGGCACATGGAGAGGTTCTGCTGCCAGGAGCGGGTGGGCCGGGGTCCCCGGCACATACCCGGGGAGCCTTGCCGTTCCCGCCCCTCCTCCACCCTCCCTGCCCTTTCCTGCCGTCTCTGCCGCGGCCCTTCCCCGCAGGCAGAAGCCCCTTATTCTAGAACTGCTGCCTCTGGGGGCTCCTGAATGTTCTCTATGCGGCCCAGCCCTCCCCCTCCTCCCTTCTCCGCTGGCGTGTCCTCTCGCAGCAAGAGGGGGAAGAGGGACATTCAGACACCGGGGCAATGGTCAGGGCTCGGCATCACTTTTCCTTTTCCTGCCTTTTTCCAGTTCCTTTACGTGTAAGGTTGGGTGGTTAGGTTGTGGATTTGAGACTTGGCTCGCTTCTCGAGGGAGGCCTGGATTGCCACAGCCTTCCCTCTTCCCACCGCCTTGGCTGCAGCCGGAAGGTCCTGAACCGGAGTGTTCTCATTTTCATTTCTTTTCATTCTTCATGGGTGAGTGTGTGTGTGTGCGGTGTGTAACATGTGTGATGGGTGTGATGTGTGTTGTGTGTGTTAGTACTTTCGCCCTTCCCCAGTGAGGGTCGGCGGCTTCAAGGGAGTAACTCACATATTCTGGGAAAGTGAGCAGAGGATAGTGACAGAGCCCGGAAGAGCTTATTCTCTGTTCTTTTCCCCAAATACTTCATGTGCAGGCTGTCTTCCTCTTGCCCCGGAACTCAGGCTCATCATTCGGACTGTCTTGTAATCACAGAAGGGAAGGTTTTCCTACAAAGTCACATTGACAACCCACACATTCGATCAAAGATCGTGTAAATGAAAAAGCAATTATGTCTTTTTTATTAGAGAAAAATTTCTGATGTTGCACTCTAAGAATTTCAAGTAGAATACATAAATTCTACTTAATAAAAGCAATGGGGGCGCCTGGGTGGCTCAGTCCATTAAGCGTCTGCCTTTGGCTCAGGTCATGATCCCAGGGTTCTGGGATTGAGCCCCGCGTCGGGCTCCCTGCTTGGTGGAGAATCTCCTTCTCCCTCTTCTTCTGCTGCTCCCCCTGCTTGTGCTCTCTCTCTCTCTCAAATAAAAAAAAAAAAAAAAATTAAAAAGATAAAAATAAAAGCAACAAATTAAAGAAGTTAATTTCTGAATTATAATGTTTATTTTTCAAAGGACTTTATTTATTTAAGAGAGAGGGTGCAGGGGAGAGGGACAAGCAGGCTTCGCCCTGAGCAGGGAGCCCAAAGCGGGGCTCGATCCCAAGACCCCAAGATCATGACCTGAGCCCAAGGCAGACAACCTACTGAGCCACCCAGGCGCCCCAATCATATTATGTTTAGAAGAAGGGTAGGAGATCCTGAAACGGATCCCTGAAGAAAGAGGGGAAGGAAGGTGGTCAACTCTGAAATTGCATGGGCACCAGGAGACCACCTTCTAACTAATTCTCATTTATAAATTCTGTACATATATTCTGTTCTGGTGGATGATGCCCTGGTGGGTGATGTGCTAGCCCACTATTATTTCTATTATCCTGTAGCTTTATCATAAAGCTTAAAATATGGTAGTATCGTCTTCCAAACTTTGCTCTTCTTTTTCATAATTTTCTTCAAAATTCTGGGCCCTTTGAATTTCTAGGTCCATGTAAATTTTAAATTCAGCTTGTTAATTTTTTAAAAAAAATATCTGCTGGGATTTTGATAGGACTTTTATTGATGTTACTAGAAAATTTGGGGAGCCTTAACAATATTGACTATTCCAACCGAGTTATGTATTTCATGAAAAAATCTTTTGTAGTGTCTGGTTTGCCGTGTGGAGTTCATATGTATCTTTTGTTAGATTTATTCTCAAACATTGCTATTTGCTAATATGATTTGCAATGACATTTAAATTTTGCATGTGATAATTCTTTGTTGATAGTATCTACACAAACATTTGATACTTGTATATTTACCATTTGTCCAGCAAACTTGATAAATTCGCTTTTTAATGCTCTTACTTCCTCTGCAGATGTGCTTTGCTTTTTAAACATACAATCATGTCGTCTGTGAAGAATGACAGTCTTATTTGATTTCTTCTATCATTTGGACATTTTATTATTCTATCATTTGGACATTTTATTATTTTTTGTGCCTTTTTGCACTGTGTAGGGCCTCAAGCACAATGTTGGATGGAAGCGATGACAGTAGAATCCTTGTATTTTTTCTAAATTTTAGAGAAAAAAATTTAAAATTATTATTTTTTAAATTAACATATAATGCATTATTTGCTTCAGGGGTACAGGTGTGTGAATCATCAGTCTTACACAATTCACAGCACTCACCATAGCACATACCCTCCCCAATGTCCGTAACCCAGCCACCCTGTCCCTCCCCCCCAGAGAAAAATTTTGATATTTCATCACTAAGTATTATATTAGCTGTTGGGTTTTTTGTTTTGTTTTGTTCTGTTTTGTTTTATTTTTGGTAAACATCTTCAACAGACTAAAGAAGATTCATTCCATTTCTGGTTTGCAGAAAGTTTTCTTTTGTTTCGATATCATGAATCGTGTTGGATTCTACCAATGCTTTTTCTGCACCTACAGAGATATGATTTGTCTCCTTTATTTTATTAACGTGCTGCATCAAACTGATCAATTTCCAACATTAACCTATCCAGAATAAGCTTCCTATGACCATGATATTTTGTCCTTTATATAGAGGGCTGGATTCAATTTGGTATTTTATCTTATTTTATTTTATTACAAGTTTTTAAATTTAAATTCCAGTTAGTTAACATACAGTGGAATATTTGTTTCTGGTGTCAATGTGGTAATTTTAAAAAAGACTTTTGCATCCATAGACATAAGAGAAGTTGGCCCCAATTTTTCCTTTCTTGAAATGACCACGTCAGGTTTTGTTATCAAGTTTTGGGGCGCCTGGGTAGTGCAGTTGGTTAGGTGTCTGACTCTTAGTTTCGGCTCGGTGGTGATCTCAAGGTCGTGAGACAGCCTTGTCTTGGGCTCTGTGCTCAGCGTGGAGTCTGCTTAAGACTCTCTCCCTCTCCCTCTACCCCCTCCTCCCTCCACTCCCCCTCACCCCAATGTTCACTGTCTTTCTAAAAATAAATAAATAAATCTTTAAAAAAAGTTTATAAAATTATTTAAGAAGAGTTCCTCAGTATTCTATTTTCTGGAACTGGTTTGTAAAAATTGCTATTATTTATTCTTTAAATATTTTGAAGAGTTCACCAGTGAGGCTGTCTTAGTCTGGAAATATGGTGGAAAATTTTTAATAGGATCAACTTTTTAGAAAATATCAAATTCTCCAGATTTTCTGATTCTTCTTTTGACAGTTTTAGTAGTATGTGTTTTTAAAATCTTGTCCATTTAATTTTTCAAAGAATTGGCATAAAATCATTAATAATACTTTCTTCTGATTTTTTAATGCCCACAGGATTTATAGTAATGTTCTTTTAAAAATAATGATATCGGTAATTTTTGTCTTTTTCATTTTTCTTGAATGGTCTTACAGGTGGTTATTAAACCATCAGTCTTTGCAAAGTATTTTTGGCTTTGTTGATTTTCTCTATTAAATGTTTGCTTTCTATTACATTGATTTCTGTTCTTAATTTTACGATCTTGTTTTTGACTTTTGTTGGGTTTAATCTGCTTTTCTTTTTTCTAGCTTATTCAGATGGTGTTTTAGATAATTAATCAACCTTATTTTTAAACACATTTATTCAAAGCCATAAATTATCTCCTGCTTCTTTGGCTTCATTCTACAGGACTGGAAATGTTAAATCTACATTCTTATTTAGTTGAAAAGATTTTCTAAGTTCCATTGTGATTTCTTATTTGAATCGGTGTTACTTAGACATGTGGTGTTTAATTTTCAAGTGCTTGAGAATATTTTAGTCACCTATTATCGATGTTCAATTTAATCCCATTGAGGTCAGAGAGTGTGTTTTGTATGATTTTGATTCTTTGGAATTTGCTGAGGTCTATTTTATGGCCCATCCTATTGTCTATTTTGGGGAACGTTCCATGTGAACTGGAAACATGTATTTGGTATATCAGGATTAGTTTTCCATAATGTCGATTGGGTCAACTCAGTTAATCCTATTGTTCAATTCTTCTATAGACTTCCTATTTTTTTCATGTTTGATGTAAATTCTATCAGTTACCAGGGGAGGTTTGGTAAAATCTCCAAATCTGATACTGGATTGTTTATTTTTCTTTTTCATTCTGCGAATGTCTGTTTTAAGTACATTTTAGTTATGCTATTAAATGTGTACACATTAAGGATTAGTTTTATCTTCTGACTCAATGGATCCTTATATTATTATGATAGGTCCTTCCTAGTCTTTGATTATAATTGTTGCCTTACAAGAATGATATTAGTATCGAATACGGCCACAATAGCATCTCCTGGTTCTTTTTCTGTAGATAGCATCTTCTGCTCGAGTGTTGTACAGACCTTCATCCTTTTACTTTTCCATGACAATATTCACATGTTATTGTCTCTTGCAAACATTAAATTATTGGAGCTTATTTTTAATAAGTTATTTGTCTTTTAATTAGGTTGCTTAGTTCATTTACAGGGAATGTAATTAATAATATGGTTGATTTTGATTTTATCATCTTTTCTTTGTTCTCTATCCATCCCATCTCTTGTTGGTTCTTTTATTTATCCTTTCCTGACTTCCTTGGGATTGAGTATGTTTTTTCAAAGTTTTTCACTCTTAGATTTTTGTTTATATATTCTTATTATTGTTATAGCGGTACTTTAGGAAATCAATGTTCATCCCAGAGGAGTATTTACCCTCACCACTTCTGGAATAATGGAAGAGTCTTACCTCAGTGTGACTCCGTCCACACTCAGCACCTGCACGGTCACTGTCATACATTTGTACTTCTGCATATTGCTATAAACCGCATGAGCCACTATCATTACTTTATGGATTAATTCTTTATTAAGATTAAGTCATTTTCATTAATAATTAACATCATTTGATTTTACCCCTGTATCGACTCCTGCCAAGACTCTTCCTTTCAAAGTTCTTTCCTTTTATCAAGGATCATTTACTTTCAGCCTAAAGAACTTCCTTTACTACTGTTATTTATCATTTCAATCTCTGGCAGCAAATTAAATTAGCATTGACTTTCCTAAATATATCTTTATTTCATGCATTTTTGAAGGACATTTATGCATTTATGATGGAATAACATTCAAGGTTGGAAGGTTCTTTTTTTCTTCTCTCAGCAATTTAAAGACATCACCTGTTGTTTTTGGCTTTTATACATTGTTGCGTTTTGGAAGGTTATGTGTCTTTTCTTGTTGGAAAGATTTTCCTCCTGTATCTGGTTTTCAACATTTTAAATAAACCTGCTTTGGAATGATTTTTTTGGAGGAAATAATTATCCTGCTTCTGTCTTGCTGAGTTTCTAAATATATGGGTTGAGATCTTTTATCAGTTTTCAGAAATTCTTAG
Organism: Potos flavus; assembly: GCA_028534135.1. Taxonomy (NCBI): domain Eukaryota; kingdom Metazoa; phylum Chordata; class Mammalia; order Carnivora; family Procyonidae; genus Potos; species Potos flavus. The sequence continues at coordinate 188,784,580 of CM052898.1, read as the reverse complement.
CCATTATCCCTTCAAATATTTTTCTGCCCACCCTCTCTCTCCTCTTCGCTTTCTGGATCTTCAGTTACACATTTATTAGAACTTTGAACTATGTCCTGATTTGTCTTTATGCTTTGAATTGTTTTTCCATTGTTATATTTTTAATGTGTTTCAGCCTGGATATTTTCCATGTATTGTCTCTGAGCTCATTACTGCTGTATCAAGTCTTCTGTTAAATCTAAACAACATGTTCTTAACCTCAAATATATAAAAAATTCCAGAACGTTTTCCACTTGATTACGTTTTACACTTCTCCTTTACAGCAATACTCTCTATCCCTTCACTAATTTTACTAATATTTTTCTTTCTATTATCTAACATATGAATTATAGTTATTTTTAAAGTCCTTGTCAAATGTCTTCAATATCTGGATCTTGTTTACCCCTATTTTTTGAATATTTATGGTCTTTTTCAAAATAAACTTTCTATGGGACACCTGGGTGGCTCGGTTGGTTAAGCCTCTGCCTTCAGCTCAGGTCATAACCTGACGGTCCTGGGATCGAGTCCCGCATCAGGAGCCTGCTTCTCCTTCTGCCTGTCACTCCTCTTGCTTGTGCTCTCTCTCTCTCTCCCTGACAAATAAATAAATAAAATCTTTAAAATAAACTTTTTACTTTCGAATAGGTTTACATTTACAAAAAAGGTATGAAAATAACAGCAGAGTTTCTATGTGCTCTGAACCTGTTTCCCTTATTATTATTATCTTTAAAGATTTTACTTATTTATTTTAGAGGGAGAGAGAGAGAGCACAAGCAGGGGGAGCAGCAAAGGGAGAGGGAGAGAATCCCAAGCAGACTCCACGCTGAGTGCAGAACCCCATGCGGGGGTCGATCTCACAACCCTGAGATCGTGACCTGAGTTGAAATCAAGAGTTGGACACTTAACTGACTGAGCCACTGAGGCGCCCTTCCTTTATCATTAATATATCAGTACAGTATATTTTTCATAATTAATGAACCAATACTGATACATCATTAACTGAAGCCCATACTTTATTCAGATTCCTTTAGTTTTTACCGAAGGTCCTTTTTCTGTTGTAGGATTCTGCATTCTATTAGTCATCATGTCTCCGTAGGCTCTTCCTGGCTGTGGCAATTTCTTAGACTTCCCTTGTGTTTGACGACCTTGACAGTTGGAGGAGTTTTGGTCAGGCATTTTGTAGAATGTCCCCCAGCTTCTATTCATCTGTCTGATGTTTTTCTCATGAGGAGACCAGACTTACAAGTTTGAGGGAAGGACAGATATAGTGCTCCATTCTCATGCACGTATCTAAGATACATATTATCAACATGACTTATCACGATTGATGTGAACTTGAATCTTGAACTAGTGATCTACTAGTTCCTCCATATTGCGCTCCTTGGAAGGAAATCCCTAAGCACAGTGCACACTTAAGTGGGGAGTTATGCTCTGTTTTACTGAAGATGAAGTATCTACATAAATTACCTCGGATTCTTCTTCATGGGAAATTTGTCTCTTCTCCATTTATTCACTTTTACAATCATTTATTAATATTTGGTATGGGCTAATGGATATATATGTTATATTTTAGGTTATAATCCAATATTGTTTTATTTTTTGCTCAAATTATTCTAGCTTTGACTAGCAGGAAATCTCCCAGTTGACTCTTGTGTTCCTTTGATATATCCTACAATTTTTTTTGTTTGTTTGTTTTGGAGCATTTCTTTACATTCTGGTAACACAAAAAGCTGCAGGCTCATCTTGTATATTTTCTGCTCTGGTCCTACAATCAGACATTTCTCCAAGGAGCCCTGGTTCCTTTGACTAGAAAGTGGTATTAGACACCAAGTTTTGGGGCTAGATGTGTTCCTTGATCACATACCGACAAACATTTCCATAGGCAACCATCTGCATCTGTATTCAGCCAAACTGAGTTTATCATCATGGGGCTCTAACTGGAATCCATTACCTTCTGGATCATTCTAGCTCCTCCTCTGATTATGTGTAACCTCCCACTGCGACAGTGAGACATCTAGTTTCCACCACCTGCCACACTTGCTGAGTTGTGATAAGTCTAGTATGCACCTGTAGGAGTCTTAACCCACAGTCCTGGGGGAAACAAGATTACCAACTAGAGCACTTGGCTTATGGGCTGTTTCTTTTTCTTTTAGACTCGCAGGCTTCAGTCATTTCCAAAGCTACTTAAGTCAGTATATTTTTCATCCCTGTCTTCACTGAGGTAGTTTAATACAGTTTAATATAATTTGAGCCTTTTGTTATATTTTATACTCCATGCTGGGATCACCGAACTCCTAAGTGAATTTTGTATACACTAAATTTTGTATACACTAAGGTTCCCTCTTTGTGCCGTAAAGTTCAATGGGTTTTGGCAAGTGCATAGCACCATGTTTCCAACAATATAGGATCAGACAGAATTGTTTCACCAAGTGCAGAGGGAGGGCTGCCCCATCTATAGTATATTGTATGTTGGATTTCGTCAAGGCCAGCTCAACTTAAGTCTACAGCAAGTGTAACATTCCTAGGTGTCCCTTCCAGACACGACAACATGTAATGCATACTTTTGTGTGTCTTTTTTGAAGCATATAAAATACCCTATCCCATCCTATCTTCCACTTTTAGAGAATAATTATAAGTTGATTCTTTTCATTTTCAAAAAAATTTTTAAAAGATTTTATTTATTTATTTGAGAGAGAGAGAGAGAGAGAGAACATGAGTGTGGGGGGGTAAGGGACAGAGGAGAAGAGAGAAGCAGACTCTCCACTGAGCAAGGAACCCCAGGGGAGGCTCAGTCCCAGGACCCCGGGATCAAGACCTGAGCGGAAGGCAGACACTTAACAGACTGAGCCACCAAGGCACCCCTTACTTTTCAAAATTTTAATATTTCACTTCGCATTCTTCTTACTTACATTGATGCTGATGTAATTCTTATCCTTGTTCCCCTAGAAGTTAGATGATTTCTTTTCCTCTGGGTTTTTTTTCAAGATTTTTTTCTTTGTCTTTGGTTTTCTATAGTTTGAATTCAGTGTGCCTTGGTATTTTGGAGAAAGGGCTGGTATTTATCTCATTTGGTGTCCTCTGACCTTCCTAGGTCTGTGGTTTAGTGTCTGTTATTCATCTTGGAAAATTCTTGGCCATTATTGTGTCAAATGTTTCTCATGCGCCATTCTCTCTTTCTTCTGGTGTACCAATTGCACATATGTACGACTTTGAAATTGTTCCACAGTTTTTGGATATTCTATTTCCGGATTGCTTTTTTTCTTTTTTTTCCCTCCTTGAATTTCAGTTTGGGAAGTTTTTCTTAAACTATCTTCAAGTTCACTAGTGCCTTGGCTCTCTTGCATCGACAGATGAGCCCATCCAAATAGCCTTAATTTCTCTTACAGTATTATTCCTAACATTTGTCTTTTTATTCTTAGAATTTCCAGCTCACTGCTTCCATTACTCATCTGCTTTTGCATGTTGTCTGCATTTTCTCCTATACACATTAGCAGAGTAATCGTAGTTATTTTAAATATCCACCTTTTCAGATTTTGCTTCTTCTTGCTTTTTTGGACGCCTTGTAATTTTTTGTTGAGAGCTGGGTGTGGCCTTTCCACTGGCTCTAACAGGTCCTAAAGTAAATAGGGCTCTGATGCTAGGTGTTGCGTTCATCTGGCCAAGAGTGCTTGATACTTGTTGCCGCTATAGGTGCCAGAAACTTCCTACTCCGTCAGCGTCATTGGTTTTTTCTCTCCTGTTGACTTAGGGCTTCCCTAGGTACTCTTCCTGATATAAAGTCTGTGTTCTGCAGCTCTTTCCACTTTAATCCATTGTTTTTCATACTGCAGCCCTGCCGGTGTGGTGGTAAGATGTCAGGGAGGGGAAGCATTTTGCAATCTTACGGTTCAGTCTCACTGTTTAGTGGGGCTGTGCCTTGGGACTCTGACCTTCACAGGTGTTTTCACAGCAGCCTTGCTTTTCCCTCTGGCCCCTGCTTCCTCTTCTGTTCCCTGGCTGCGTCATTCCCCGTCTACTTCCTTGAAGCCTTGACCCTTGATGACTGTGTTTTTTCACTTAACTGGGACAGGAAGGCTACGCCGAGCTTGACTGGGAGGAGATGCCCTTCTCCCAGCTAAGCTAAGGTTCTGACAAATTCTTTCCTATTGGATAGTAGTCCTGTGTTGTGGAGAAGATTGTTGTATTTCACAATGATTGCCTTTCCCTAGAAGCCAAGAGGACATCTTTCTCAAGGCTTCACCATGAGAACCTGGTGTGGTTCCTGGAAATTAAGCCCACAGATGTGTCCCCTTCTACCCCAACACATCCACTAAGACTATGGCCTCAGAAGTTTCTCGGTCTTGTGCTAGCCTGTACCTCAGCCTCTAGCTACTCATCAAAATTGCCATTTAAACATTCCTACAAGTCTGCAGCCCAGTGGCTTCTGCTCCAGATAAGCAGATTTTGGCTGCGATTCTCTGTATTTGCCTGTCTCTCTAAATTTTGAGGTGGGGATTTAACTTGTGATCTCCATTTTCTGATCAGTTCAAAGAAAGTCATTGATTTTCAGTTTGTCTAGAGTTTGTTGTTGTTGGTAAGTACAGAATGATGACTTCCAAGTTCTTTACATGCCAGGGCGGAAATCATATACCTCTAATTAAAATTTTTTTTCTTGATTGTGGATCCAATTGCTTATCCAATGATATATATATATTTTTTATATCCTACACATTGCATGTAAATAGATCATGTATGCTCTAGATAATATCTTCAGTCAGTGAGGGCTCCGTTTTCCTCTTGTGGGCATATAGAATGAGGAGCTGATCACTTCAATCCAATTGAGATTATCTTGGGTTGGGCTGGAATGTAATTTTGGCAAGAGTTTTTCATATCTGGTAAATCCTTGTTTCTTGAAGGTGGTGCTCCTAAGCTTTTGCTTTATCTCTTCACCCTCACCAGAATGTTCTGCCCTGTGGAGTTTTTGAGCTTAGCTCCCTCCTCACACAAGTTCAAGTATGGTTAATGACTTGAAAGGAAGACTGTCTTTGTGTTCGCTGCAGAGCTTCTCTCTCTAACGGGACTTAGTTTCTTAAGCACTGTATGAAATTTCAGCACTGCAGCAGAGCTCAGTAAATGCCTCAAGGGGAGGACGTGGTTGTCGGGAGCTATCCTTTCAATCCAGCGCTCCATCCACAGATGACTACCCAGAGTCTTCTGGTAGCATCCTTCACTTTGGGCCAAGCTTATTTAACTTCAACTCATGTTCAGAACTGGAACTGGCAAATGCACCAAGAAAAGAAAATAGACAGCAATTAGCATCTCCCCTAGGAAAAGCTCTTTTTATCTCTCTGGTTTGAGTTCTTTTGGTCTTCATCATTTCTGTACCTCTCTTATCCTTTAAAAATATGAACAATATAATTTATCCACTTTTAAAAAAGATTACAGTGGTAGTATAGGTCTGCATGTCCTACTGTATCTACCTGGAATCAGACGATGTAGATCATTGGTTTTTCACAGGAAAAATGAGAATTCTTTCATTTGGGCTTTGTCTGTATGTTCCATGCTGGTAGTAGGTATCAGCAAAGCTACCTAATTCTACCCATTGACTCACAAATTAGCTGGATGTCTGCAATCATCTCCCCATGTTTAGTGCTGGACTGTCAACAAGGGGAGGCATCCAATATCTGTGTTTCAAACTTTGAGAAGTACGATAAACATACATATATGGTTCTTGCGGGAATTCAAGGCAGCTCAGGGGAGGAGAGCTCTGCATCCGTAAAGAGGAGCAGAAGGCATAAGAGACAAAATTGCACAATATTACATGAAGCAGAAGAAAACGGGGATATCCTGTGGGACACTTTAATTAAAGCCCAGAAAATTGCAATTTCTTTAGAAACAACACAAAGAACAGGAAACATCCGGTATAGACTCACAAAAGACTACTTAGAGATATACCCAAAAAATTATACTGGAAATGATGAACAGGGGAGGGAACCTCAGAAAGGAAAGAAAAAAAAAAAGAAACATGAGCTTCAAAAAAAAAAAATCTCAAAGTGTTTCAACATCGTATAATGCCAGTGAGGTCAGCCTGCTGCAGAAAAACGAGAAATCCGCCACATTAATTTCTCAATGTCTCTGGCAAGGATGTGAGTTGTCAAGTCCTTAGGAAAAATGTGAAACAAATAATCTATATTGACTTCAACTTGGTTGGAGTGCAGGATAGATGGAGGAGGTTAGTGAGGGTATAAGTTTCTAAGTGCAAAGAGATCTTTGTTCACTTTCGGTGTTCCCTAGGATTGAAATGTCTGCCTCAAAATGTGGAGGTGCATTATACACATGTGATAATGTGTGTGTGTGTGTATGTGTGTGTGCACTGAAGCAAAGGCTGAAGAATTGTGTGTCACTAGTTGCTCACAGACATATGAGAACTCTCCTTTCCAAACACAAATGAAAAGAAACAATCTGACATATGCGCACGTGTACTGAGGGCTCCCGAGGGACAGGGTATCTAAAATCAATGATGTTCTGTAAAACTCAGGGCATGTTGGGGTGCTGTACTGGAGCAGGAGAGAGAGCGCGGATTCTGGAGTCAGACTCGGGTGCGAATCCTGACACCACCCTGAAGTCATAAGAGAGCATGAGAAGGTCATTAACCTCTCCAAGCTCCAGTGTCCTCACATGGGGAGTGGAGAGAGCATTCCCTTCCCCCCGTTTCACTGCTTTTTGTGGTGCTTAAATTAAGTGATACATGGTGAACACCAACACAATGCTAGGTACCAGACGGACATCCCAGAAATGATAGCACTCATAATTACATGGTGCACACGGAAGAAGAAAGATCAAGTCTCGGTGGCAAGGACATGACTGGAAGGGACATTTCAGGTTGAGGGGGAGGGGACAGTGGTGGCTGTGTCCTAAATGAAGTCACTAGGAGATGAGAGGTGGTGGAGAAGAGGTATAGGGTAAAGGATTCTGGTGCTGATGTTACAAGAAAACATGAGTTCTAGGAAGGCAAGAAAGAAAAATGATGAAAAATGCGGGACGTAGGTGGGAAGCCCCCAGATGCAATTCCCTGAGTGTGACCTCTTCTAGGTTCTTCTGAGCTGTGGTTCAGTTGTTAGCCTGTCACCATGAGGTCACAACAAATCTGATAATCCAGGGATCCTACACTGTGACCACGTCTCTGTGGTTGCCCTCCCATGACGTTAGTTTAGTGTCTAATAATTTCAGGATTCCTGTGTGATCTGACTCTGTCCTCAGCAAAGTCACCATGGGACCCCTGGCAGGCCACTCGTCTGCACTGTCCCCACTAGGTTCATTTGCAGGACAAGGGGTTGATATGGTTGAAGGTTTTTACAAAGCTAAAACCCATGATATATAAGTTGAAGAAACACCTCATAGTTTTTTTAAAGATCAAAATAAGAAAGGAAGTGTGCAAGTGTAATATGCAAGAAAAGGTAAAACAAATTGCAAATGACTTCTATGAGAATTAGAGGCCACTGTGAGCTATAAGCTGTTCATGCATCTTCATTTGTGGCCCTTCTGAAGAACAAAGGTTAATCAGGGGCAGGGGATGGCGAGAAGGAGCAATTCCAACTTGTACGATCTGCTCAAATCACACTTCTCAGAGCCCAGTGCTTCCGGGCGGAGAAAGGGTGGCTACCTCCTCCTCGGAAAGGAGTCATCTAGAGAGAGGTTTGGAGTGTGATTCCTTTTTGCTTCCGTGGCTGGAAGGACTCTCTCCTTCTATTTTTAGCCTTCGGCCCAGGCATGATTGGGCTTACTGAGTGACTGGCTTCTTAATTAATTTACCTGATGAAGGAAACATTTTGTGTTTAGTCAAACAGTAGGTAAGGACTGGGTCTGGAAACACACCATCAGGATGAAATAAACCTACTTCTAATGAGGTCAGAAAAGAATAAGGAACATTTAAGAGAAATTGGCCAGAATGAACGAGGGAAGGACCGATCAGATTTCGGGGAGCAGAAGATTGTATGTGGCCCCTCATTAAAAAAGATGTTGGCTATGACCAAGCTTCAGGCGAAGGGCTCTGGTCCTGCCCAAGGATGGGAAAGACGGGGATCAGTGTGATCTCAGTTTTCCTGCCATGAAACATTGCACCAAAACTTTATGAATTTATAGGTCCCCATTTCAAACCAGGGTTTCTGAAGTGAGGGACTTTCTTCCCCTTCCCCCAACCCCACAATGTTTAGGCAGCTGGTCACAGCCATGAATGGGATGGGACCAGAGACCTGTCACAGTGAGAGCCTGCATGAAAAAGGAAGCCCACCCTGAA
>CM052898.1:188760412-188775787 GCA_028534135.1 Potos flavus | reverse complement strand
AAGCAGACTCCCCGCTGAGCAGAGAGCCCGATGCAGGACTCAATCCCAGGACCCCAGGATCATGACCTGAGCCGAAGACTGTGGCTTAACCAACTGAGCCACCCAGGTGCCCCTGTTACAATTCTTTTTTATTTCATTCCTTCCTGTGGTGAACAGATCCTAAGGGGATCCCCAGTGAGCCCTGCCTCCTGATGTTCGTGGCTTTGTGAAATGCTCCTTTCCCTGAGTTTAGGTGGGACCCACAGCTTGCTTCTAATCAGTAGAGTATGGCAAAGGTAGCAGGTGTGTCCTGTGGTTGCACATGTTGTGTAAGACTCCGTCTCACTAGCACTCACTCTCGCTCTCCTGTGAACCTTGGGGAAGCAATATGCCATACTGCGGACTGCCTGTGGAGAGAACCGCGGGCGCCTGTAGGACCCACGGACAGCCTCTGGCCAAGAGCCGTTGAGGAATTCTGCCAACCTCCCGTGCAAGTTTGGAAGTGGATTCCTCCTCAGCCCAGCTTCCAGATGAGAACACAGCCCAGCACACACCTTAACCTCGGGAGACCCTGAGCAGAGGACCAGGTAAGCTGTGCTTGGAAGTCCTGGCCACAGAAATGGAGATGATAAATAGGTATTGTTTGAAGCCGCTAAGATTGTGGTAATCTGTCATGTGCCACAGAAAATGAATGCGCCTCGCCAGACCATATTCTGCCCTGGCATTTTGACAGCTTCATGTCGAGAGTTCTTGAGGCCTCAGGTGATGGCGCCCAGCCCTCCCCTTCTGTAGGCTGTCTACACTGGAGGCTATGAGTGGCTCTCCATGATTGGATGTCCTTCTGAAGCACATCTTTAATCATGAGATACAGTCACCAACAGTGGCAGATGAACTAAACAAAGCTTAATTAACATGGTGCCTCCCTTTGGCATGGATTCCCCATCTTCTGATCTTCTTACTGTGTCAGATCCTGGGCTAGGGACCTCAGCAGAAATATTCATGGCGGAGACCAAAACCGCCTACAAAAATCTGGAGCCAGGGGAGGAGAGGAGTATTTAGATAAATAACTTCAATTTAAGGCACATCTGCTGTCCAGGCAATAAGGCAATCATAAGGAAGATATGAACCCCTCCTCTCTGAGCATTTTCCCCCCCAGTTTGCTGCCACTGTCTAGGCTGCCTGTCCTTCCACACGCACATGTTCTCATTCAAGCTGCTTTTCTGTCCGTTCCCTCCTGTTCTAACAAAGGGGGCACACGTGGGCCTCGCTTCCCATGACCTAGCCTGCTGACATTTATGACATTCTCAAATGTCGTGCCTTTTGTTTTCCAAATGTTTCTGTATTCAGTGATGCTCATTCTTTGAAAAATTTTGTATGGGCTGCATCGAGTCTTTAGCCCCACTGCTCTTCAGTTTCCACCTCCTTCCTCTATTTCGTTAGTCTGTCATTCCCCTTCAGGACTCTGATCCCTCTCCTCTAGCAAATGCCGATTTCAAAAAGAGCATTTGCTGTGTTAGCCACCCAGCCTGGCAGCCTCTTCCGAGCGGGTCTATGCAGCGGTGGTACCTTCCACAGGGGTCTTTACCGATTCAGCTTAATCATTGTGGATGAAGAGGGTTGGTTACCATTTGAATGGATTGATTATGGGGGAACCTAAGAAGACCTCTTCAGACAAGGAAGAAATAATCTGGTTGGCTTGTGCATAAAACCAGTTCTTCCCAACTCTCCTGTGACCAGTACCATGTGAAATGCGTGGATGTATGGCGTCTCGTGTGCATTTATGACAGTGGTTCCCAACCAGAGCGATTTTGCCCCCTACTGGACATTTGGCAATGTCTCGGGACATTTTTGATTGTCACAACTCAGGGGGAGTGGATGTTTCCACTGGCACCCGTTTTCAGAGGCCAGGGTTGCTGCTAAATCTCCTCCAATGCACAAGACAGTCCTCATGATAAAGAATTATCGAGCCCAACTCGTTAGCAGGGTTGAGGTCAGGAACCTCTGATTTAACACCATATTTTGGCAAAGAAAAAAGCAACGGCAACAAATATAAAGTAAGAATTCTCTCCACTCACCCCATTTTTACCCTTCAGAACAGTCCTTCCCTCCCCTTGACTAGCCACCAGTGAAGCTTGAAGGGACATAAAGTAGACTATTTTTTCTCCTTTGAATTGCTGTTAGGATTTCATGGTCATCTTTATTAACTTTATCCTGAATGTGTACATGGGAATGTGTACTCTGGATTAAAGACAGATGATCAGTATTCATTTAGAAAGCAAATAATGTCTGCAGAGTTCCCTGTGCCTTGATTCTCACCCCTGGGGTGATGTGGCGAGACGTAGGCCAATGCCATACACGTCCACAAACACAAGCTTACGTCCTAGCGAAAAATGAATTTTCTCTTCTGATGCTCAGGAGAAAGAGGCAGCTGCCTCCTGTCCCCTCCTAGGAGGAGGGAGAAAAACCTTTGCTCCTTAGAGGTGGAAGGGGAAGGGTCTTGGGTTCTCACTCTAACTGTTTGGAGTGTGAATACATCCCTTCCAAAGCCAAGTGCGCTCTGGTGTCCAGTTTTCAAGACCTAGAGATGTTTTTTTGTCTCTGGACTTGAAATGTCAACATCCGGCCAGAGTTAGAGCATCTCCCTGGGGTTCTCTCACTCACTACAGTTGTGTGTAGCCTCTCCCGATCCTCTGTTTGCAGACAAAATTATTCCAAAAGCCCCAACGCTACTGGGACACATACATAGTTTCTTTACGCCCGGCCATTCCCAGGACTTCTGGGGACTGAAGGGTCTGGATGAGCTGCTCTTCCTTTTGTGATAGCCCCATGTAGAGTAGGTTCTCCTGTCATGCAGAAGAAGACCAGCACACTTGGGCAGAGCCCTCCTGAGTCACATCCCATGAAGGTTCTACCCACGAATCTGATCAGAAAATCCTACTGCGTTAGTCGAGCACCGACCTTTCTGCGGATGGTATATTTCCAGTGGAGACAATACTCCACCCAAAGATTATGTCAGGGTGGGAATTTGGTCCTTGGGCTTGATGGTGGGAATGCTTCTTAGTCCCCCTGAGATCAGTCTAAGGGAGTTGCACCCAAGTGACTGGGCTTTTCTGGATTCTTTCTGCGGCTGCCGTGCACACAGCTCACGCAGTCAGCAGCCCTGTTCAAGGGCAGTTGTAGCACACTCTTGGCCTTTGGGGATTATTAGAAACAGTGCTTAAAATGAAGGGAAAGTCATTTTAAGATTCCTTCAAATTGCGCTATTTGGGGGTAAATGTGCTCTAAATTATTCCCAAGGGAGAAAAACGATGCTGTTAAGTTGCTACTCCATACCTGGAATGTAGGAAACTGAATAGCACATACTAGGAAGCAGGAGCTTATAGTTTGTGAAATAAAGCTTGAAGGTGGAACATTAAATATATTACTCATACTTCGTTTTAGAGGTCTAAAGGCGAGGTCTTTAAAGGAGGTTTGGGGAGAAATTGGTAAGAAGCCAGAAGCGGAGCTTCGTCCTGTCATCCATGCTGGACATCCTAAGGGTGAGGGGCCGTTCAGCTCAAGTTCGTTTTCGGGAGGTCGGTGATAAAGCAGGCTGTCCGACGCCAGTGGTGCGCCAAGCCTCGTTCTACCCAGAGAGCAACAGAGACAATGGCAGTGAGTTGTAAAGATTAGTTGTCAAGCTCTGTATTCTGTGATTCCATCATGTGATAAGAAACTCATTCCGAGTTGTTTTTTTTTAAAGCAATAAATAGATATTTTCAAACAGGATCTAGTTTGCACTGAAGCTCAGGGAAGACATACACCAGTCACCATCCAAAGGTATCCGTTCAGCTTGTAATTGTCCTAGGGTGACACGAGTGAAGGCCACCTGAGTCCTGCCTCCCGGGAACTTGCAATCCCTACTGGGCAGAAGAGCTATTTAACAGGAAATTGGGCATCTACTGGTGGGTTTATCTCCACCTGGAGAGCGTCCCCTGTTTCAGGTTGGAGGGTGAAGTGTATTCTCTGGCAAAGTTTAACAGGCTAATGGTTCCATTTCTCTGAGAACAGAGTCAACATGACCTTGTGTGAAATCACCGTTAGATGAGATGGTTTCAAGCCTCTTCCATTTCACCCAAGTTAAACGTTTGGCACTTGGAGCCCAACGTTCAGAAGACTGTAGAGGCCGGGGAGCCGAGGAAGCTCTTCCTGGATTGGTTGGTCACTGCTCTTTCCTCAAGATCCCCAGCGGCCAACCAAGCCACGGTGGCAAGAGCTCAGTCCGTGGTCAACCCAGGAGGAATGTAAGAAAGGGCACAATGTCCTCTGGTCTCAGGAGAACACAGAACCTGTCACCTCATGTAAGTGAGTGGGAAAGTGTTTAATGAGACAATCTGAGCTCACTGATTCAACTGTTGACTGTTGACCAGGGGGCTCAGGGAATGAGATCAGGATCATGGCAGATACAATCCTTTTGCCCACGGAGTTTATAATTTAGTAGCGAAGAAAGGAGCTGAAAGAAGGTGGCAACCCCAGTGTGTGATGAGCCTCTGAGGGAGAGAGCCAGCCTGCTTCGGGGGTCGTGGGTGGTCTCCCCGAAGGAGCAGCTCCAGAAGGCAGCGTGATGCTGGGGCAGGCCCTCCAGGCAGGTGGCCTGCAATGCCGGCTTCTGTCCTGGGACGTGCCCGGCAGAGTGCAGGGTCCCGAGCAACCGGGACTCTTCAGGTAACATAGCTGAGGATTTAGTCTTTGGTCTCCCATAGTCAGAGAGCCCCACGGCACCCCTCCTACTGCAACCGTGGAGACCATTTTATAGGAAGCAGTGTTTTCTGTTTGCTTCGTTTTTTTAAAATTTCTATCTTCCATCCTCCCTCCCTTCTCATTCCTTCTTTCTTGTGTCTTTGTAGAAAATATAAGCCAAGTTCACTCATATCTGTGAGGACTCATCTCTCTGATGTTTCAACATCTGCTCAGAACCAGAGGTCCTACAAGAGAAGAGGTGGAGAGAGGTATAGGGACTGAACTTTTGGCACCGCAGGATGAAACCAGTGGGTGAGAGGGACAGACAGCTACCACCAGAAGCAAACACTGGTTGTGTATGATTGTGATGGTACTTAGCAGCCGTTGGCCAATAATTTTTATTATAATCATTTTTTTAAAGATTTACTTATCTATTCCAGAGAGAGAGAAAGAAAGAGAGAAAGAGCATGTGCGGGGAAGGGCACAAGGAGAGGGAGAAAGAGAATCTCAAGCAGACTCCCTGCTAAGCGTGGAGCCCAACGTGGGGCTTGATCTCACGACCCCAAGATCATGAGTCAGACATTTAACCAACTAAGCCACCCAGGCGCCCCAGGATCTTTGCTGTATATTTGGCTCTTCTCTGTTCGTGTTTGTGCTTTGTATTCATAAAATATGATGACTCAACCTTTCCCCACTCATGCAGAATGAGAACTGGGTCTGCTTAGTTGGTGTGAGAGCCACTGGTCTGGTATCCAGGGAAGCAGCCCTCGTTGCAAAATGGCACCTGAACAGAAGATCAAGAGACCGTCCCTCTTTCCATTGAGCACTCCCAGCATGGGTTTCCTAAGGAGAAAGGATTGGGCAAGATGGCCTCTTTCTTCTTCTTGCTCTTGGACTTGAAGGAGGCAAGTCCTACCTACAGGCCTTGCAGAGACAGCAGGACATCTCTGGAGGTGCTCACGATGTTGGAAGGTCAGGTGAAACAAGACACGGAGCCATTTTATCATGACTCATTTATTAGGGGATGAAAAATAGGTCACATCGATGTTTCAAAATATGGTGGCTTACAGAGATTCAAATAACATACAAATCAGAATCTTGTGCTACAAAATAATCTGTTATTGTAACTTGAGTGTGCTGACCTGGGCAGTGTTGGTGACATGAATGCTATTAGTGAGCGTAGTCTTTGAGCCCTGAGGTGTGACTTAATGGTCCCAGGCTCAGACTTCCAATCAGTAATTTTGTGAGTTTGGTTTTTTTTTGAGAAAGGTAAATGTGGACCATTATTCCTATGGTCCCACATTAATACTGGCACACCTTGCAAGAAATCTCATTACATTACTTATTTCAGAGTCAAAGTGCTTATGTTATAAAGAAGCTAAAATTTCACCTGTAGGAAAATTGGCACAATTTCTTATTTTACCATCCTCAGTGCCAAGCATAAAAAATGCACTTTCTGTTTGGGTAATTTTGCACAGCAGGAAGTTTAAATTATTTACAGCTTTCCTCGTCTGGAAGTAGAGGAAACACACCATTTTCCAGGCCACAATTTATACTGTGAAATGTTCTTAAAAAAAAGGGGAGTAAATTACTGATGTGTGCAACAGTCAGAGAAAGAACAAAGGAGTGTCAAAAAAACAAGGGGTGTCTTTCTCTTGCTATAACCAAGGTGGATTTCCGGGACCCGCAGGGCAGTTAAACATCAAGACAACTGGAAATTGCATCATTCTTGGAGGCTTCTGCAAAACGGCTCCTAAAAACATGACCAAAAACTGGAATGAAATGGTGAAAACCTGGGTGTGAAATCAGGAGCAGGGTCAAATGGAGGCAAGAGCTGGTGGTCAAGGACGCATGAAGGTTGGTGCATGTCTCCTGGATACACATTTTGGGAACTTGGTCCTCTAATCTTCAGGCAGAACATTTGCATGCCTGGGGAGGCAAAGGGGGCACCCAAAGTCATTTTCCCTTCTTCTCTTGCCAGCATCTGGTGTTCCACCAGCCTTGTGCCCACCCTCCCTTCCTACTGAATAGCCTGTGTGCCCGAAGCATCTTCCACACGGCATCACTCAGTGTGGCCATATGTTAATCAGTGTTAGTCTCCACTGCTGATGAAGAATTTCACATCTTGGTTTTGAACTGATCGCCTGCCAATTTAATTAGTGAAAATGAGTCTGTTAAAGTTAAGATTCCAGACCTGCATGGTTGGAGACCTCACCTGGTAGTGGAGAGAGGGGTCTCCATGCCATTCTTCTTGGGATTTCCTTCTAATTCTATTAGTTGACTGAGTTCAACTAAAAATAGTAACAATAACGTTTACGTTCGTTGAGCAGAGTTAGGATGAGTATCATGGGATTACCTCCTTTAATCCTTATCTCAAATACATAGACTAATTCAAATTTTATACTTAGAGAATCTGAAGCGCGCATAGGCAAGAAGAGGTGTTGGTGGGATTCAGACGAGACGCTCCCTGCGGAGACCACCCTCCCCACTGGCCTGCTGTCCTTAGTGGCAAGCAAACCCTTCTCAGCCGGAAGTTAGCATTGAATGTAAGTCATGGAGCATTGACTTACCATCCATTTATTGCCACGGCACATTCAGAAACCTGCCTAGCAGGGGTCAGGCACAGGCAAGAAGAAACATATTTTCTTTGAGCAGCCTACTGCTTCTGCTCTCCATTGGCTGGGGAGAAGCAAAGGCTAAAATAATTGACCCCTGTTCATAGACAAGAAGGAAAATTCCTCCCGCTTGGAACATGGTCTGGATCCCTCCTCCACAGACAGTTCCCGGGTGATTCAAGAAGAACTCCCTTCATTCAGGATGACTCGTCAAAAATAAACCATGCTGAGATCTATCTAAAGGCACTTCAAGGGAAAGCAAGAAGATGCGGCGGGTCAAGAATGCTCACCAGAAGAAAATGACCATGGAACAGGTTCCACATAGCTTCAGAAAATCTTTGAAATCCTAATTAAGTTAGCACCATCAAACGATGTTAAGTGAAAGAGAACCCCTCCCCCCCAGATATTCCAGAGCTCAGGGAAGAGCTGGTAGGAGAGAGAGAGAAGGTGAAAGATGGACGTGATATGGAGAGGAGAGTAACTGCAGTTACCGCCCCCGTTGTCAGAGGTCACAGCTGGAGAGCTGATTTGTGGGGGTACCACGTCATCTTACTGCTGGCCGAACTGCCTCCAGTACTATTTAAACAATTTCAGGGCATTGAAAAAAAAAAAAGAAGAACATCTTACTTTTTAAAAAGTTGAAGCAAAGGGGCACCTGGGTAGCTCAGTCGGTTAAGCATCAGACATTTGGTTTCGGCTCAGGTTGCGATCTCAGGGTCGTGAGATGGAGCCCCGCGGTGGGCTCTGAGCTCAGTGCGGAGTCCGCTTGAGATTCTCTCTTTCGCTCTGTACCCCCCCCCCCACATGCATGCGCACTCTCTCTCTCAAATAAATAAATCTTAAAAAAAAATTGATGCAAATACAGCTTTGTTATCAAAGGTTAAAAAAAACCCCAACAGTGTGAAAAACAAAAACAATGGGTGAAACTCACTTAATAACAGTATCCAGTAACACATTGGAAAAAAACAATATCAAGAGAATTTTGTTTCCAGAATACAAACTGCCTTCCATATAAGGAAATCTTTAGTAATAATTCACCACATTAACAGAACAAAAGAGAAAAAGTTCCCATTATATGCTAGAAAAACAGTTGATAAGGGCTATATCTAAATTACGAATAAAAAAGAGTAAGTATTGCTTTTTCAGCAATGTGAAATATATCCAACACAAGATAAAACAAACCAAATGAAATTTGTGATTTCTGATTGTGATTTCTGTTTCCTGCCATAAAATCTATTTTGTGGTCACTTGGGCACATTTGAAAATGTGGGTATTATTATAAAAAAGTTGGGTATCATACTAATTATTAATTTTGTTTTGTTTAATAATGATTTGTGCCCATGTCAAGGAATAGCTTACATTTTTGGAGTTCTGTGATTTCTGTTACATACATGAAATCAGTCAGCAACGTGTATATATTCATATGGGGTGTGTGTGTGTGTGTGTGTGTGTGTGTGTAAAGCAAGTATAATAGGATATTAGCAATTATTGAATCTAGGTTATTTGGTTTATGATGTTTATTTTCTAATAAACATCTGTACTTTCTAATTTTATTTGTTTTAAATGTTCATGATAAAATATTTTCTAAGTAATTATCTCCAACTTTTTAAAGTGATCATCTCCACTTTTAACTAGTCATCTCTACTAAGGGCACTTTAATGCTTTGTAGGGAAACATTGAAAGCATCCCCATAAAGTCAGGAGTAAGACAAAAGGACGTGAAATGTTACTACTCTTACTGATCTTAATCTGGCTAGTCAACGCAACTAGAAAGGAAAAGAAAATTAGAGTGGATGAAGTACCCTCGTCACTATGGAAAAAAGTGGAAAAACCAAGAGGAAACAAAAAGCAATTATACATGAGAGAATCCAGACAGGGTCAGAATAGAACAATTAATATATAGATACTAATTGCAGTCTTACACCCAGCAGAGGGAAGTTATGGTGGAAGTGAAAAAGCCATTTATAACATCTACAAAAAAACATGACATGCCGGGGATGAGCTTACCAGGAAATGGTGGAGATCGTGATGAAGAAAACATTAAAACAGTATGAAAGGACATGACAGACTTGATAAATGGGAAGGCGTACTCGGCTTGGACAGGACTCAGCTTCATGGAATTACCAACTCTCCCTTGGTGAATCTATGCATTTAATATAATTGCAGTAAAAAACTTAATAGTATTTTTTGAAGGGAGGAATAAACAAGCTTTCTGAAAAAAATTCTTAAACGAGATTACAATAATTAAATCAATGGGATGCTGGCATTAGAAAAGACAGACAAATGGAGAAGAGACACACATACAGACCCAATTACATAAAGAATTTGAAGATGTCATTTTAAATTAGACAGGAAAGTGTTATTAAAAAAAGATTGTATTTGGAAAAAGTAACTAGATAGCATTTGGAAAAAATAAATAAAATATAGAAAACAAATTTTTAATAGCTCAAACTATAAATATATATGAAGAATATATGCTTCTCTCTGTAGAGAATATGTATGTGTGTGTGTGTATGCATATTTATGTGTGTGTGTGTGTGTGTCTGTATGTATGCATATACATAGGAATGAAGAATTTCTCTTTAGCTATTACACCGGATCTGGACTGATAAATTTGACTGCATATAGCCCTGAATGGGGAAAAAGTTTACCACCAAACAAATTCAAAACAAAAAAGACAATCTTGCCAAAAAATTTGCAGTTTTTATCATGATCAAAGCGTTAATTTTTCTAACCAACCAATAAGAAAATATTTAAAATAATATAGAAATTGAGTGGAGAGAAGACACAGATAGTTTCCATCATTCCACCCAATACAAATACAAAAAGCTACTAGGCAGTTGGGGATGTGTTCTCCCTCACTCAAGTTAGGACTCATGCCTGTGTATTTATTTATTTGGAGTCAAGCGTACTTAAATGATATCCTGACTTTGTCGTTCACCTGTCAGGTTGACATGGATTAAGGACAGCAGCATTTGGGGAAGATAGGGGGAGAGAGACACGCTCTCGTTTCATGGCTGGAAATTGTCACTTGGTATATCTTCCGAGGTAACTTTGGCAATTTTTATTATGAATTTTAATTATGTTTAATTCATCATCATATTTCCTTATCATTATAGATGTATAGTATTTGACGACATGGCAATAACATTATGTACCAATAACACAGAGTGTCTTTACCAGGAAATCTGTAAATCCATTATGACCTATTCATTTAGTGGCAGCCGTGACAAAGGATGAGGTTAAGTCTTGGGGGCTGACCTCGAAGCATCTCCAAAAGAAGAAATAAGAAGTGAAAAACAGCAAACGCCAGAATACGGTGCTCGGAGGCTATTACATGTTATCTTTTCCACTCCCACGACTGTCTTGCCCAAGCACAGGATACCCATCTCTGGGAGGGTCTGCGAGCCTCCAGCGGTGCTCCCCTCGGGGGTCAGGCTGTGGAAAGGGGATTGCTGAGAAGCTCCCAGCCCACCGCGCAACACTTTCATCTTCACTTTGGTGTCATTTGCACATAGCATTTCTTCAAATCATGACCACGGTTTTGAAGACAGTAGCTGTGTGAGCAAGCAGGCACACTGCCCGCGGATTCCACTCCCAAGTGTAGACGCAAGGCAGATAAAAACATGTGTCCTTGCAAACATTTGTACAAGAATGTTTATAGCGGGCACCCCCCCGCCCATAATAGCCCATAAGAGCCAAAAAGTGAAATAACCCAAATGTCCGCAAACTGAGAACGGCTAAAGTGTGGTACATCCCCGTGATGGAGTCATCAAAAGCCTGGCACAACACGATGCACCTTGAAAATGTTCTGTCAAGTGAAAAACAGCCGGTCACAAAGGCCACATATTGTGTTACCCCGTTTTGATGAAATATCCAGAATAGACAAATATATAGAGACATGAAGTAGACAAGTGGTTGCCTCGGCTGGGGACGGGGGCAGGGGAGAATGGGAAGTGAGTGCTTCATGGGTAGAGGGTTTCTTTTGGGGCGATGAAAAGGCTCTGTGGTTGATGGATTTGACAGTTGCCCCATTCGGTGAATATAGTAAAACCATAGGATTGTACACGTCAAACCGGGACTGGGCAGTATGTGGACCACATCTCTAGGAGGCGATTTCTGATATCTCCGTGAACTAGTTAGTGAGGTCGTCTGCTCTAAGAATTCAGGACAGGCAGTGGGGAAGCAGCCTTACAAACAAGCCCTGAAACAGCTTTTTTGGCTGCGACTGCGGACTCTGACCAGCGAGCCGAGAAGGAGACAAGGCTGCTGGCTGGGGGCTCAGGAGCCGTTAGCATCCTAGGGCTGATAGGACACCAGTCCTGGAAGATGTGTGGTTTCCCCAGCAGCCTCAGCAGACAAGGTATAGGAGTGTCTCCTCCTGGTTTTAAATAGAAGCTCTGAGAATGCAGGACTTTACTTCACTTGTTGAACGTTGTGTGTCCCCTGCAGTGGGCGGGGCTTGTTTGCAGGGATGCCTGGGGGGAGGGGAGGGCCGAGGGGAGCCGTGTCCTGATAACACAGGCATTGCCAGCCCCATGCTCCACGGGGCTGCTGCACCCCCACTCTGCCCATCATCCCGGAGTCCTTCCCAGCAGTTATCACCATACCTGAAAAAAATGCATTGTGCCCTGACTTTGTTCCTGCAGCTGTGTGAGCACCCTTGTTTGCATAGGTGGCTTTTTGATTTTCACAGCAAGTAAAGTGTTATCACAGCCACTGTAGGGACGATGGCTGAGACTCAGAGGTGGTGGGTGACCTACTCAGACCCCTCAGCTTGCAGGCTTTGAGGTTTGAGTCTGACGTGTCCGGCGTCCTGAGCAGGTAGGGTTTCCCCCATCCCATGCCACCTCTTCATTCATTCCATAACTATGTCTTGACCACCCATGGGTGCCAAGCACCCAGCTTGACAGCGAGAATATAGAGATGGCCTCCAGGAACTCAAACTCTGCCCTCCCATAGGGTACCTCTCGCAGCACCGCCTGGTGGTAGGAAGCAGAACTCTTTCAAGCAGGTGTCTGACTTGCTGGACATTTCGATGCCCCTGGTTGACATTAGCTGGGGTCATGATGACTCCGCCCACATGTAAAATCACTGCTCTTTCAAATACCAAAACACTCCTTGCAATAGGCATTCCGGGGCTGACTACGTCCCTAACTCCCACCCTTGCCAAAATTTGTTTCCATTTGCTATGGTAGCAATTTCTGTAGAGTTCTTCTCTCTTTCTTTTTCCCCTAACAAGATACTGCTCTTATGATCAGAAAAGGAGTAAGGATTTTTTTCAAAGTTTATTAGAACTGGACACACATCTAAGCCCGGTTGCCCCAAATCATACTTTTTAAAGGGATTTTATGATGCTAAATATATTACAGAGAGTATAGAAAGGACATTCACTTACTGAATTGAGGATTTCCTGCTATAGCTAGACTCAGAATAAAGAGTAAATTTGTGGCACTGATTTCCCTTCCTTCTTTCTTGCCAGCCCAGTGACTAAAGCAGGTGTAGTCGGTCAGGAGGAGAGGGTATTGTGAGCCAACACAGAGTAGGGTCTGCAGTGTGGATGACTGGTTGTTTCTGCTTTTAGTAACATTCTCTTTTAGATGATACATTTTTACAACTTTTAGATGACACATTTATTTGCACAATGTTTACAAAATACAAAAGGGTGAAATTTTCCTCCAGTACTGTCCTCTGGCCATCCAGTTCTCTTCCCTTAGAGGCAGCAGAGGTTTCAGAATCCTGCCAGAAACCAGAGCCGAGACACACATCCGCCAGCCAACGGTTAGGTGTAAGTGGGCACAGAGACATGGATCTACAGACATGATTATGCACATGCATACATATAAGTGCATATAACATATGCATCCATAACACAGATGTAGGATAAGCCACAGATAGAGATTACATGTTTGTCCATGAATTGTAGCAACTCTACACATTGTTTCCTGCTTTGCTTTCATTGCTTCTCCCAAATCCCGTTGTTTCTTCTACAGACTGACATCAGCTAATCTAAGCTGCCTGGATATTAAGTCATCCTATTATTTTATGTGCCATGAACAAGGAAAAAAATGCCACTAATTAAAACATGCCACAGCATTGATAGTCAAGCTCTTCCAATTACCAAAGTGCACCTTAAACATCGATAAAATATAACATATGGTCACTCAAGGCTGTAGGATAAACTCCCAGGAGTGGAACTGCAAGTTCAAAATATAAGCTTATTTGTAATTTTTAAATATGTCATGTACTCACCGAGGCTCTCGCAATTTACAGTTGAATTCGTGAAAATGCCCGATAGCCCGCTTCTTCTTAAAATTGGTGTTGCTACAAGCTCTTAATTTTTTTTCAGTGTAATAGATTAGAAAATGATGTAGTTTGGTTTTTGCTCTTTTTTCTTATATGTGATGTTGAACTTCACTTAAGGCTGTTTGAGTTTTCTGTTCTGAGAGCCATTAAGTTCTTTACAAATTTTTCTATTGACTTGTTGCTTTTCATATGGCTTTCTAGGGACTTTTTTATTTTTAGGAGGCTAACCCTATGGG
The DNA here is from genome assembly GCA_028534135.1 of Potos flavus. Lineage (NCBI taxonomy): Eukaryota > Metazoa > Chordata > Mammalia > Carnivora > Procyonidae > Potos > Potos flavus. The sequence continues at coordinate 188,761,933 of CM052898.1, read as the reverse complement.
ATATGAGCTACATATTCCTCCCCCTGAGTTTTTTATTTGCTTTTTACTTTAGTTACGGTATTTTGCTTTGCAGATTTTTTTTTTCTTTTTTTGAGAGAGAGAGGGGTGGGGCAGAGGGAAGCAGACTACCTGCCAAGCATGGAACCTGATGTGGGGCTCGATCCCAGGACCCTGAGATCATAACCTGAGCTGAAGTCAAGCGTCCAGCGCTTAACTGAATGAACCACCCAGGCGCCCCTGCCTTGCAGATTTTAAAACAAATTTTCCCATGTTGTCTAATGCAGCCATCTTCTCTTGTGGCTTCTAGGTTTTGTGTCACACTCAGAGGCCTTTTGAATTGTAAGATAATTAAACACAACTCATCCATACTTTATGATACTTTTATAATTTCTATTTAAATTTTTTTCCTGGAATTTGTTTAGATTTATAGTTTTACACTACATCAAAAACTAATTATGTTTTTTATGGTGACTAACATAACACAATAAAAAAAGATTTATATTAAGTATAAATTCATAACATTTTTTTTTTATTCCCTATCAAGTTGTCCCAGTGACATGAAATGCCGCCCTAAACATATAATAAAATCCCCTGTGCTTTTGGATCTGTTTTTGAAATCCTCCCAAGTTCTTATGACATTATCACTTCCATTTTCTCTTGAACCTTGTACCTTTCTACTGGATTCTATCCTTTTGGACTTGAACAGGGTTTTTTATTTCCCACAAAATAATACCCTCTCTTAACACTACATTACCCCACGTTGGAGTCTATGCTTTTTCTTTTTCTTTTTTTTTTACAGCCAAGCGTCTAGAAGGAAAACAATTTCATATTTTCTGTCTCTACTTCCCGACTTTGGGTTTACTCCTCCATTCTCCGTCATCTGGATTTCAACCAAAGTTTCATTAAAATCGTTTTTATTAAAGTCACCAAGAACCTCGGGTTCTCATGGGACTTGAACTGCTTGGCAGCTTTCAGCGGTGCTGATGGCATTTTGCATCTTGGTCTCCTCCGTGGCCCTGTGTGTGGCCCCGTGTGTGGCCCCACATGTGGCACCACCTCTCATCCCTTGCAGCGACTGTCCTCGAGGCCACCTGCAGGCATGTTCTTATCCAGCCAGTCAGCGTCGCTTCTCAAGCCTGGACCCAGCTCCTCCACTTTCACTTTGCACTCTCTCCAGGGAATCTCCCCGAGACCTGCGCCTTCTTTTACCATCCACCAACCAATGACCCACTGCTCTGTCTTTATTTTATTGTGTTATGTTAGTCACCAGACAGTACATCATTAGTTTTTGATGCAGTGTTCCATGATTCATTGTTTGCATATAACACCCAGTGCTCCATGCAATCTGTGCCCTCCTTAATACCCACCACCAGGCTCATCCATCCCCCAAATCCCCTCACTTCTAAAAACCTCAGTGTGTTTCCTGGAGTCCAGACATTCTCTTACACCATACACAAAGATAAACTCTAAATGGATGAAAGACCTCAATGCAAGACAGGAATCCATCAAAATCCTAGAGGA
>CM052898.1:188713098-188759912 GCA_028534135.1 Potos flavus | reverse complement strand
GGACTGAGGGTTTGGGAGGGGAGGGGGGTGGGGGGATGGGCGAGCCTGGTGGTGGGTATTGAGGAGGGCACGTATTGCATGGAGCACTGGGTGTGGTACATAAACAATGAATCTTGTAACACTGAAAAAATAAAATGAAAGTATTTGGGAAAAAAAAAGAAAAAGAAAAAAAGATGATGGGGATTAAGGAGTGTACGTGCGATGAGCACAGGGTGACATATGGAACTGTTAAATTACTATATGTACACGTGAAACTATTAACACTGTATATTAACTAACTGGAATTAAAATAAAAACTTAGACTGCTGAAAAAAAAATAAATGGTATTAACTTACAAGTAAGCAAATTGTACTAAAGCAAAGTTCATAAATATTTGAAACGGTCACTCCCTATTTTATTGCATTTTACGATTATCTTTGCTCTTGAGATTATTTTCCTCTGTAGTATCCGCCTGGTGGGAATCCTATCTCTCATGTGCCTCTTCCCAACCCTGCCTTCAGTGGATGTCACATTGGTGGTGAGAATATTTTCACCATGGAAATCGGCAAACGTTACCAACAAGAGCTGAGTTTATTGCTTCATTAGTTGCATAGACTTAAAGTGTTGGAGGAAACATCGATGATGTGAATTACACTTTGGGTGACATGCCATTAGCCATTCTGACGCGGATAACGCAAACGTTTGAGGAAACCATCTTTCAGTGTTCAAAAATTACTAGCCTATCAGGCAAAGAACTAGGTCAGGTCATTGGCCAGTGATTGAAGTTCTGACCTACATGGTCCTTATTTCACTTTGTGTTCCTTGTCAACGAAAGTAGCAAAGAAACAGAAACTTTGTCAGTTGGAACATGAGTTCTCTCAAGATTTAAGAGTTCTGCCAAACTAAATAAAACATATCGTGAGAATCACTTTGCTGCAATGTGGAATTGAGAAGAAAGAATATTATGTACATTGCTATTATTTGTAAATTGTGTGTTGCCGTCTTTTATGACAGTAAAATTCCCTGCCTTAGTCCAACTGTCTCCTCCCAGATAAATTACAGTGCTGGACCCCAAGGCCTCCTGGCAGCCACTCCACTCCCTCTGTTCTTCTTGAAATCTGAACGTGATCACCTTTCTAACAGGGAGTACTGTACTGGGGGCCCACTACGTGTGCTCCTCTGGGGGCCGGGTAGAAGCAGCAGTGGGTAAAGCAGACATCAGTCCCTTTCCTCATGGACCTTATCCATGAGGAGAACTAGAAAGGAGAACTAGAAAGGAGAACTAGAATTTAGCAAGTGCTCTAAAGAAAAATCAAGCAAGGTGACCACCAGATGATACACAGCGAGTATGCGGCAAAAATAACGAGAACCACACGATATGGCAGCACACCGTGGCCCCAGGAACTCGCTCGGGCTCTGGCCCGGTGTGGCCCCTGAAGCCCACTATACCATCCGGCTTGGCCTCGGTGCAGCCTGCTGTCAGCGGGGAGCACTGACCAGGGCGCCCGCACTTGTCTTGCCAAGTGGGAAGGAGGGCCTTTTCCTTCACGGCGGCTGAGCAGGTGCATTCATTTCCTATTCCTGCTGTAACAAATCACCACGAACTTGTGGCTTACAACACAAATCTCTTCTGTCACAGTCGTGTGCATCAGAGGCCCAGCACGGTGTGGCTGGATTCTCTTCCTGGGACCTCGGAAGGCTAGAATCGAGGTGTCGGCCATGCCGGGCTTTTATCTGGAGGCTCTGTGGAAGAATCCTCCTCCAGACTCACTCAGGTGTGGCAAGAATTCAGCTCCACGCACTTGCAAGACCAAAGACCCTGTTTCCTTGCTGTCTGGCAGCCTCTACATTCTTAGCTCCTGTCCCCTGATCTTCAAAGCCAGAGGTGGCCTATCAAACAAATACTTGTTCTGACGCAAATCTTTCTGCTGCTGCTTCTTCCTCTTCTTCTTTTAAGGGCTCACGTGATGGTATTGGGCCCATCGGGATAATCCAGCATCAGCTTTCTATCTTAAGGTCTTCTTATTAGTAGCCTTAATCACATCTGAAAAGTCCCCTTTGCCAGGTTACGTAACATAATCATGGGCATAGCACCAGGGGCCCAAGTCATGGGGACAAAAATCAGCCTACTCCAGTCTGCCTCCTGTTCCCAAGACCCCCACCCAACCCTCATGCTTCCTGAAGTCGTCAAAGGCTCCTCCCATCACAGCATCAACCCAGAGTCCAAAAATCTCGTCTAAATCTCATCAGGTCTAGAGACCAGCCCTCATCTTCTGAATCGGGTGCAGCTCCTGGGCACACTCCCCCCTGTCTGCAGGCTGATGACTGCAGAGACAAGTTACCTGCCCCAACACAGAGTGGGGGGGCAGGCGTAGGTTGAGACTTGCAGACATTCCCCTTCAAAATCGTGCAACACGGATGGGAAGGTGAAGTCGCTGGTCCAAAGCAATGTTGAAACCCAGCCAGGTGAACGCTCTGAGATTTCCGGGCCTGGGGATAATTGTCCAGGGCTCGCAGCTCTGCCTCTGGGCTCTCCGTCTTGCTCCGAGTCACCTTTCCTTTTTCATGAAAGCCGGCATGTTTTTAGCCCAACAATTTTATCAACCTGTTTGCTGCTAGTAGAGTTTGGGGGGAGGGTCCAACAGCCTCCTTTCATTCAATCCTCTCATTGTCCCTTCTGGTCCAAACCAGTTATACCTCTGCTGATCTCAAATTCTCCAGACGTGTGTGGGCCTGCTGGGAATGTCCCAGTGTTCACGCCATTGGACAAAAGTCTCATTCATGGATCCCTTGTCCTAAAATGCCAGTGTCACCGTAAAATCATTATCATGGAATTTCCTGTCCAGAAAATCTCCATTCTGCGCCACCCCCTCCCAATTTTGCCGAATAAATCAAGGAGTGAAACGAGAGCATGGTGTTCATTTGTTGTAGGTAAACTTGATTTCTGGAAGTCTGATTTTAGGAAAATAAGAAGTGGGGGAAGTAATTTAGTTCTCTTGAGTCTTGTGGTCCCAGAGTTTGGCACCGCTATAGCCATGAACCCCCGGGGCTGATTTACTATTTGTTTTCTGCAACTGTGGATCATTTCGTATCACAAATAAGAATGTTACAAAACAGCAATTGAAACTGTACTTTGAGAACCCCTGGTTGGAGATAAATGATAAAGTACCGCAGATGTAAATTAGATAGGCACTAATTAGACGTATTCATGGTTGTCCCTTGAAAAGGTAGGTAATCTGGCATAGGGAATCACCAAGCCATCCACCAAACACAGAAGATCGAGACAGCATGTTGCGAGGCACTGGGATTCAAGGAAACACACGGACACCTTCAAAAATAAAGCAGTCAAAATTATTTGGGGAAAAAAATAAATAAATAGGTTTCTAAAAAACAATTCAACAAAATTAATGGAGAAACAAGAAACTTAACAGGACAGCAAACGTTACAGAAGCGTCTTGATTGGGGTGAGTGCATAGACATTTCAAGAGTGTTTAACTCCTCAGGTTGACCCTTAATGAGACTCTTTGAGAGTGGAGAAGATTTGAGAAGGAAGTAATTGGAAGACTAATAGAATATAAGCCCAGATATAGAAAACATTCAAGAGCAAGCATTGGGATTTCTGGTGACGTTCTCTGTGTGTGTCTGTGTGGGTTTACACAGGTATCCCCCATTTTTTAAAAGGTTAAGTTAAACAACTTTGCTCTTACAAAAGACCTACATTAGGAGCTGTTCTCACTAACCAAGAGAAAATCAAAGTGGGTATTCACTTTTACGAAAATGGTGAAAAGCGAAAACAGTGAAAAGCGAAAAAACGGTGTCCAGCAGCAGGTTTGCAGTGAGCTGGAGGGGAGGTGGGGGAGCACTCTGAGGAGTGAGCGGGGCTCCCCCGCCTCCCCCCCTCCTCTCCCACCAATCCCCTGCAGCATCTCACCTTCAGGTCTCCAGGGCTCTGGACCGCATCCCCGAGCATCGGGGCTTGATCGCGACTGATTTTGTGTGTCCGTTAGCTAAATGTGTCCTGGGGATCAGAAAAGCTTAAGAGACGTGATATTTTTGGGGTCTGGGAATGCTCAAAATTGTCCATGTAAACTAGTGGGGATTGTTCCTTTAGTTTTATATCATTTCAGTTGGGGCGGGGACTGTGTATGGACACGCACCCCCTCCAAACATTTGATTCTGTTGTTTGTCTAGTGCACCCAAGCTGAAATCTGAACATGGCCACAAAATACGGGAAAATCCATCATTTATCAGGTTGGATATTCATCTCCGTATTTCAAGAATCCGGGAAGGCTTTCAAATTAAAGCCTTAGGACCATCCCGAAGATGATAATTCCTAAGAAGATCCTCTTATTCAAACGTAGAGGTTCCTAGCCTTGGTAACACAGGGAAAATACTACGTCAGTCAGGCTAGAGAGGAGTATTTCCTGTCCTCAGTATAAGATACTCTTCTGAATTACTTGTTTATCAGTTCATGTGGGAAAAAATGTCATCGGCAGCATAAAATGGTTTCCATCACCTTTCCCTTCCCCAGCCTGTGAAGTGGATTTCTTTTCAAGCCTGCCGAGGAAGAGGGGCAATTGTCAGGGGTCCAGATGCTCGGCAGCAATTCACGTAGGACAGAAAACGGGATTAGTTGGGGAAGAGAAAAAGAAGAAAGAAAAAAGAGCCCATGTGCGTAGTGTTAGGAGGGATTTGGGGGTGTCGTGGAGGCGAGTCAGGGATGTGTTCTATGTATCTGATGGATATCAAATGTGGCGGGTTTTGTGATGACCCCAAATGATACGTCTAACAGAAACCTGTGAGCGTGACCTTATTTGGGAGAGGGTCTTTGTGGATGAAATTAAGGATCTCAGATAAGGTCACCCTGGCTTAGAGGGGACCCCAGATGAATGGCAAGTGTCCTTAGCAGAGAACAGAAGGGAGGAAACAGACAGGGAGAAGGTGATGAAGGAGGAGAGATGAGGAATTCAGCTACAAATCAAAAACACTGTGGACAGCCGCAGCTTCCGGAAGTTGCTAGAGTCCTGGAGCAGGTTCTCCTCGCTGCCGGTGGAAGGAACCGACCCTGCCCGCCTTGATTTCAGACTTCTGCCCTCCAGACCTGTGGGAGATACATTTCTCTTGTAAGCCGCCCTGCTCGTGGTAAGTTGTTTCCGCAGCTCCTGGAAACGAGTGCACCGTGATGCGTGGGGTAGGGGCAGGGAGGAGAGTGAGGGCAAGAGGGAAGGAGGGCGAGGGCTGATGAGCCAGCCCGGCACAGGCTGGCACAGGTCTGCGGTGGAGGCTTGCGTCCCTCCGCAGAACTAGTGGAAAACCGGGGAAGGGGTCGAGGCGGTCATGGCAATGCCCCAGGGGATGCCCGGGCCGTATCTGGAGGAGAACCACCACCCACTGTGGTATATGAATTCCCTGAGTTGTGGAGGGTTGAGAAACTTCCTTGTGAAACTGCTGCCTGGGGTTGGTAGTTAACCCAGTCCCCACGGACAGCCAATTCCTTGAGAGATTAGAGACTTTTCTGGACGGAGAGCAAAGTGCCTCGCGGGGACCAAGGCTGGGTTTCCGCCCGTGGAACCGCTGACGGACGGGGCTCCCAGCAGGGGGCTGCGAGATCCCCTGGGAGCAGGACCCAGTAGGGAGCAGATGCTTGTGGGCAGCGGGGAAGCGGAGGTGGGAGGCTGGGTGAATTAGGGGGCACAGGGCCCCAGGAGGGGCTACTCGGGGACTCAGAGCCATAGCAGAGGGCATCCCTGCCGGGGGACAGACACAAGGAGGGGAGAATCCACGATTATCAGGAAGACACCATCAGACTAAGAAGGTTCAGATGGAGGAGGCACAGGACTGGCCCTGATCACTGGGAACATGGGACACACAGGGTCAGGTGAGACCAGGAAAGTCTCCAGCCCAAGTTTGCTGAATCCATTGAGAACTCCCCTCGAATCTCACGGGCTGCTTGTGCTCGTCTGCTCGGACTGCCATGAGAAACTACCACGAACAGGGGCGCCTGGGTGGCTCAGTCGTTAAGCACCTGCCTTCAGCTCAGGTCATCAACCCAGGGTCCTGGGATCGAGCCCCGCGTCAGGCTCCTTGCTCTGCCGGGAGCCTGCTTCTCTGCCGCTCCCTCTGCTTGTGCTCTCTCTCAAATAAATAAATAACGTCTTAAAAAAAAAAGAAAAAGAAATTACCATAAACTGGGTGGGTTGAAACAACAGGAATTTTTCTCTCACTTCAGGGGACCAGCCGTTGGAAATCAAGGTGTGGGCAAGGTCGGTTCCTTCTGGGAGTTTCCGAGAGAGAATCGTCCCGGGCCGCCCTTCCAGCTTCCGGCTGCAGGCAGTCCTCAGGGTTTCTGAGCTTGAATCATTGCATCTCTGCCCTATCCCCACACGCCATCTTCCTGTGTGAATGTCTGCCTCGCTTCTTACGAGGAAGCCCGTCCTTGGATTTAGGGCCCTCCCTCATTCAGGATGACCTCATCTCAAGATCCTTAACTCGAGTACGTCTGCAAAAACCCGATCTCTGCATAGGGACCCATTCACAGGAACGAGGTTGGCCAGTCTTCGTTGGGGTAGCACTGGAGCCCAGTACCCTGCCCTGAATCCCACTCTGGCCTGCCTGCCTTCTCAACGGGGCGAACAGGAGTGCTTGGGGCCGGCCCTGGAGGGAGAGTAGGACGGGTCCCCGGTGTCAGGCTTCAGAGAGCCTGGAGGGGCAAAGGGTGAGGACACCGAGCGACCTGGGGTAAGACACACAGAAAGCGCCTCGGGGACAGGGGGGATTTTAAAGCAGCAACATTGGGCCTTGCATACCTCGAGTGGAATCTTCCTTTGTCCAGTTTTAAAGACTTCCTTAAAGATTTAAATTGCATTTCGCCAATCATCTGGTAGCCAGACTGAGGACCTTTTGACATTGTCGCCACATGGAGATGGTCCTTCTATCCCCCGGGCCCAGGGGTGGTATTGCAACAGCCTTGTATGGACTTAAGTGTATTTTCCCTACAGGCCAGAAAGAGTTCTTTCCAAGGAGTCTCGGAATTGTAAAGATCGAGCTAGGAAGATCCCGCCCTGCCCCCTCTGTGTCTGGGCTGCCGTGCTGCACCTGCCGGTGTCTCTTCATACGGAGAAACACATTTTCTGGAAGACGCAAGCTTCCATCCTCTGCTTTCCTCGGATGGGCCCCCCTGTTTGGCCGTCTCTGGTTCCCATTTGGAAACCCCCTTCAGTCAATCCGGTTCACACCCGAGTGGAGGGCACGAGCCTGCCGGGAGAGCCATGACTCGAGTGGCAAAGAGGAAACCACATGTCGGTTTCAGCCACATTGCAAATAATTTGCTTGTGCTCTATGGAACTGGAGTGCGATCACAATTTCTTAGGGAGTCTTTACTTTTATTTTATTTTTCTTCATAAAAGCAAATTTCGCATGGAAGAAGAGTGATTAGAAATTTATCCCATGGGTAAGTCATTCCTTATCCCTCCCATTTTTAACTGAGTTGGTTTTCAGGCACTCGTTCAGCCAATAATTCTTGAGTCCCTACTATGGGCTGAGCTGGTTGACCCAACGCCTTCTCTCTCATGCTTCTGGCAGCTGAATCTGCTTCTCATTTTCCTCATTCAGTTTCCCGTTTCTCAAGAAGTATATTGTTAAACCCTGAATTCCCTTCTCCCACTTTTCTAAAGCCGTAGTAATAATGATCACAGTCAGAGGAGGTCAAGCCAATTTAATGTAGTAAAATATTAACTTGCTAGCCAATTTCAATGCCTGCAGATTTGAAGCCACTCATATAAAAAGGGTTAAGTGTGACAAGAAAAATAGAAAACTCAGGTACATTGTGCCCATCGATGACCTTGGGAGCCTGTCATAAATGGTCTCTTTTCTTTCTTCTTTTCTTTTTTTTTTTTTTTTAAGATTTTATTTATTTATTCGACAGAGAGGAGAGAGATCACAAGTAGGCAGAGAGGCAGGCAGAGGGAGAGGGGGAAGCAGGCTCCCTGCTGAGCAGAGAGCCCGATTCGGGGCTCGATCCCAGGACCCTGAGATCACGACCTGAGCCGAAGGCAGAGGCTTTAACCCACTGAGCCACCCAGGCGCCCCCACAAGTGGTCTCTTAAATTTTGAAAGGCTAGAATAAATGGTTGGAGGGAGGCATTTAAAAAAAAATCATATGCAGTTGTAACAACGGGGCTTGTCTGCAGTAATGAACCAACCTGACGTCCATCAGCCACGCATCGGTTCAGTGTTAACAATGGTGACATTGTGTGCTCGTGGCGCGCACAAGGTTGTGATGGGAAAATTATCCTTCATGCGGCTCCTTCCACCCTGGTTCCAAATTGAACCCTTAGAGAAATACTTGGTTAGGCCCGTGCTTTCAAAATAAAGCAAATGCACTTTAAAAACATTAAAGTAAGTCAGAGACAATGGCTTTACCAGAACCGTGCGGATTAGGTGGATTTAGCTGTAATTTTAGACGAAACGAGGTTAGCTGCAGGAAAGGCTCCCCTAGTAGTTTGGAAAGTTAAACAAAACATGCCAGGAGGTTGGCATTCCAAGCTGGCCTCCCGGGGAATAGGATGAAGGCATGATCTCGGACGGGACCCGCTCAGAACTATAATAAATGACTTAGTAAGACCAAGGGAAATCAACAGGCACAGACTAGACCTAGAGTGTTTGAAGGAGTTTCGTGCTTTAGACTGAAATTGCCTACTATCAGTAGACAAAGGTGAATTTGCCCCAGGTTTTCTGGCGGAAGGTCAAAGCAAGCCTTAGACGGAGGCAGCTCAAGAGGAAGCCCTCTCTGGAGGAAAACAAGACCAACCCGTCTGATAGGGAAGCAGAAAGGGGGTCCTTCTGCCCGTAGCGTGGAGACTAATGACAGGGGCCGGCCTCCCCGCGGACTTGCGAGGGCCTGATGGCGAGGTTGGCTCATTGCAGTAAGTTCAATGAGTTCAGTTCTCGGGGCTGCTCCTCTCCCAGCAGCCACGGAAAACGCGTGCTTCCTAGCCACGTGTTCCCACCTGGCCTCACGTGGCCGGTGGTCTCCTCCAGCCCGCGTATCGCTGATGGCGAGGCTTCCTCCTGCCTCTTCCCTTTTCTTTCTGAACCTTCTGTCTTTCCTCGGCCCCCCACCCACCACATTCATGAAGACCATGCATGAGTCCTTGGCTCTGCTTAGATCCGAAAAGCCCTGACGTCTCTTGATGAGTCTGATGCCCCTGCTTTCCTGTGGCCATTGTAACTAATGGCCACAGACGCGGTAGCTCCAGACTTCCAGAATTTGTTCTGGAAGGCAGGTGTGCAAGCGGGGTCTCGCGGGCTAAAATCGAGGTGTCACCAGGCCTAGTTGCTTCCGGAGAGAAGAGGGAGAATCTGTCTCTTTGCTGCTGTTCCGGTCTGAATGTTTGCTGTTCCCTCCGGATTCATACGTTGAAATCTCAACACGCAGTGTTAGGAAGTAGGGCCTTTGGGAGGTGATTAATGGTGAGTGTGGGGCCTCGTGATGGGATCAGTGCCCTTAGGAAGGGGATCCCCGAGCTCCCTGCCTTCTGTGCCATAGGGGGGGGGCACAGGAAGACATCTACCCTCTGCGACCCGCAGAGGACCCTGCCCAGATCCCCACTGGTCAGGCACCTGACCATTGATGGCCGGGCTCTAGACCCGTGAGATGCACGTTTGTGGTGTGCGTTGTCCGGCCCCTGGAGCTCTGTTACGGCAGCCCTAACCGGCCTTTCTCGGCTTCCAGAAGTCACCCGCATTCTTCGGCCAGGGCCCCCTTCCTCACATGAGCTTCCCTCTACTCCCCTCTGTCCTGCCTCCCTGTGCTTACCTCGGACCCACCCTGAGTCCAAGATAACCTCCCCATCACAAATCTAACCCCATCTGCAAGTTCCTTCACCCAGTATGGTAACATCGTCACTGGCTCCGGGGGTCAGGGTGCGGACGACTTCCGGGGCTCCCCAAATTCTCCACCGCAAAGCGTGTCCTGTCCCCTCCAGCCGCGGTGACCTAACCTCTGCCTGAGAAGTTCCAGCCCGCACGAGGAGGTGTCTGCCGCTCAGGGCGGTGGGGCTGGGCGGTGGGGCTGGCCCCTTCACCCGGCTCCCGGGCCTCCTGCTGCTTTCGGGCTGGGTCCCTGCGGGGGGGGGGGGGTGTTGGGAGAAGCCAGGGCAATTCCCGAGTCCCTCTGGGTGGGCGAGGCTCCCCATCAGTTTCATGCCCTCCAGGGTTTCCCTCCCGCTGGGGCCCCGGCTCCTGCCTTTGTCCCCTGCCCTTGCCCCTCCGGCCCCAGGGGATGGTGGGGGTGGGGGGGCTCTGCTGTGCTGCTGATCTCTGGGAGGCCTCAGTCCCCCAGGCCTCTTTTAATTCTTCCCAGCACCTCTGTATTTAATTCCCCAAGTTATAGTCCCTCTATTTCCTTTATCTGACAGAGATTCTGTTTTCCTGACTGTTTCCACAGCGTGGGGGAGGGAGAGATAAAAAGTGGCTTGACCTTTGCTCCCAGAGGTTGACAGTGTGGCCGAGGACACGTGGGGCAAATGGCGCTGTGCAACATGGGGTGAGCGAGGCCACAGTCCCGCATCCGTGAGACGCTGTGGGGCGTAGAGACGGGACCCTGTGGATGCTCAAATCTTAACGGACATTTGGTCTTGGCGGGGGGGCGGGGGATTTCGTGACAATAAAGCGGGTAGGACATTTCAGGAGGAAGGAGGAAATCTGCAGGAGCACAGAGGTGGGACCAGGCAGGGGTGCAGGGGAGTGGAGAGGAGGCCAGCGTGGCCGTGGGCCACACGCACCCCTAGTGAGGGACCGGGACGGAAGGGGCAGTGGAAGGTCGCAGGGCTGTCAGTCAGTGTCCTGGGGCTGCGGTAAGTCGCCAGAGATCCAGTGGCTTAAAACAAGAGAAACCTTCCAGAGTTTGGCTGTGGGTATTGAGGAGGGCACGGATTGCGTGGAGCACTGGGTGTTATATGCAAACAATGAATCTTGGAACACTGCATCAAAAACTAATGATGTACTATATGGCGACTAACATAATACAATAAAAAAAATTTTAAAAAAGCAACAACAACAGAGAACTATTGGCTCGCATTTCTGACAGCCAGAGCCCATATCCGGGTGCTCTGAGAGCTTTTCCAGCTTCTGGTGGCTGCCGGCACCGCTTGGGGTCCCCCGGCTTGTGGCTGTCCCTCTTGAGTCTCTGCCTGGGCTGGCCCAGGGGGCCCCCAGCACATGTCTCTGCGTTCTTGCGTGTGTCCCTCGCTTCTCACGAGGACACCAGCCACTGCAATCAGGACCGCCCGAGGCAGACCTCCCCTTGACTGCAGGACCTCTGGAAAGCTGACCTTTGAACCCCCCGGGTTTCAAATTCACAGGTCTACTTAAATGCAGAATTTTAATTTTTTTATTTTTGGATAAATACGGTACAGCACAATAAATGTATTTTCTCTTCCTTCTGATTTTCTTAATCACGTTGTCTTTTCTCTTGCTTACTTTATTGTAAGAATACAGCATATAACACATATAGCATACAAAAAGCGTGCTGATTGACTTTTTATGTTAACCGGAAGGTCAACGGTAGGCTCTTAAGGGAGAAGTTTTTGGGGAAAAGTTAGGCACGGAATTTTGGCTGCACAGGGGGTCTGGGGGTTGTTCAAGGGGCAAGTGCATTTCTAAATAATATCACACCCACAAGTACCGGGGGTCAGGGCTTCACCGTATCTTTTTAGGGGGCACAATTCAGTCCACAACAGGCTGTTTATGGAGAGCCCCCAGCGCCTTGCTGAGGCACGCATAGTCGGTGACAGCCTGTGGTTTTCTTGGGGCAGGAACACAAGGGACTCTAGTCGCCTGCCATGTTTTCAAGAACATTCCAACCAACCCAGTCTTTTCTTTATTAGACAAAACAAAACAAAACAGCGACCTTCCCCCACCCCACATGTCCACGTGTCTCTCTTCCTCTTCTGAGACAACTCGTGCACACTTACTGTCTCCTCTCCCGCCCGCCCTCTCCCTTCACCTCCCATCTACTCCTTCACCTGCTGGTCCTGCTTCCTCCCTGTTCTCACGTGCTCTCCTTGACGTCCCCCACCATCTCTCCCTCTGCCTGCCGATGGCCCCCCACTCTGCTAAATTGTGCTTCCTACCTGTCCTGCCCCTGCCTGTGACTCAACTTCTCCAAAACAGAACCCTCTACCTGCCCAGCTTGGCCTTGAAATGACCCTGCTGAGCTCCTCAGCTTTCCAGCCAGCTCCAGGGTCACCCCCAATGCCTTCCTCTCACTCATGTCCACCTCCCCTCATCCTTAAAACTCACCATCTCTCACGGGGATTGCTCGGCCATCTCCTAAATGATTCCTGCCCCTCTGTCTCATAGCCCTGAACTCCCCAGACCAGCCACGGTGATTTTTCCTGAATGCGAATCTGCCTCGTGCCTGGAGCTGCCCGCAGGACAGGACAGGCGGCTGGTCCCGTCGAGGAGGCTGCAGGGGCCGGACCCCGCCCACCTCCCTTTCCCACGTGCAGGTGAGCGATGATCCCGTGCACCCATTCAGAAACTCCACGACTCACCTTCCACCCCCTATTTAGGGGATGCTGCTTCTCGCCTCTTTACTGCAAGGTTTTTGTCCAACAGAACTCTCTTCTTTCCTCTTCACCTAGTCAGTGCCTCCTCATTTCATTTTAAGGAGGGAGCAAGCAGAGAGCGCGAGTGAAAAACAGAAGATTGCAATTATCTTCCTGTGACTCCCTCTTCCCTCCAATTCTCTTCCCTTAGGACAAAACCCAGGGGGCCCCTCTGCTAACATCACAGGACCAAGCCTGATACGAATGCTGAATGCCAAGCCAGCCACCAGCCCGCCTCCCCTGTGCACACCAAGAGACACTTTCCTCGATGATGGGAGCCCTTCAAATACTTGTCGGATCCCAGATGGAGGGGGTAGAGTTGGCGGTTCAAGTAGCTCTCTGATTTCCAAGCCAAGAAGATGGAACTTACCAGGATAGAAATCGCATGCTCCCTTCCTCCAAAGCCCCGTGCAGTTGTGCACGGACCCGGCATCTGTGGGAGGTTTGGCTAACAGAATCCGCACATCTCAGGGAAATTCACCAGCTTATATTTGGGGAGAGACCAATGATATCCATGCCGGAAGGGGCCTTGGCCATCAGCGGTGTGGCCGTGCTGCTCTCTACAGGTGAGAGCCGATGGGCGCAGGGACAGGTGACTCACTCAAGGTGACTCAGATCATCAAGGGAACAGGGGACACAGGTGCTGGGTGTTACTTTCCCAGGCCCTTGTTCTTCCTGATGACATTCTCCAGTCCCATCACAGCATAGAGAAGAAAAGTCAACGGAGTCTAATCCCGAAGGGCTGCTCGCCAGCTCTGGGATCCTGGGGAAGCTACTCGCGTAAGCACAGGTATCCCGAGGGGCTGGAGATCTCTTTCCTGCCAACCTCAGCGGCTGTTCAGTCCGTCAGTATTTGTCGATTCTAACATTTATTTGTTCTCCTGCCGAGCATGGGGTACTGCGCTGTGTGCCGTATTTCGAGCCAAATAAAATGTAGTCCCCACAGGAGCCTCCAGATCCTCTCCCCGGCTCGTGGGATCCTCTGCTTGCGCCTGACACACATAGGAAGCATCGTGGCCGAGGCCTGCTTTCAGAGATGCTCTGGCAGAGGGAGGCCAGGCCGCGCCTCTGCCATCAGACCCTGGTCCCGGTGCCCTCCAGGGGCTTCTAGCCGAGGCCACAGTGATGCCAGGCGTCAGGCTGCTCGCGCTGCCGTGACAAAATATGTGGCCCGCGGGCTTCAACAACAGACATTTATTTTGTCTGAGTGCCGGAGGGTAGAAGTCCAAGATCACGGCGCTGGCTGATTCAATTTCTGGTGAGGCCTCTCTTCTTGGTTTGCGCACGGCCACCTTCCCTCTCCATCCGCATGTGACCTTTGCTCAGTGCATGTCACACAGACAGAGATCAGGACACTCATCCTATGGAATCAGGGCCCACCCTGGACCTCATTCAACCTCAGTTACTTCCTTCGAGGCCCCATCTCCAAGTGCAGCCATTCGGGGGATTAGGATTTCAACATATACATTTGCGGGGTGGGGGTGGGGGGGCAGTCCATAAACCGGGGGCAGGAGCAGCTGTCCTGCTCGATGCTGTGCACGCTCCTCTTCTTCCCAAGCAGCTTGTCCTGTGATGCACGTACCTGCTCCTTTGGTGGGGTTCCCACACAAATACTCAGCTCCTACGGGCTTTAGTCTTCGCTTGTTCAGAGGAGCAGAACAGCAATCTCTAGATGCTGGTGTCTTTCTCCAGAATGTACATTACTGTCCTTCCATTCACTGCATTGACATGGCGGGGCTGGGACAGCTTTGCTGGCCACCTCCCGGGATCCACCTCGTCTTCCTTAGGGGACAGTTGGGTGCATCGTGTCCTGAAGAAAGACCACATTTTTCAGTCTCCCTTGCAGAGTGAAGGTGTTGTCCCCCCCCCCCCCCCCGGATCCCGGCTGAAAGGCCAGAAATGAAACGTATTTGGCAAAACAAAAGTGACCTGGGACAGACTGGGATGTGGTGGGCACAGAGAGGGCAAAAACGCATGCCTACACCAAATTCACACTGAGCTGCAAAATAACCTTTTTTTAAAAATGTTGATCAATGTGCAATTCAAACTCGGCAATAAGAGTAAGAGAAAATCACCTTCATTGTATGAGGGAGTGTGGTAGAGCTACTGAAATAGGAAAGACTAATCCTTATACTCTGTTAGAATTATAATAAAGTTTCATTCTTAACAATTTTATTTATTATCTATATTTAACCCATTCTATGATTTTACTAAATCTCACAAACTAATAGCTTACTTAATATCTATGCTTAACTCTTTTTGTGAGTTTCATAGGAAAAGTCACATGGTCTCTGGACTGCCTACATTTTTCCTTTCTTCAAAGCACTCAAAGGTTTTAGTATGGGTATAGACTCAAGGGACTGCACTACTG
The DNA here is from genome assembly GCA_028534135.1 of Potos flavus. Taxonomy (NCBI): domain Eukaryota; kingdom Metazoa; phylum Chordata; class Mammalia; order Carnivora; family Procyonidae; genus Potos; species Potos flavus. Next base: position 188,744,951 of record CM052898.1, on the reverse strand, counting down.
CTCATAGAAATACACACACACACACATTCTGATTGTTTTCTTTATAGAAGAATTGGATGATCTCAGCTAACACAGCAAACACACATTATACTTCTAAATAATATTTTTGCTAATGGAAAAATCTCAGTGGAAATTACAAAGTAGTTAGAAGAACATGGAACTCTGCTTAATGTGACTGGCAGAATGCAGCTAAAGCAGTACGTAGGTGAACATTCATAGCCTTAAATACTTTTATTGAAAATGAGACCAATAAACGTGAATTAAGTATTCAATTAAAGAAGCTAGACAAAGAAAAACAGAGAAAGGTAAAGAAGTAAAATAAAACACATTTTGATTACTAGGAGAGCCTAGGTGGTTTTAGTTAATGGAAATCTCCACTGCCCTAGTGGGTGCTGAATTAAACAAATGCAATCTGAGGCTTAATATAAATAAAATGCTGTATGCTAAAGGCAGTGATTGCCACACACTACTCTGCATTGCTCAGTTCATCTCCAGTTAATATATTGGCTCATGGAGAATGAGGAATTGTTTGGGAATTACCATGGAAACTGGGAATGTTTAACCTGGATAAAAGAGTTATGGGAGAATTTGTAGGAGGATGGATTAGACTCAACTTGTTCAGTAGTTTAGGAATAATTTAATTGTTCAGAACTACAGAAAGTCAAATGTCAGGTTGTTGTGAGTAAAGACATCCATCTAACAATTAGGAATGTTTGAAGTGGTGTAGGGTGCTGTATAGAGCTGCTCTACTTGGTTCTTTTCTGAAGGAGTTCAAGGGGGCTGGACCCCCTTTGAGTAATGGAGAGAAGCAGAGTGGGGTGTCTCCCATTTGTGGGAGAGATGGGGTCATTCTCAGTCCAAAGAGTTTATTAACCTAGAATAATAATTGCATGCTGGTGTGGAGGCAACCCCGGTATTTAAACACTGCTTTCTTCCAACAAAACTCTTGTTAATTTTAAAAGTAAGACAATTCTCCTATCATAGCATGTTCCTGGGACATGAGTCACCTTGGATTGGTGACTTTCTTAAGCACTATCATGATCATAGATGATCTTGTTTCTTAGTTGCTTATCCATGTACTGTCCTTGTTCTGCTCCCTGAAGGTAGAGACCACTCTGTCCCAGACTTTGGAATACTTGGCACCTGGAAATGGGTTGGGACATGGTAGGTATTTGATAAATATTTATTCAAAGAGTGAGTCTAGGGTTCTTAACTCTCTAAATTATTAGTGGATCTGCTTTAAGGGATTCACAAACTCACAAACTTTCCAAATTTGTGTCTGAATTGGGTTTATGGGGAAAAAGGTTCATAGATTTTACAAGATGCTCAAATGGGCCCCAATTCAAGCAAGGTTGAGAACTATGAGTTTAATGAGGCCAAGAAGAGATAAAGAGGGGTTTATTTGTTTTCTAAAGCATTGCAGAAAATTTAGATTTCATGGAATTTCAGCTGAATGTTAATGTGCTTACATTATTGGAAAATTATATGAATTTTCTAGAAGTTCATAATCCTTATAGGGTGTAAATCTGTTAACTCAGCTGTAACCAGAATACTTGATTAGATAAATTCCTTCTCCTGCCACATCAAGTTTGTTGTAGATTCTTTTCAGTTTTCAGGAATATTTGTATAATATATTTGTTTAACGTATTAACAACATAAAAAATTTAAAAGATGTGTGGAGAAACTGAATTACCTTTTTCTTTAAAACACTCAAAGATTTTAGCCTGGATTCACTCATGGGACAGAATTGCTGCTCAGAGAAACGCACACACACACACACACACACACGCACGCAAAACACACATACATACACAGAATCAGTATACAAAAAGGGGAAAGAAAGTGACTTTGGGCAGTTTAGGTGGCTAATCTGTATCATTTTTATTTGTGAATAATTTATCATTATGTGATTATGAGGATGATTATGGCAAGCCCCATTCCGTTAGCAGTTAAGTACACACTTATAATGAATCCTACTGACAGCTGTGATTGGCATATAAAATAAATTATTTTATTATATTTGTGCCTTATTATTATCAATATTGGTATTATATTATTTTTATCATTACCATATGATAATACTGATAAGATAGCATAAAATCTTATGGGCTTTTTCCCTGCCCTGATCTTAAATGAGTTACTTTATGTCTGAAGATCACTCATTCTCTCTTCCCTCACACCCATTATTTGCATTACTATAAAATCACACCTAATTACAATTCAGCTCAAGAATATTGGCCCTAAAGTGCTCAGCACCTGTTTTCTTCTTAGAAAGCTGGGGGGCTCTTTGACACACAACAAAATCAATCAGGCACACCTCACCATTCTTCCTAAATATAAGTCCTTGTCTAAACTTGAACTGCAAATACAAAAACCCCACCTGAGATGCTTCTGCATGGTCTCATGTGCAGGAAGGAGGGAGTGCTCCCCTACCTATCCACACAGGTGAGTGTGGGAGCCTCCTTACTGTCCAACATGGCATTCATTCAAGAGGGGTAAGAATTTTAAAAATGTGAAAATATAATCTCATAGTGCTCTTTTCATTTTGTCCTTTGATCAGAGTTAGGAAATTATTAAGAGTGACTTTTTTTTTTAAAATCCAGAGGGCAAGGGTGAAGTGTGGAGCAGGGCAAACATCCTAGTTTCTTCTTCCAACTTGGAGAGATGTTTCCCAACTGGTTAGAAGGACAAACTCTGTTTAAATCAAGAACTCAGCCTATGAATTGGAGGGAGATTGCTTTTTCATAGATCTTGTCCCCCAAAGCATATGTGAATCTCTTTTTATGTGGAGTATCTGAGATTTTCAATAATTAAAAGGAAGCTCAGAGCCAGATACGTCCTTGAGGAGCCCAAAGAGATTTAGACTGCAGGTTCTGTGTAACCCCCAGCATTCAGTCTCATTTCCAATACACTGGTTTAACTCTTGGCTTTTTAGATTTATTTGATGGTGAGGACTGGCAAGGCAAATGCAAGAGGAATAAATGAATGAAGGTACAAGTGAAAAGGGGTAGGCAGGTCTCAGGTACTCCCACCCAAGGACCACGTTTCTTGAAGTTATTTACACAAACAACCAGTGGGCTTGCCACTCAAACATCTAGCTCCGTCGTCTGTTCTGGTTGGCCCTTCTGCTGCTGCCCCCGCTCCCTGCTGCTGTGCCTTCCTCAGCAAGATCCAGATGGCATTCTCTGACCTCACATGGGGATGAACATCACCAGTGCCCGCTGCCTCTCCTCCCTGCCTTTGTGATTGAACGGGCTCTTTTTCTAGTTGCCTTCCTTTTTTTCTACAGGGCCCAACTCTTGTTGCCTCCTAACACTTCTAATGAATGAAGTTTGTGAGTTCATGATTTCCCGGGGCAAGTGGAAATTCCTCTCCCACTCCCAACATCACATTTGAGGGGGAGACTTTCTTTTCCCAGTTCCAATGTCATAGAATGGACTTGACTTTTGTGGCTGGTCTGTCTGCTGCCTTTCAAAGCCTCCTAGTGTGAAAAGGCAGCAAATGGTGGTCACCCAGACACTGAGCTACAGGATGGTGTGTGCATAAAATTGCACCAATGCACCACAGCAGAATGGCACCTCCGGTGGGCAGGGCTATCCTGCAGTGTTGCACCCTTGGTTGATAAGCCGTAATGCCATGAATCTGGTATCGTCCCTAGAATACGTCTCAGATTCTATGTCATGTTATGCTGCTTAATTACAGAAAGAATCAGGTAGGGTGCAAGCATGCTCCAAAGCTATCACTGTGCATGCCAATTTTGCCGCTCCCAGGAAATCCGCCATGCAGGCTCAAGGGGCAGGGGCTGCCGCACCCCTCACACCAGGCTTCCTTCAGAATTCACCAGCGGGGAGTGTCAGGCAAGGACAGCCATAGACCCTCCTCCTTGGGTCCTCCTGGCACTTACATCTTTACTTCCCAATAAACATATACTTATGTCCCCTTTCTCATACCGAAATGAGGCAGCTGGTCAACCTGACGCTAAAGGTAGGTTAAGGCAAAGAGGGAAAATAATGAGCATGGGAAACATTCTTCAGAGCCCCAAAGAAAGAAACATATTTATTGTTTGCACTTCTAGAGACAATCGAGACAATTTGTGAACGTTAAAAATTGTGCACCCATTTGGAATAATAGAAATTGAAATGTGGACGGCGTTACGTTGCACTAATCCATTTATAGTGTCGTGAATTGCTTCTCGTAGCCAACTGCCAGACGGGCTGCTTTATTTAATAACTTGAATGCTAAAGTCCCCTTGGGCAAGGAGACAGTTTTGCCACCAACAGTGGGATTCTTCCCCTTTCTCCTTTGTCCCGAGGTGGCCTGGCTGTGGTCCAGGCTCTTCAGCCAGCAAGAGCAGTCCCTGCTCAGACTCTTCCCAGCAAGGTCAAGGCTTCATCCTGCACCTGCTGAATCTTGAGGAGACAAAAAGGGGATAAAGAACATGTCCTGTTTTGTGATGGCTCAATTCTCATAATTTATGGGAATAAAATATGCATGGCTGTTATACCTGAAGAGAAGGAACAGGAATCGTTAGTAATTTGTCCACAAATAGAGTCATCAGAGAAAGCTTCTGAACCAAGAGCCCCTGGGGGAACTGATGTCAGGAAGACAGCCGAGGCTGAGCAGCACCAAGCTCTGGGAATGACTTCTCCTAAGAATCAAAGCACCCAGGGACCCAACCGGGATGGCCCTCCTGTCTTCTTCCCCCGGGTTCTAAGCTCCCCCTGCTGATCAGGTTTGATAGAGAGTCCATTTACTTGCCTGGTCCTGAAGGTTTGAGACTATAGAGAAGTTGGGGGGGAAGGTATGAGGACAGCAGTTCTCCAGGTGTGGGCTATGGACCTCTGGGAATAGCAGAACCCCAAATACTTTCACACTACAGTATCACATCATCCAAATGATTTTCTTAATGCAATACAAAGATGCTATTTGCCTTTTATCACTGAGTTGACTTTAATGATGCGGAAGCATTAATAGGTATATCAACATCTCCAGAGAAACAGAACCAATAGGGTGTGTGTGTGTGTGTGTGTGCGTGTGTGTAGAGAAAGAGGGAGGGGGAGAGAGAGAGAGACAGAGAGAGAGACAGAGAGAGAGAAGCAGTGATATTTGGTGGGATAACACAAATATATGTAATGTAGATAAGATAGATGCATATAGATAATACGCACATGGGGGGGGAGATTTTAAGGAATTGGCTCACATGATTGTGGGAACTAGCATGGTCAAAATCTGTAGGGCAGGTCAGCAGGCTGGAGACCCAGAGAAGAGTGAATGCTACGGCTTGTGTCCGAATGCTGTCTGGAGGCAGAATTCCCTCTTCCTCAGGGAATCTCAGTCTTTTCCTGTAAGCCTTCGACTGATTGGATAAGGCCCACCCACATCATAGAGGGGAAAGTACTTTACTCAATGTTCACCGATTTAATGTTAATCTCATTTAAATAACCTCTAGGGGAGCCTGGTGGCTCAGTCAGTTAAGTGTCTGCCTTTGGTTCAGATCATGGTCTTAGGGTCCTGGGATCGAGCACTGTGTTGGGAGTCTACTTCTCCCTCTCCCTCTGTGCTCTTTCTCTCTTTCTCTCAAAAAGATAAAACCTTAAAAAAATAATCTCTAGACTGGTGTTTGATGGGGCAACTGGGAAACATAGTCTAGCCAAGTTGACACATAAAATTGACCATCACCGTGGGTAAATCTGCTGGTGCCTTAGCATGAGTCAAGGTCATGACGTCAAACTGGTCAGGAGTCCCTGGCTTCTTCCCTACTGCGCAGTCACAGCAAAGAAAGAAAGAAGGAAATCAAGCTAACAAGCCAGTTTCATTTAAGAATATCCCTGATGGAATACTAACAATACTTAATTTTATTGAGTCCCAACACTGGAGTTCACATCTCTTACTGTTTTGTGGGGCAGGCAGGATGGGAAGAACATATCGAAGCGCCCAGCTGTGCGCCCACGCACGACACTTGTCACCAGAACGGCACTTGTGTGACTGAGCTTCGAGGTGGCACGGCACGTTTGGCTTTTTGCCGGATGCCACTTCTAGCTGAAGGAACGCCTGTCGGGCACACTGCACTTTCAGACTTGGGGATTCAGCAGACAGTGTCATAAAAATGGACATACTGAGCCTTGTTGTTCCAAGGAACGACTGACAGTATTTGTTGCTAATCATAAAATTCATTTTTTGAGTAAAAATGAGAACGAAAAAAAGTGAGCTTAACACTTTCCCAATATATAAAGACTTTCCTAATGTTATATTAGCATTTCTGATTTTTTGATGTGTAATGCATATTTTGGTGAAGCGGTATCTTCTAGTAACCAGTGCAGGATGTTGCAAGAGCGTGTGGGGGAGGCGCATGGATTTCGGTGTAACTGAGCACAGCAAGGCCACTGCTTCTGATCTCGGCCCTGCAGGGAAGGGATGGCATCACTCCTGGGACAGGACTGTAGCGTGACGAGTCCCTCGTAGAGGAAGACAAACCAGGCCCTAGGACGTACCACTCAGGATGGTCACAAGAAACGTAACATAAACGAGACCTAGTTCGGGCTAAAGAATGTTCTCGGAAAGGATGTTGGGTTGTCCTTTTATCAAATCCCAGGAAAGGCTAGAGAGCATCTGAGTCTCTGGGAGCCACGGAAATGACGTTTCACACAGCCGGGACTCCTGTGTGTTGTCTCTGCCTCTCCCTGTGCACAGTGTCACCTTCCTGCTGGTCTTCGTCCCTGCTGGCTTTCTTCACACTGTGCCCGCATGGCTGCTGACAGCCCATCACTCACCATACTAGAAAATGCTTCCATAGCTCTGGTTCGAAAAATTCTAGAGAAGAATTTGATTTGCCTTGTTTAGGTCTGAAGGCAATCCCTGGATGAATCATTTAAAGACACAGATGTGGGGGGATGAGATTGTAGGGGGATAAGATCGCGGGGTACAGACGTGGTTCCTGGGGCGCGTCCGTGTCTCAGCATCCTTTCCAGAGAAGCGAGACTCACAGAGGGCAAGGCAGTGCCTACCTGCTGTGGGCTAAGAATGGTAGAGGGTCTCTGAGCCTCAGGGAGCTGGTCTGCCTCATAAGATAGATTCGGTGTCGTGTTATGTCCCGTGACAGTCCCTTTGTGTTATCTCTTGTTACTGAGATTCAGTTTGTAATCAACTGAGCTATGGGGAATCAAGCAGAAGACTCTGTGTCCATGTGACATGGGAGGATGGTGGGGGTACCCTTGTGTCCCTTGAGAGCCAGTGCAGGGGTCGCAGTGACTATTAGAGAGAGACACCACTGAAAGGTCAAGGACAAGGGTCCATGATTCAGTTGTCCTCCAACCTGCCCCCCACCCAGGGCATCTCTCTGCATAGCCAACCTTTCATTTTGGTATGGAATAATGAGGGAGGAGGGGTTCCTTCACTTGGGCATGGGTGGGCACGGTTGGAAGACCCTTCACAGTGTGCATCTGTAGAGCTTGGAGGCCAGCTGACGGTGACTGATGGGTAGGGAGGGAATGTGTGTCTTCTAGGGCCCGGATTCCTGCATGGACTCACTCGCTGGCTGGTTGGTGGCTTCTTTGGATGAAAGATGGAGGGAGAGACGTGTTTGAGGGAAAATTGTAAGTTCAAGGTAGGGCAAGTCTCATCTCAGGGGTGTGTGATATCCGTGTGGAGACGTCCTGTGTTCAGCCGGAAATTTGAAGGGAGGCTCCAAAGAAAGGTCTTCCTGGAGATCAGGATGAGACAGCGGCAAATGCCGGGAGCTGAGGCCACTGGGGTGAGACAGTGGTTCCCGTGGTGGCCAGTGGCGCTTGTCAACCTGACACTGGCAGGCAGGCAGGAAGATTCCAGAATCCTTTCCGTTCTTTCCATGGAGCCCCATAATCAATATAAAGTACCTGCATTTTATGTCCCTCCTACCTCTTTGTAGCCACACTTACCCAGCCATCTCCTGAATTTCTTACTTCGGCTCCCACAACAACTCACTTTGCCCCACCGGCAGCCCTACTCCTGGCGGCTGTACCTCCTTGGCCAGGCAGGCTGAAGTCGACATACGCCACGCCACATCTGTCCACCTCCCCACCATGCCGCAGTCCCAGGCCAGCCTGCGCTTCAGGCCCTTCAGACCCCCAGCACTCCTTCCTCGGGCTGGACACATGTGATCCAGCTCAGGGCCTTCCCGCTTGTTTCTTCTGCTAGGACCATTCCTGTCCGTGCACGGCTCAGTCTCTCACTTCCCTCCTCATGCATCCTCATCTCTGGGACCTTCCCTGGACTCCCTGTGTAAGGGACACCGGGCCATTTGCTATTTGCTCGCTCCTCCCTTCATAGAGTCATTGTGTGTCATCAGGCTTCCCACGCACTTTTCCTTATTCATTCTCTTCCTCCTCCACTAGATGGTGAGCCCAGTGAGTGCAGGCATTTGTCTGTTTTATTCATATCCTTCTCTGCTTTGAACAGTGTCTGGCACAGAGCGGGGGCTCAGGAAATGCTTGTTGAATCAGTGAATTTGCTCGCACAGTCTCCTCTTTCCATGCACAAGCCAGGGTCCTTTGAACATGCCTTTTAAAGTGAAGGAAGGAAAAGAACGCTCTCATTTGTAGATGGCCACCTTCTCCCTTTGTCTTCCAACCCCGTGCAGCCCCATTTGACTGATTCCTGTCTCTTTGTGGGGAGGTGGACAGGGGGTCAGCACATTTGACTGCTTTATTTCAGGGTAACACGGACTCAGGTTCATTCACTCGAGTCAGAGACAACCTCTGTTCCTGTAGCAGGAAATTCTCAGGTTGGCGCCTGCAGAGGAAGCAGGGAAGGGAGGGCACAGGAGGCATTTTATAATTTATCCGGATTTTAATTTCAAAGTTTAAATAATTTTATTTTAAGGATGACAGCAATGCATGTATATCACAGAAACTTTGAAAAATAATTTAATTTTATTGATTGTTTTGATCTGATAAGCACTTACATAATGCTTTCCCTGTGCTAGACACTCTCTTAAGAGGTTTCTTCCTAACAGCCATATAAATAAATGCTATTATTAATCTCTTTTTTTTTTTAAGATGGGGAAATGCAGACACAGAGAAGTTAAGTCATTTGCCTGAGATCACACAGCCAATCGGGTAGAGGTGGGATTTGAACCTGAATTTTGGCTCCAGAGTCTATGCTCTTAAACATTACATGACAATAAGATAACAGGTAACGTACAAACGTACCAACGTTGACATCTGGGCATCTCTTCTCATCTGCATGGGATTTTGTTTCTTCTCTTTCTCTGTCTCTCCGTGGGTGAGTTCTGGCTCCTATTGTAGATTCCGTTTTGTTCACAAGTAACTTCATTCATACGATACTATAGAATTAACAGTTTTCCATGCCAGCAAGTGAATTTAGGAGTATGATCTTTAGGGCACTCCTCCCCATGGACGTATCGTAGCTCACTGGCCAGCTCCGACCCCTTCCCTGGCCCCCCGTGTGAAACCTCACGGTGCAAGCCCATCCCCTTGGCCTCTGCAGAAGCTCCCACCTCCGCTGCTCTCGTTCCCTGGGGACTGTCGGGAGCAGCACGGGGCTTTGACGGGCATCCCTGATGGCTTTTGTGCGTTTGCTATTTCTGTGGCGCTATTACAGCCCGGTCTGAGTAGGAACTCCCGCCAGCACCAACCGATCACCCAGCGCCAGCCGCCTCCATGCCTGATCAGCCGCACTGAGGAGGGTCAGGCGCCGTGCACCCGGAAGCAGGGAGGTGGTACTCCAGTCCCCGCCCCTTGCCCCACCCTCCAGCCGAGCATGCGCACTAGCACCCGGTTCGTTGCGCAGCCTTCAGGCCAGGCATCCGCCTCTCGCGGGCGTTTTGCAGGTCACAGGAGCTCGCTCCTTTGGCTGCCATCCCCTAGAGCACTTGTGGCCACTTTTGAAGGGAATATCGCTCCAATTCAGCCTCTGCAGTGCAGGGATTTGGTCATCACAATATCCCCAGAGTCTAGAAGAGTACTTGACCTGTGGTCAGGCACTGAACACACACGTGTCCATTTAACAAATACACGAAAATGGTTACGTTTGCTTCACGCTTCTGCAAAGCGAAGCTGCCTTAAGCCTTTTGCGGGGTTCGGGACGATGCTTCTCAACCCGCACCCCCCGCCTGTGCGGAGGGCTGCCGTGCGACCCTCGTCTGCTCCTGCCGCCGAGAGCCTCAGCGGTGCTTCCTCAGGTTTGCTCCTGCGATTGGTGGTTCCCCCTCCTCCCCCAGCGCCCTCGGCTGCCTCCTCCCCATTGCCTGTGTCTTGTCAGCGGCAGCTTCTAATCTGATGTGAGACCATCATTACCAACGAATGTTCGTGAAGAGTACAGTTGGCAGAGGGCTTCTTGCGTACCGGGTGGAAAAGAACGGGCCGAGAAACCTCTTAGCATTTTAAGGGCATTTCCTGTGATGTCTGAGGAGCACTTGGGCCCACAAAGGACAAACCTGTGACCTGTTAGGAGGTGGGTGGCGAGAACTGCTCCTCCGACTCCATTTTCACGGTTATTTGTCAGCTGCGCATAAATACTTGTTTTAATTCATACCGAGCCTGAATGGTGGGTGGTATTGGCATTTCTGATGAAAGAGCACCTTGGTCAGAACGGGGGCAGGAGAGGGTCAGCAGCCAGAAGGGAGGATGGTCTCAAACGCTGCCCGGGGAGGGGATGGCTTCTGGGAGCCTGCCCTACGCAGATAAAGCGCAGCCTCTCTGTTTTAGGTGAAGTGGGGGTCCCACCTGCCGGGCGCTTGGCACGGCTTGAGGCCTCAACGCGTCCAGTCCTCCCAGGTCCCCGTGTGGTTCAGGTTCCTCCAGGAAGCTGTGTCTAGGGAAGTTAGACGAGCAAGAGGCTTACTGGGCGATGCCCGTGCGGGGATGAGCGGGAGAAGGAGCGCAAGCAGGCGGGTGGGCCTCCCGGATGCAGGGCAGGGCTGCCCCTAGCACTCAGAGCAGGAGGACAGAGGGCTGTGTGGGAAGGACCTCACGCTGGGACACGGCTCAAGAAAGTCTTGGCCAGGCCGACAGGGCGCCCTAGTGGGGGGGACAGCCTTAGAGCAGCCCTGTATTTGGGCAGAAATGGCCTGGCTGTTGTCCCTGACCGGGGCCGCCCCAGGGAGCAGGTCCCCTCGGGGCCAGCACCACAGCCGACCCCGAATTTGGGGTGACTGGGCATGGCCAGCCAACTACACTCCTTGCCGTCCTCACTGCTGGTTTCTCTCCAAGGCCGAGCTGAGTGGGGCGTGCCCGTGGCCGCCCCCGTGGCCCCATGTCCGCTCCCAGGCATAGGCGCCCCCCCCCGTAGGTGGAGCTCAGGGGTGACCCTCCCTCCCTCCCCTCTGACTCCTCCTGAGCTGTCATCTTATGCCCGTCCTCGAGCCGTGTGCAGATTCTGTCCAGCCTCTCCCAGGAGTGTCCTGGACCAGATCAGAGAAGGGGCCGTGGTGAGAAGGAAGAGGTGGCTGATGGAAAAGTAGAATCACCAGGAAGGTGCCAGGGAGGAAAGTGTGTTATGGTGACATTATTTTCAAACACTTGGTTACTGGAGAAGGACCTCAGACCACAACTGAGTGACCGAGGGAGAGTGAGTCCTTGGAAGCAAGCCATAGGAGGGCTGGCAAAGGAAACACGTGGAGGAGGGGACGCGAATCCCCAGGTGCGTAGAGCTGGATGATTGAAAAGCCACTGCCGGGGGAATCATTAGATATGGCTAATAGCTTTTGTGGGTTTTCTTCTTCAAGGGCACTGGTCAAATTTTTACTGCCTTGCACAGAAAGGCAGTTCTTCAATGCTGGCTGGGCTGAGGCATGGGCCGCTACTTTATACTGTGTTTCCTGCTGCAGTTGTGCAGTACACAACCTAGAGCACTGTCCCCTGCTGCCCTGGGCCATGGGTAGCTGGGGTCTGAGCCAAGGTTAGCAGTCACAGCTATGGCCACATCTTTAGCTAAGAGGGTGAGGACATATGCTGAGAGCCATGGCAGCAGCTGCATCTTTCCAGAAAACGGAGGTAGCCCTGCACAGGTGAACCTATAGCGCTTACATACCCGGGGCTGTCCTCTGCCCTTAACTCTTAGCTCCTGGGCTTTCACCTGTTTTTAGGTCCTGGATGCTACCATTACGTTCGGCCCTCCTGGGCTCTACATTCCCACCTGGACTCTGACCTTGCATCTGGCTCTGCCTTGGTTCATGGACCACCCGATCCTCCCTCACCTGTGCATCTTTATACGGCACTTCTCCCGAATTTCTCTGTCATTTGCTGCAGATAATGAATCCTGGGAGATGTCTGTATATCTCCATCTACCTCTCTAAATACATATATATTCAATATATATTCATTTATGTATTTACCTAAAGATGTCTATTTACTCAGCTCAAATTTATTTAAATTTACTGAGGCTCCAGTGTTTACTTCTTTTGCATTTGAAACATAATTTCACCTTAAGACAGGTTCGCTGGTTCCTAGGAATGTTTTGAGCACGTCCGCTCTCCCGATGCGGCACTGCCTGCTTCCTGCAGCGGCTGTAGGGTTTGAGCCTGGGAGGATTCTAGAACCGAAATGTGCATTGTAAAGCTTACTTACCCAATTATGGCATATATTTGTCTTGCAAGGTTAGAGGTAAGCTGTTTATCACAATGACCGACCTTTGATGTGCACATTCTCACAGCCCCACGACTGGGGTTTAATCATAGGGGGCCGGGAGGGGGGGACCCCTAGTTAAACACCTCTCCACAGAGGCTCTGTGATCAGGAACAAATGGGAACTGAAAATGTTTCAGGAAGATTTTCGTCTCCCAGATGCCGACAGCCTGGGCAGCGAGGAGACATAAGGAATTCTTACTAAGTATAGAGAGCAACTAGGTGCCAAATGAGAGGCAGGGACATTAAACTCAGTGCAAGAGGGGAGAGTCTCTGCCAATGGCACGTCTGGCTTGCGGCTGTCCTCACATAGCAGAAATTGCACTAATAATATTTAATTACTGTGACAGGGTCTGAGCGGAGGATTGTGGGCGAGGGCTCCCCACGAGGAAGGGACAGAGCCATGTGAAACTCTGGGCAGGGAACCACACAGAGAGAGACCGGGGGACCGAGGATGGGGCTCTGACCCATTTGGTGGAAGCAAAGGTTCATTAAGGTGGGGTGGTGAGAAATGAGTCTGGAAATTAAGGCAGATGCCTCCGCGCTGCTAGTTCCGAGATGAACAATGAATTCTCTGAGTAGCGTGCTGCCTTTCAGCCAAGGTGGCCGCAGCCCGTGACTCGTTCGTGTCTCCGCCACAATTTTATGCAAAGCTTGCAAATATGCAAGAATAATCCGACGTGCCCACTGCTCCTTTGATTTGGAGTTACAGTGACCCACGTTTTCAGCCAAAAAGGAGGGGTGGTGCCTAATGGGAAAGCGTGCATGTCCCAGAGGCGTGTACAGCCTGAGGTGGGGACACTCAGGACTCGAAACACTTAACACACGCTGGCCATGAGCTTCCCTTCTATAAGGATCTTCTGAAGTCTGTGTCGTAGTCCGTTCGGGCTGCGGCGACAGGATAGAATAGCCTGGGTGGCTTAGAACAGCAGAAGTCTCTCGCTCCCGGCGCTGGAGGTGGCAGGTGTGGGATCCGGGCGCCCGTGTGGTGGGATGGGGTCGGGTGGTCCGCTTCTCTGTGTCCTCACGGGGGGGAGGGGGAGGGGAGTCTGCGGGACCTCTTTGTTCCCATGCACGGGGGCTCCCCCCTCCTGATCTGATCGTGCCTCAGAGACGCCCGGAAACCAGCACACTGAGCGGAGGGACGGCAGCCTGTGAATTTCGTCTGGACACAAACGTCCAGACCAATGGAGCCCGAGTTGACTAGTATTACTGAAGTTGTGGTTCTTTTCCTACCACGTATTAAAATGATTTCCTTTTTCTTGAACTCTTGCACTTCCTCTTATTTTCATTTTTGGCCATATCAGAGTTCAAGCGGGGGGCCAGAAAAGCCATTTCGTTTGGCAGATTGGTTTCATGCCCTACAATGTCTTGCTTCACGACGATTCGATGAGCAAGTGGATGGCGCATTGTCAGAAACTCAGGTGTGGGACCTGTTCCTCGGATCACGTCCAGCTGGGGAGAGTGAGCGCGCACATGCGCCCCGAGCAGGTGACTGGAGGTTGGCGCATCCTGGGTCTTCTCTGCTGCACCTGGCGCTGACCTTCGCGGGGCGTCTCCCAGCGCCCTCGCCCTCTGGCTTCCAATGGGGTTGCAGTGGGAGGCGGGGCAAAGGACTTGAAGGTAGAAGGGGAGAGAGAGATTTGGAAATGGCTCCCAGCGGTGGTCCCCAGGTACTCGTCCTCTTCCTTGGCTGCCCGCATCTCAGAAGCTGGTTCTTCTATTGAACCGTCTTCCAAGGGACCTATGAGAAATTGAAGACCCTCAATCTTGAACGGGGAGGGACTTCCAATACAAGAATCAATCTTTTCTACGTGCCACGGATCAGGTACTAAGCAGTAAGATCCTCGGCATTACTCACATTGCCTTACCTCCTTCTCACAGCTACCCCTTGGGTCTTGAGGCCGTTTGGCAGAGGGGGCAGCGGACCCCGAAACCCAGGGTCTCGGACTCCGCAGATCACATCCAGCTGTATCTGAGCTTCCCTCTGTAGTCCTTTCATGTCCTGAGTTTTCTTGGTTTCCTCCATGAGATTTCCCATTTTCTTCATATCCACTAATAGCTACGTGGACATCATTTTGAAATATTGACGTATTTATTCCAGTTCAGATATGTGGAACAAAAATACCACTTTGATCCTCTATTCACGAGTTTCTCAATTCTGTTAACTTTCATGTTAAATTGTTCAAAGGACTGACTCATTTGTCATAGCAGCAGACTTCGTTCTGTGATGTTGCAAAGAAATAACAAGATAGCATTTCTAAATCACATGGAGGCATTTGATGAAAAGTTGTTACATGAAATTAACAAAACAGATTCAAAAGATAGTATCAAATGACATATGCGCATAATATGCCACACATGTGGGCAAACAAACTGAGTTTACTCATATGCTTTGTTAGTATAATTTATTTGCGAAAATTATTTTTATCAATACATTGGTCAGTCATTAAAGTTTTTAACACTGGGTTCTCTTTTCGGTTTAAACAACAGATATTTATTTATATATTTTTTGTATTAAAAGATTGTACTTTTTTTGTTTTTTTGTAATACTGGGTTTTTACTTGAAAGGGTTATTTCTACTGAAATGATGGCTTACACTTCCCTTTTCACAAGTCGCCTTCCCTGAACTTGAAACCGACATAAACAGGAAATGAAATCTCCCTAACACCTTCTCTAAATGTGTCCTCATTTTCAAACCCATCATGAGTGAAAGGACACACCCCCCAAAATTTGTCACAACACAGCAAAAGGTGCGACACTGTACCTTGGGTTTTGGCTCTGCCACCCAAACGTATTTGTATGTAATAAGCCTGTTTGACTTCACTGTCAACCTTTCTGGTTTTTTGTCTTGCATGATTTATTGCGGTAAAATACACATAATAAAAATATGCCATTTTAGCCACTTTGGGTGGACAGGTCTGCGGCAGTAAGTACATGCCCTCTGCCGTGTGACCGTCGGTACCATCCACCTGCAGACCTCCCTCCGCCCCGGCTGAAGCTCCGCCCCCGGCTGAAGCTCCGCCCCCGGGGGCAGCAGCCCTTTCGAAGCTTGGTTCTGCATTCGGTGCAGGGTCACCTGTAACAGCAGGTGTCACGCGGAGAGTCGATGAGCACCCTGTCCTCGTCCAACTTGCTGATGAAATATGAGTGCAGGAAGTCAAGGTCATTGTCCTTTAATATGTCGGTAGAGAATCCTCCCGTCCCCGTGACAACCTGTGACCCAGCCCTCCGGAGCCGGTGGACACCCGGCTACCTTCCAACTATTCAAGGCGTCTTTCTAGTCATAGCGCCGCGCCGTGTCACAAGAATGTCACGACTTTGTCAGTTGCTTTTGTTTTTTTTAAAGATGCTTTCGAGGCACCTGGGTGGCTCAGTTGGTTAAGCGTCTGCCTTCAGCTCAGGTCATGATCCCAGGGTCCTGGGATCGAGTCTCGTGTTGGGCTCCTTGCTCAAGCAGGGAGTCTGCTTCTCCCTCTGCTCCTCCTCTCACTCGTTCTCTCGATCTCTCTCTCTCCCTCTCTCAAATAATAAATAAGTAAAATCTTTTTTTAAAAGAAGATGCTTTTGGCAGGACTTCCTCTTCCTGACTCCATGCTGGCTCTTAATCACTGTCTTTTGCTCACAAACACATCTGCGGGGTCTCTCAGTCCAGCCTGCTCAGTTGTTTTCATCGGGGAATTGGAGGGGAATGCCTTGAGTGTGCTATAAAATGACAGGTCCGATGTCATCTTCATGACTAGAGATAGGGTCTGGCCGGGGCACCTCCTCCAACACTGCCCGCTGCCTGCCACTGTCTGAGACACGCCCTCCCCTGTCGCCGCCCGTCACCCCCTCCGCTACCTGGCACTGCCTGACACCCCCGGGGCCACCTACCAGACCATTAGGCATCTCGGGACCCTCCCAGCTGCCACCCTCCCCTGCCATTCTTCTGTGATAGCGTTCCTTCTGAATTTCCTGGGTGGCTCAGATTCACCATCCCTCGGCCAGCTTTGTGTGTCTGCTTATTCTCCCAGAACCTGCCCGTCGGCAGGCACTGTTGTAAACTTTCAATCCTCCTAGCAATCTTTTGGACTAAGTGCTATTTATAACCTTCCTCTTCAGGTGAGGCGTTGATGGCAGAAAGGCTGAGAGCTGCCCAAGACCTGGGACCATGTGACGCTCCAGTGTCCCTGCCCCAGCCTGTGCCCCTCCGGGACTCCTACACAGACCAGTTCTCTGCTGGCGCTTGTATTCGAGGTCTCCTCGTCTCTTCTTAAGGCTTCTGAGATATGGTTTTTAGCCTTCCTGGCAAGCCAAAGATGCGGGAGATGCTGTCACTTAGATGAATGGGACTTCCTTCAGACACTCACATGATGGAAACCCCCGGCACTGTGGTCACACGGTAATACGGACAGTGCTTTCCTCTGACCCTTTCCGGGGGGGTCCCTCCTTGCTCCTCAGCCGCAAGCTCTTCATTGTAGAATCACACTGGGATCGTTCAGATAGTCAGGTGTCCTCTGGGCAGAGTGCCACAACTTAATCTTCTCCATGAAATACTGAGTTTGGAAAGAAAGAAAGCACCAGCAAGAGTCACAAGACCCAAAGGAGAAGCATTCGCATCTTTGGTCTAAAATGGCAAGTGCTCTTGATGTAATACCTAGAGGTCCCCGCATCTGTCCGCCCTACACTTCCATCCGGACCCAGGCTGGTGGTAGTAAGGGATCTACGTCATAGGATTGCTGTGGATACAATCCATAACTCTCGACTCGTTTGCAAAGCTGTAGCAACAACTGGGGCATGATCCTTCTCACTAATATTTTTTCCCTAGAAATTATTCCCCAATGTTAACTTGCATCAGGTGTATATTCTCAGCAACTTATTTTTTCTTCAAGTAAGTTTAAATGGCCGCTCAAGTCAGAAGGCTCTGAAATCCAGTCTCTTTAAGAAGCGATCCCAGTAAAAAGAAGATACTTACTGCTAAGTGCAACAATCCAGAGAGATTTTTAGTAAGTTAGGAGAAATTACTGAAGTTTTAAAAACCTCTTAAGTCTTACAGTCTTGGCTCTGAAAAGCATGGACTGACACCCGAAGCTTCAGGAAACCAGACACTTCTTGATAATAAGATATTTCCTGTCTTTATAACATCAGTAACTTAAATTTTTTATTACTCATGTTCGTGCACTTGGAAGTCACTGTTAGAATGAATGTGGCCCTTCTGATTTCCTTTATGTGAGATTCGTCACACAAATCTCATTCAGGATGCTTCCTGAAGGGTGTTTACCTGCCTTGGACTTCCCCCAAAATAGAATTCCTGGAACAGAAGAGATTCTTGTGGATAGAGCTTTGTGAATTCTGAAACTTGCTAATTGCCCTCCCAGCAGCTCGGAGAGGTTAAGTGTTACTATGCCCCTTTCAAGATTCAAAATGAAGGCTGGAGATGCTCACCCATCTCTGGGGCTCCTACCAAAGTAAATTTTTTTTTGTTGGCTGGGGGCTCAGAGGGGTTGGTGAGCTCTGGATCACTCTCGTTGTACTTTAGGAAAATCACGTGTCTCCACCAGACATGGTCTCTTCTTTCAAGCAGCCAGCGGTTTCAATGAATGATCTGTGAGTTCACTTCTTGGATCAGTAATCTATGATTCAAAGCTGCCAAAATGAAAATATCCACGTGTACTGCATGGATTAACCTCTTTGCCTTTCTGGGTTGTTGCATGTAATTCCGCTTGTCCCTGAAAAATTGGGTTCCAAGCATTTCAGAAGCAAGTTCTGCCAATTCTTTTGTGGTTTGAGTCAGAGAGGGCGAGGCTGACCACTTCCCCCTGTCCCCAGCCCTCTTAGACACACCAGTGTGGGTTTTTTCTCCCCATAAGAAACTATTTTTAAGAACAGTGTTAGGTTCACAAAAATTTTTGAGTGGGAACTTCAGAAAGTTCCCCCATACCCCCTGCCCCCACACAGGTGCAGTGCCCTCCACGGTCAGCGTCCCGCCCCAGACGGGCGCATTTGTCCCAGTCCATGAACCCACTCGTCATTAGCACCCAGAGCTCACAGTTATTTACACTGGGGTTCCCTCTTGGTGTTGCGCCTTCTTTTGGTTTTGAGAAATGCATAATCCCATGTATCCTATCACACAGAGTACTTTCCCTGTCCTCAAAACCCTCTGTGTTCTGCCTCATTGTCCCTCCTTCCCCCAACCCCTGCAACCACTGATCTTTTCCTATCTCCGTAGTTTTGCCTCTTCTAGAATGTTGTGTCGTTGGAGTCATACAGCACGCGGCATTTTCAGACTGCTTTGTTCACGCA
The DNA here is from genome assembly GCA_028534135.1 of Potos flavus. Lineage (NCBI taxonomy): Eukaryota > Metazoa > Chordata > Mammalia > Carnivora > Procyonidae > Potos > Potos flavus. The sequence goes on along the minus strand of CM052898.1, from coordinate 188,726,047 downwards.
GTCACAAGGATATGGCTCTTCCATGTCTTTTCATGGCTTGATAGCTCATTTCTTTCTAGTACTGAATAATTTTCCATCGTCTGCATTTACCGGTTTACTTGTCCCATCACCTACAGAAGGGCGTGGTGGGTGCTTCCAAGTGCGATGGTTATAAATACAACGTCTATAAACACTGTGTGCAAGTTTTTGCGTGGACATAAGTTTTCAGCTCCTCTGGGTAAATATCAAGGAGCAGCAGATGTGGTTTTTAACGCCTAGTGATAAATGTTTGGCTCAGCACTGGGCAGAGTTCCTTGAGAAGGGAGAGCCTGTTAACATCATTCCTTTACCCCTCAGCCCCCCGCTTGGTGCGTATGACAAAATGAGCCCGTACCATGGGAATCATGCTGCTTAGTATTGTGGGAGAGACAAACGTGTCCCGTGTGCAGATTGCTTTTAAGGACCTCCAAGTTTGGACTAGGAAATGAGATATGGACCCCCCAGGGTCCGAGAGCAACAGAGAGCGGCCACCCAGGAAGGCTCTGATTGGGGGGGGCGGGGGCAATGGTCTGGGCTGGAGTGAGCCGGAAGGGGTCTGGAAGGAGCTGATGCGCGCTTGCGCTCCGAGCATGGGACAGCCGAGGTCTTCATCGTGGGGGATGGAGCACACGGCGAAGGTGTGCGGGGCCATGCGCAACCTGTAGGGAGCCTCGTGGGGAGAATTTTTAAAGGAAACCAGAGGTGGGAAGGTTGAAGACATCAGCCCGGACCTCCTGAAGTGCCCACTTCCCTCCCGGAGTCACCCTCTGGATGCTGGTGTCGCTGGGCTGCTGGCGGGCAGCGGGGTCCTGCCAATGGCATTCAGTGACGAGGGGGCTGCTGGCTATTCTTTAGTAAAAAGCAAATGCTGCTTTCTTTGAGGTAGAAGACGGAAGACAAGCACGGGTAGCATGGCATCGTGCCAACCTGCTGCAAAGGCGAGGCAGGAGAGGTCCCAGAGAGGGAGCAGCACCGGGGAGGGAGAATCTCAGGGAATGGAAGCAAAATGACAAGAAAGGAAGCAGAACCAAGGGGGTACGATAACTATCAGAATTGCAGGCACATTTTAACACCCGACATTCAGCCATAAGTATGAGTGATCGTAGTTTCCTTTCTCACCACCGCACCCCCCTCCACGTTATTTCTTTTTTATATTAAATGTTTTCTATCTTGTTCAGTATCATACATCAAAATGCTAAGACACCGTCCTGTACGGCCCCGGTACAATGAACACATTTTGAAAACTCATCTTTGGATAGCTCTTATAGCCACGCGGAAGTCAGGATTTCCCCGTTGCACAAAGCCTGATTTAGGACATTGGTCACTTTGTCATCATCTTCTTTTTCAGATTTAGTGAAGAGTGAATGGTCTATTGCTACGGTCTTGGCAATGCCCCTGTGCCTTGGCAAGGTTCAATCCTGACCCCACTGGCAGGAGGAGATAAGCCGTGTCTCCCGGGGACAGAGCACAGGGTAGACACCGATCTGGCATCTCTCCTTTGCCATCTTCATAAGCACTCCCTGGAAACACCACCTCCAGTCCCAGTGATGAATGCACTGTATTTGTGTAAAACCAAAAAACTTCCCAGTCACCATTCACGAGGAAGCGACTGCTCAGACAATCTGGATTCAGTGGGGCCACCGTGGACACCACGTGATTCCCAAATGCTATGGGGTCAGGAACATCAGAGCCCAGTTTGGGGGCAGGTCAAGTTGCTGGTCGTCTTGGAGTTTGGGGCCAGCCTCGTGTCAACTTTTTTGGATTTGTCCTTTCTGACAGTCCTGTATCCCCACCATCTTCTATGCTGCTCTCCTTAACATCGTGCTTCCCACCTGGTCTGAACTGGCCTAAGGTCTTCCTTGGGGACCCTACCAAAAAGTCGCCTTAAATCATTTTTATCTATTTATTCGTGTTTTCTCTACTAGCAAATGAGACCCACAAGGGCAGAAACCTCTCTTCCTGGTTTACCGCGGCCTGTCCAGGACCCAGGAAGGGCTCCACGCACACGGGATGAAAGAATGATGTAATCACGGGCAGGCACTCCCATGTCCCCAAAAGAAAGCAGGACAGGCTGTCACCCCAGCAGTAGTAACATGAAAATTAGCAGACAAACCATGCCAGTGATCGGCCTGTCTTTGGTCCGGCTCTTGGATTTGAAAGTCTAGAGTTTGGATCTTTGGTCTCTGCTCCGGGCTTGGCTTTCTCTCCCAGAACGAGACGTACCTTTTCCTCTTTCTGGTTTCCTGCACTTTGAATGCAGTGGAATGGAAATCTCTGAACAAAGACAGGTCTCTTAAAAGGAAATCATCGCTTTCTGGCGTATCTACACACTTATCTTTAAAAGGGAAAAACAGACTATTTACACACACACACTCACTCACACATATAAACTTTGCATGTTTACGTTACTTTTCTTAAGCATCCAAATAGGGTCCCAAGCAGTGAATCCCCTTCCTTTTTATTATGTCCTAAAAATTTGGAGAGATGAGCGAGGGGTCAAGCACAGCTGCTATCAAATCTCTGGTGACGGTTAAGCTGAGGGTCTTCATGGGGGAAAAGCACGAGACACGATGCACGCCTGTGCCTGACGACGAAGGAGGCATCTGTTTCCTGGAGACGGTAAATCTGGAGACGGAGCGGCCTCGGCGGCTGCGAGCCCTTGTCCTGCCTGGGCCACTTTAAACACAGAGAGATCATGAGAGGGATCGGAAGGATGTACAACAAATAAAAAGGATTATTTTGATTCTGGTTTTAGAGATCGGGAGGGAGGCTGCCATAGAAATATATAGGAGGCATTAGGGAGAGCAGGCACAAAGCCCAGACGGTTTAGGGCCCCCAAAGGAAGCTCTGATATCTCCATGGGACCCAAAGTTTTGAGGGTGTATCCTAGGCGAGCTTTACTGCAAAGAGCCATTCCTTCTCTGCCAGCCGAAAAACCCAGGTGGCGCGAAAGGCTTTGTGTTTGGTTGTTTGTTCTTCCTGACAGTCTAGCCTTTATGTGGGTTTGTCCTCTTAAAGGGGCAAACAAATACATAATCACCGCAGTGCTCAAACAGACATCCTTTGAAGACTCCCTGCAGGGCAGGAGGAAATGCGGCAGGTTTGGGCTTTTGCCAGCCTCGAGGGAGACACTCTGGCATCCAGACCTCAAGCCCGGGAGTCGGTGACTGCAACGGCTCTCGGAGCCTGGCTCTGCGCTGGCTGGAGTTACCCGACCTCCCCTGGAGGTCTCTGTTTGGGCCAATGTCCGGGGACTTCAAATTAAGACGCGGTTCAACAGCTCGGTGATTTGGGACGCTTGCCTTCCATGCATGTATCCCGTTTGGGGATGAAACGGTGAGGGGTCCTCGGAAATGGCCCTCTGCCTTTGGTCATGGACCTTCCCCCCGAGCAGCTGAAGTGCGAGACGGACAAGTCAGATCTCAGCTGACCTTTCCGTGGCCGCCCCTGCGAAGGGCGAGCGCATTCCGGCCGTCGTTCTCAGCACGCCCCGCGTGGGCGAGCACTCCCAGGATCTCCCACGCTCCCGAGCGAGTGGAGCGAGCACAGCAGCCTCTGTCCAGACCTCAGGGGGAGGCCGAGCTGCTTTGCCCTCTCCCTCCGCCGGTGAATGCAAAGCCGTGGTGGAATGTTATGCACGGACTGACCGGCGGAGCGGAGGGTCCTAACGAGTAGATCCTCGCCGCTGACGCGTATCAAGCACCGGCTGCACCCGGAGCGGTTCCTAGCACCTTCGAGGTGCGGGGTCCCTTCATCGTCGCAGCAGCCCTGGGAGGCCAGGTAGCCGGTGGGGCTTGGCCAGTTCAGTGGGGAGCTCTCCCGCGCCTGCCGCGGTGTAGTGCCCGATTCTCGGGAGGGTGCTTGGGGGCCCCTGACTGACCTCCACGCCGGATGCTTGCAAGCTGTCCCAGCTGGGGCCCCCGGTCCAGCTCCGGACAGCGTGGGACAACCTCTCCGGGACAGAATCTAACAGGAGCCCCCGGGCAGAGTGGGCAGAGAGGGAATCTCCAGGCTTCATCGAGAGCCAGCTGCTGTGGCCTGGGCGTCTGCGGGCCACTTCACGTCATCCTCACGGCAGCCAATGAAGGGACAGCAGAAGACAACCTGTGGCTGTCCCCACTGAAGAGGTCAGGAGACACCCCGGAGGTGTGGGCTCACCTGAGCACACGGCAGCTTCCTGACAGCAGAGGGAGGAGCGCAGCCGTGTCCTTCTCCCCTCTGGGCCGATGCTCCGGAAGGAGGCTGGGCCGGGGCTGCCAAGAAAGGGCTTTGCCGTCACAGACATGCCTGGTGTGGCTCGAGCAGCCACGGAGGTGAGTCACGGCATGTGTCCAACACAGCGGGTGTGAGGCACGTTCCTGAAAAACCCACAAGAGTGGCCTCAAGGGAAGGAGCTGACCTTGGAGTGTGTGCCCTCATGCGGGGCCACGATGGCACCAGTGGACTCAAGAGGCAGGGTTATGTCTCCAACCCTCATGCTTCCTCCTCGCTCAGTCCTGGAGGCCTCAGGGAGGCGGCAGCCGGAGGATGTTCAAGGAGGGATGAAGAGACGCCCTGCAGATTCCTGGCCGACTTTCAAACCGAAGTCATGGCTGAACTGTGGGAAAATCAGGAAGATACTAGGATTTAGGAATTAGACGAGGCTGACTTTTTAATATCTGGAAACTAAGCCTTATGAATATCTGAAGAGGATGAAGACGCTGTGGGCGTCCCAGGGCATCACTGAACTGCGTGGAATAGGGATCTGAAAGCGGGTTTGAGGATGATGATGCGGTGAAAGCTGTAGGACTATTTCCCGATTACCCCCAACCCTCCGGGTTCGCCCCCTTTCCATACGCTGGTCGCGCGGACATCATCACCTCGATCCCCTGAAAACACTCGGAGGTGACATCGTTATTCCCCATTTGCAGATGAGAAAACAGAGGTTTAGAGCCTTAACTGACTGGCCTGAGACAGAGACAAGCCCATGGGCTGGGTTCACACGGTTCAGCTGGATGAAGGCTGCCCGAAGTCGTGCGTGCTGACTGATGTCTCCTGAGAGAGCTCGTTCCTGGCTCGATGCTGTACACTTGTCGATGGTGCTGTAATAAAGCCTCGTGGAAGCCATTACACCCGTACTTATGGGGAAACTGGTGTGTAGTTAATGGATCCTTAATATTCCAGCGAAGCAGCCACTCATTGTGATATTTGGTAAAGAATCAAGTCTAAGGAACTATTAATGCCCGAATCTGACGTGGATTTGTTCAGAAGGGCATTACAGAGGTGTTTTATTACTTGGCACGAAAGGGTCCTGGCCGGCGTGACTGATGTGGGCGGCCAAGAATGCTTGGGGATCAGTGATCAGCTGGGGAAGAAGAGGAATTGTGAGAAGCACAAGAGTGGAAAGACACTCACGGGAGACTCAGGGCCACGCGGCATGGTGCCCAGGTGGGTGCTGATGCTTCAAGTCATAGACAGGAAGCTGCCCCGTCAAGTCCTTGCCACCACTGAGATTCACCCCAGCCCTAGCACGTGCTGGTGAGTGACGCCGGCATGGTCCTCGAGACAGCTGGGGGTGCCCCTAGTGCCCAGCTGCCTGCATGCCTTAGTTTCCCCTCTCTGCCTTCAGGAGTTTGTCTGCTTGCAAATCTATTCGCCCTGAAAGTTCACACCCCAGATTCCAGTTGTCACCACCACTAACCACTACATTGTAAGTGCCCCCAGCCACCAGAATATCTGCGCTTCTCTCCTGATCAGATCAGTGCTGGAAATCACGTGATGTCGTCCCACGGAACATGCCCACAACCCTAAGTACAGCAACCACACGGGCGTGCTAAAAAGCCCACAACTTAAACTTATAAGAAAACACGATATGGTATAATATAAAATAATGTGCAGCAGAGATTTTTCAAAATGAGATACAGGGAAGAGTATGGAAGGGAGGAGTGAAAAACCAACTATGAGCATCAGGTTCCCTTATTGTGTTTCTTTTTCTTTTTTTTTTTTTTTTTTTAAAGATTTTATTTATTTATTTGACAGAGAGAGAGAGAGAAAGAGATCACAAGTAGGCAGAGAGGCAGGAAGAGAGAGAGGGGGAAGCAGACTCCCTGCCATGCAGAGAGCCCAATGCGGGGCTCGATCCCAGGACCCTGAGATCATGACCTGAGCGGAAGGCAGAGGCGTTAACCCACTGAGCCACCCAGGCGCCCCTGTGTTTCTTTTTCATTTGGCCTTGTATATGTGAATCCACGTGCCTGTGAAAAAGATAAAATAAAAGGTTCATGTCTTTAGGCAAAACTTCCTGACTTAGAGCAAAACGGAACAAATTACTACTAAATCAAATAAAAGTGTATCAGTGAATAAACAAAGTTTCAAGGCAGATGAGAACAGTGTCTTTCGTGATTCTAACCCAGAGCATCAGGGTGCGGTCCTAAATCCCTGGTCCCACACCAGCCAGGGAGGCAGCTGATCTCACACCCCAGAGAGCTCTGGGGAGCTCTGCCCCTGGGGATGGAAGTTGGCAGCCGGATTTGACTTTCATTACCCTGGCATGAAATTCCAGGAAGGAATGGCAGCTTAGAAGTCACTTTCCAAGGTAACACGTTAAGATGTATTAAGAGATCCGAGAGCCTGGGATGTGTCTCACACGCTGACGACGTTGCTGTTAGAAGTGCGGATGGAACGGGGGAGGGGGGAGAATCCTGTGAACTCCACACTCCGCTGTTGGACAGGACAGTCATTTTGTGGCTTATGGGTTTTAGTGCACTTTGCTTCCAAATCAAATAGGAACTGTGTGCAATTCTTTGTGCAGCCCTTTCTCCTTTAGACACAGACCTCATCAAGATCGAGGGCGCTGTGACCCGAAATGAATGGGATCATGGAAGGTGTGCAGTGGTGATTCTAGAATACTGATTGAGACAAGACGCTAAGCACTCTATTTCCAGGATATATTTAAGACTAATTACTTAGCAATGGATGAGTTTAAGATGATTTTCATAATCAGCTTGGATAGGGACAGGGTACAAATCTTTGCTGTTAATATTATGTCATTCAGGAGCCTAAAATATCTTATTCAATCACTTAATATAGAAGTCAGTAATCTTAATTACATGTCCAATTATGAGTGCTTTGAGCTAAATATTTCTAGGTTTGAGAATGGTGGATATTGAATCAATTATTTCAGATAATTTAGATAGGATTTTAAATTTTTGTCATGAGACCCCAGAATCTCCAACCTTGGCTTTATGAAGCACTGGTGTTTTAAATCTCACCACACCCCTCCCCCAACTCCCTCTACACCCACAAAAGTCCTTGACCTTCAGTGACCCTTTTCTGGACCTCTCCTGCCCCTGCGATCCTCAATCCTACTGATAGCATGACATTTGCGGTTTCGTATGTTAGTCCAAGGCTTAGCAAACCACAGCCCACGGGCCAAATACAGCCAGCCACAAGAAGGACTTCAACATTTTTAAATGGTTAGAAAACCCAAAGAGGCATATTTGTGATGTGTGAAAATTATGTGAAATTCAGATTTGTGTCTGTGAATGAAGTTTCGCTGGAGTAGCATCATACTCATTCGTGTTGTGATCTGTGTTTGCTTTTAAAAGTTCAGTAGTTGAAACGGAGTCTGTGTGGCCCATAAAATCTGACATATTTACTCTCAGATCCTTTCAGAAGGAATTTGCGGACCCCGGACCAGGCCTTCACTCCCCTAGGCCTTCAACCGCTCAGTTCACGCCTTGAATTTTTACTGACCGTCTCACATACCGAGAAGCACAAAGGGGAGCGTGTGCTTTGGTCTGGGTTCGTAGGAGGCATAATAAGTGATTCCCAAGAAAAACGGATAATTCAGAGCGGATCATCAGGATCTGACTCAGTACTGGAAAATGTGTCAAAGCGGTTCATAAAACTGCCTTTACTTCGCGCTACTTAGGATCTAAACTCTGTACAACTATCTCATTTAATTGGTCACTTCGGTCCTGCATGGAAAGTCTTATTGTACCCATTTTACAGATGAGAAAGTTCAGACACAGACTGATTAAGGGATTTCCAGAGGTCAGCTAGGCAGACGTGAACCAGGAGTGGGCTGGGGTGTTGGCTCGTAAGTGGGGCCCAGGGTCTTCTCCTTCACCGTGCCTCGTTGTCACGTGCTGCCGGTTCGTCAGCATACAGGCGGCGGTAGATAGAAGTATGAGTAGACCTTTCCTTTGTTGATTGTACTCAAAACCAGTTTTCCGGGGCACGAGTGAAGAACGATAATAATAATAATAATGATGGGATGTAGCTGGTTGTGTACTGAGTCAAGCACTGTCCCATGTGCTTTGTCTGGATCTCCTTTATTGCTAAAAGCATCCCTTTGAGGCAGGTGTTATCACCACCATTGTTCTGTGGAGGAGGGGACCGAGGCCAAGGAGCTAGGTCATGGGGCCACAGTCCCGCCGCTAGTGGGCGGTAGAAGTGGGATCAGACCCCACTCTCCTGACGGGGGCCTGGGCTCCTGCCCCTGGGCAGTGCTGCTGGGCAGCTCTGCGCATGTCAGAGAACAAGAGTGTTGGGCCCCAGAGAGACGCGGGCAGAGAATTCGGGGAAGTGGGCTCTGACCCGGCTTTGGGTCATGACTGCGCCAGGACCTTCTGAAGTCCTGACCTCGCCCGGCCTCCCAGGGAATCCCCCAAAGTCTTCTCTGGCTCTGGCTTCTTCGACTTTCAAAAAAGTGTTACCTATAACAGTGTGCACGCACGATAGTTTTACACATGGAAGAGAACCAAGATCTTAAAAAATAGAGAAAGAAGAAATGAAATCTATTGGAAAGAAATTTGAAAAAAATTTGAAAAAACCCGAGTGCAAAATACTGATTTTTACCAACAGCAAAACAAAAGCTAGACTGTTAGTGTGCCCAGAATGGTTTGACTGGACGGGGAAGAAAAAGTTAAATTCAGGGGCGCCTGGGTGGCTCAGTCGGTTAAGCAGCCGCCTTTGGCTCAGGTCATGATCTCAGGGTCCTGGGATCGAGTCCCGCGTTGGGCTCCCTGCTCAGTGGAGAGCCTGCTTCTCCCTCTCCCTCTGCCTGCCTCTCTGCCTGCTTGTGCTCTCTCTCTCTCTCTCTCTCAAATAAATAACAAATAAATTCAGTAACACTGTCAGACACGCAGCTTGGTTAAATTGTTTGTTCTGTCCGTTGGTGGTATTGGTATTATAGATGAAGCAAGGCAGAAGGGCTAGCCTGACCAGACGGGGTCCGGGATGGCACTGAGCCACTCTCTCCACCGACCCTGCGAAGGGGCCACTTCCTGCCCATGGGGACTTCCAGCGGGTGGGGGTCCGAGCCACACTTTTCAATGGCGGGCAAATGTCTCCCAGGCTGTTGGGATTGGCAGCCCCGAAGGGCACAGGCAGGCTTGAAGTCTGGCCAGAGGAATCAACCAAAATGCCTAAAATCTGAGACAAGAGGATTGGAGAAGAAAGGGTATGTGGAATGTGACACTGAGGAGAAGACCGAGATGGGACTTCGACATTGTCCCCGAGGTCATCAAAGGCATTTTATGGACAATGACTCCTGTTCTACAATTTTGCCAAGTAAATGAAACAAAATTGTGATAACAAGGAGCTAGGGGAAAAAAAAGACAAAACTTTTTTTTTTTTTTCTGTAAGAAAAGATTTGTTAAACATTGAACTGATTTAAAAAAAGGTAATTTGCCTTGGGCTGCAAAAGAAGAAATATATCATTAACTTTTTTTTAAAAATGGAGAACATGTAGCTTCAAAATGTGCTAGAAAGTAGGAAAGGGAACGAGGAAAAGATTCATGGATGGTAACACTTGGGTCGTCTAATTTTTGTTCTACGGTGCACCATGACATGGATGATTACTCTGGGCTGGGTTGGTGGTTCTTTTTTTCTCAGATTTAGTCATTGCTCCGGCTTATAATACTCTTGTCTCTTAAAGGTTTTATTATTTTTTACTATTTTAAGAAGTAAAGTGGTTACTGTGAGTCGTTTAAAGTTAAAACGGTCATCCTCCTGTTGTGTGCTAGCAAGAAAGAGTGATTTTAGAAAATTCAGATATGACACGGATGGCGGGCAGCCCTGATCCCCTGTCCCGGGGAGGAAGGACTAGGGGACAAGGTTGAGACCATGAGGGAAAATGTCAGGACCCCCCAATTCAAAAAGTGGGAAGATACAGGATGGGGGACCTTGTTCCCAGGGTTTCCCTAGTTCACTTTGCTTGGATCAAACTCCATCAAGCAGGTGCCCAGTCACTCGGAGAACCCGGGGATTGCTGCTACTTTTCTGAGAGTCCTGAAGAGCCCTACCAACCCCAACTGTCCAGTCAGTAGGCAGTCCTGTGCAGACATCGGCCACCAGGCGGTGCCCCACCGCACAAAGGACCAGCCTGGATCTGGCCACGTGCCCAGAACCCCTGGACAGGTGAGCTCCCCTTGGTTACTCATCAGCCCTGAAAGAATGCCACCCCGCGTTGACACCATTGATTTATTTTAAATGCCGTTTTTTTTAAATGGCATATTACTCCGGGATTCCCGGATTTTAAATATTGTGATTTCTCGACTGTGGATAATGGGGCTTGGGTTCTCCGACACCTCCTTCTACCACCTAAGGGGACCCTTCCCTTCCCTGCTTCCTCGCAGTAGGCTTGGGAGATGACTTTGGTAAATTCAGGTCCATGGTTCCTGTGCTCACTGTGGACATACTGGTCACGGTTGAGCCCACTGAGTCCCACGATTACATTTCCTTTCTTCTATCCGTTTTGTTATTCCTGAAGATAGCAGGTGATCCATTTCGCCCACTTGCATTGTTTTCTCTCACTGTCATTAATCAGTCCCAGACCTTCAAACAGAATGAATTCTCTCCATGTGCGCAGAAACGTCCAGCATCTGTAACTGTTTCTCCCCGGAACCCTGCTCTGGAGTGCTGTGTGCCCTGCCCTAGGACGGACGGGCTGTGCTCGCCGGCACTTGACACTCTCGTCCCCGATTTCCCTTATCAGTCCTTCTCGGGGTCACCTTGTTCTTTCTCTTATTTTGTTTTGGTTTTATGTTCCCTTCTGCTCCATTTTTTGTTTCTGTTTCTTTCTTTCTTTCTTTTTTTTTTTTTTAAGATTTTATCTATTTATTTGACAGAGAGAGACACAGCGAGAGAGGGAACACAAGCAGGGGTGATGGGAGAGGGAGAAGCAGGCTTCTCGCTGAGCAGGGAGCCCGATGCGGGGCTCGATCCCAGGACCCTGGGATCATGACGTGAGCCGAAGACAGACGTTTAATGACTGAGCCCCTCCAGGCGCCCCTTTTGTTTCTGTTTCTTTCCACTTATCGGTCTTTTGTGTTGGAACTCGCCTAAAAATGTCTGTTAATCCTCGGATGTACATGTATATTTCAGAAGGAGAATCTAGGTGTTGATAGGAAACTCTGTGTACCATGTGTATGGCTGGGACCGAGGGTCCTGTTCACTAGCGGGCTTCTCTCCCGAGGCATGAGTTGGCTTTACCACTGGGAGCTGCAACACCAGTGTCTGTGGGTCCTCGCAGCTGTGAAGATCACTTCCCAAAGAGCGGTCTGAGTCTCGTGCAGGGGACGGAGGGGGCCGGCAGGGATGGTGTAAGTTTCGCTGCCTGCAATCTGGAGCCTGAGCAAGCAGAACGGAGGATACCAGCTTACGGATTTGGATTTCAAGTGAATTCTTCTTTCTAGAGGGAAGAACTACTTTGGTCCCCAGGGTTCCTGGTGACCGAGTCCCGATGCTCTCTGGAGGTTTCCCTAAGTCTCCTGCCAGCCCCTGGGAGACACACGCATCAGGCTGCCCGGAGAAGAGGGTCCCTGGGGTATCACTTGCTCCTCGAAGACCCTACCTTCAGGGCATCTGAGCCTCCGGGCCCCTCAGTCATTCGGGGGCCCTAGAGCACAACAGCCTTGCCCCTTGTTGACCCCTCCCCCACAGGCAAACGAGCCGGCTTCTCCCCCTGCCTAGTCAGTCAGCACACAAACCTCCCCTTCCATGCCTGTTCCGATTAGATGGGCGTCTTTGCCCGTGGACGTCTCTTCGGTCCACTTTGTCCTTTTGGAGTCTCGGTTTGTTTACTGTCACTGGGGTGGGGTTCCTGAAGGGTGCTGGTGCCCAGCTCTCCACGGTTACTGGGAATCCCTTAGCTTCTATCGCATGTTGCATATTTTTAGGCCTTTGGAGAACGATCCACAAAGAATTTATAGGAAATGTTCACTAAAAACGTTAGGGAACGTGAGGACAACGTGAGCAAGCCGCAGAACCCCGGCCAGCATTCGGAAAGACTGAACTTGGCTTGTCAACCACTTGCTTATTTGTGAACAAGTCCCATGTCTCCGATTCTGTTTCATCCTCTGGAAGAGGAGTCTAATCTAGTAGTACCTGCATTATAGAGCTACCCCGGGGGTGAGGAGAAACCCGGAATGCTAATGCTCTCTGAAAAGTCAGAAGTGTTTCAGCCTAAGCGGCCTGTTTTGCTCACTTACCTTAAAGATGGCATATTTATGAGCGCAATATAGTACTTGCAATACAGAAACAATGCTGTCAGGCTAGGCTGTGCTAAACGACCCGGGCTATGCGTGGGAGCAGACAGGTGCACTTCTACATTTCTCTGGATTGAGCCAGTCCCCCCTGCTGTTCAGGCCTCTCTGAGCTCTGGGTTCTCGGCTGCTGCTTTAAGACTGCAGAGCGCCCCAGCGGCCAGAGGCAGGGGAGGGGGTCCCCGCTCGCCTCCGCGCCGCTCGCTCGCTCGCTCGCTCGCCTCCGCGCCCGCCCGCCCGCCTCCCAGGCAGGGAAGGTTAGCGAGGGCTCACTGCGATTCGGGCCGCGCCAGAGGAAAGATGAGCCTGCCCGCCCGCCTGCTGCCTGGATGCGGAGGCTGAGGGCTGGCGCACGGGAGGCCGCGGGCTGCGCATCGGGGGCGCCGGGGGCCCGGGATGAG
>CM052898.1:188676064-188712598 GCA_028534135.1 Potos flavus | reverse complement strand
CTTTTACCAATGAGCTAGTCTTCCTTCCTAGTACTGCCTCTGTTCCTTGTAACACTTTGGTTTTACTAGTCTCAAGTGGGCCTTATTTTCTACTAAGAGTAGGCCTCTTGAATTTGTATGGAAATACTGCTGTTTGGAGATCTGAACAAAAGCCACGTCCTGACCTACCCTGGAGCAGGGACGCTGTGAAAAGCATTTGCCTTTCATCTTGTGAAGACGCATCTGCAAAATGGGCCATTTTGTGGCCAGCCTCTCCAGACTGTGGAATGCACATGTTTGCTGAGGCGGCGAAAGGCGATGTGAGCTATTTAATTACCGGTTTTGATTGATGTGAGCCTTGCCTCTTTTGTTTTATTGTTTTAAAATTTTATTTATTTATTTGTCAGAAAGAGAGAGAGAGAGGGCACAAGCAGAGGGAGAAGCAGGCAGAGGGAGAAACAGTCTCCCCACTGAGCGAGGAGCCTGATGTGGGATTTGATCCTAGGACCCTGGGATCATGACCTGAACTGAAGGCAGGTGACCTGAAGTGAGCCACCCAGGTGTCCCGAGCCTTGCCTCTTTTAATATTGAAATGAGGAACCAGGAAACAGTTTTAAGCTTCATCTTACACAGAATTTAAACAATTCTTGTTGTCTGTTGTGCACAAATACAGTGAAAGTTTAGAGTTCTTTTTCCTAGGTACCTGACCTCTCAAATTACTGGGTATTTCTGCAAAACCTACAGTGGTGATAACACTCTCAGTCAAGATTCTGATGACCTCAGGGTCCCCAGGTGCCCTCTGCATCCTCAGGGGACCTCCGTGAGGATCACGTTCAGCTGGGACTAGAACCCCCAGCAGGCAGGGGTTCTTGCCGAGGTGACCTGTGTCACACACTGAGCAGCCGTCTGAAATGGCTGATGGCAGTGGGGACCCTTGCCGTCCATGCCTTCTCCTAATATTGACTAAAGCATTGACGCTCGTCATGAAATCTCTGCTTCCTCACTCACTGATGGAACTTCAGGGCAATGGCAAGATTTCTGTGATTATGTCCTAAGACAGAAACAAAGTGTGAAGATAATTAGAACCACTACAATTCTGTGTGTTTTTAATTTTTCCCCCTCCCCTATTTTTTTTCTACATTAAGGACCTGAGTTATGCCGTGGAAACTTTTGAGTAAACATATTTTCTCATTAGAGAGACCCGAGATTCATCTCTTCTCTCTGCTGTGGCCTGATTTGATCTTGGGTTCCCACAGGACCCCAGCAACCCCAAATCCCAGCCTGCTTAATTACAGTGTTTATTTCTTAATATTGGCTGTGGAGCATTTTTAATAACCGATTTGTAGCTGCCCGGGGAAGAAAGAACAATGCTTTGTAATATTACATGTGTGACTTCAGGGGTGAGCTGAAGACCCCCGACTATGACAGGGGCAACTTGGGTCATTGCAGTTCCTGCAAAGGGTGATCACTGGCCACTCTGGTGGCCAGCGAACAAGAAATGCATAACAAATGTGAAATGCTCCCTAAGGAAAAGAATTATTCTTTCATAAATTATTCAGGTTGGCGAAATCCAAGTTAGCAGTTCCTATCTGGTACCTCGACATGAGCACAGAAAGCAAGTGGGCTGGTTAATTACCAGACACGTGCGTGCGTATCATGACTCCCCCAGATCAACACCCATTACATCTTTCGTGGCTACTGTTTTACAATAGACCCGATGGATATTTACATAGAAAGCTGGGGAGAAAAATTTTGACCTACACGTGATGTTGGTGTGGGCAATTACTTTGATCAGTGGTTCATCTGTGTCTTGTGGCATCTCACGTCATCTCACATTGCCGGCCCCAACCAACCCCCCTTGTTATTTATGGTCCCAAGAGACCCCTCATTCTCCCTTTTGCCCCATCACTGATGATGGGAGTGGGAGAATACGCTGTGGGCTTCGGTGGTATTAGGTGCTTGGAGGCAGTGGGAGTAGAGATAATGCGAAGACCAAAAATATGGAGAAAGGGGCTGCACCAGCCCCCATGTCAGGATGACAGGAACAGACGAGGAGGAAGGAGGAGGCAGGATGCCTCTAGGCATAGTCTGTTGATACCTTGGATCCTGTTCTAGTAACGTGCCTCCTTTTGGACCTTCTCAGCTATGGATCAAGGCCACTGGTTCTCAATGCCCATGTGGGCTGGGGCAGGGAAGAAGCAGCTAAGGAAATTGCCTGGAGAGTTGGTCCCCTCAAGAGTCTCCTACTGGAGATTCTAAGGCCGGTCCCATTTTGGGAAAGGGCTATAGTTGGAAAAAGCTCCTCAGGTCTCCTTCCGAAGCAGACCTTTGCCATCTTTTTCCCTACCCCCATTGGCCTCCAACTTTGTGCAGAAGACTCAGCTAAGAGTTTATATAGTCTCCCGGCTCTGACCACCAGAAAGTCTGCTTCTGCTGCCCTGGGGTATGCATGGTTTAAGAAACAGCCTTATTTTTCTGATCCGGGTGCCCCATATACCACCTGTGGAAACACACACACTTGGAAAGGAGCTTCCTGGCCCCTGTGGGACGTAGAGGGCCAGACACTGGCTAGAAAGCCAACCCAGTGAAGTTGTAAGTGGACTTTGATTCTTGGTGAACTCTGCATTGAGAAGTGATTTACTGGCAGGGGTGAACGTGTGTGGGGCTAGGCGGTCATTGACTGTCGTACGGGTTTGAGCAGGTGGGGGGAGTAAAAGCTGGAAACAGGGAAGACCCTGAGTAGGGGGAAGTGTGACCCCATCAGGGGCACTTCTAATTTGGATGCTAATAGCGTGGGAATCATTTGCATCCGAACATAGATATGTGTGCCTGTCTATGCATGCCATTTTTTCTTACTGTTAGTTTCTTGGGTGTTTTGGTTTATTGCTAGCATGTGCTTCGCTTTTGGGCCTGGTTCCCTTTTGTTTTCTCGCATTGAGGCCTGCCTTGCCAGCAGCCAGGGGTTCTAGCAGGGAACCCCTTTGAAACCTACGTGCAGTCCCGGGGCTCCAAGCAGGAGGCCAAGAGCGCGAGCCCGAGTGGGTGATTCTTCGGAGCGATCTTGAGAGATGAGCGAGGGCAGATTGAGACAGGACGGGAAAACGGATCTGTTGGCAGCTCGAGGTTTTGCTTTGGTGCCAATCTGGGAACGTGACATATGCCTTCATTCAAATATCGGTGCTCAAGCTCCTTCCAAAGTCAGATAAAACCACTTGGGGAGCGTTTGCTCTTTCGGGTTTTCTTGGTCTCTGGCTCCTTTTTTTGAGGCGGATGACCCCAAATTGTTTATCATATGAAGCATGCACCGTCATCCCAAGTTGTCACAAAAAGAGAAAATGGCGGATCGGGACATAGGTGCATTTTTAGACCTTGTCACATGTATGCTAAAATCGAGGACAATTACTAGTGGCAGAATAATCCTTTCAAAACACCGTGTCCTTGATTTTTGAACTAAAATAGACTTGAATGTGTGCTGGAGAGAGGCCTAAATTCAGAGCCTTAAAAAATATCCTTTTGTGTCCTGAGATCTTATTTTAGATAATATTAAAAATAACTTTCCCTCCTAGGCATCTTAAACAAGTTTGATGTTATAATGCTTTGGCGATTTTATTGTGATTCACTGCAGAGATTATCTTTCAGAGCGGCTGTTTTGATATTTAGCTTTAGAAGAAAACGGTATGAAAGGCATCGCCGGCTGAAGAAATGTGATTTCTGCTTACTCAGAACTCCAGGAATTAGGGGAGACCCCGTTTCTTTGCAACAATAGGCTCCTACTCCTACGTTCCTTTAAAAGGGGGGCATTGTGCTAGGAAGTCAGCCGCTCTGCCGAGGGAGTTCGCAGAAGAAGATCTCGTCGAAAATAGCTCCGAGTCCCTCTCTGATCTGGAGTTCTCAAAACCGCTGCAGTTTGTACAGACTGTTCTCTTTAAAATTTCGCACCGGCGGAGGTCATTCCTTTTTGATCTCCCCCCCCGGGAAGGGCATCAATATTTCCATCATCAAGTTTAATGACTTGCGAGAGACGCACGAGTCATTGTAAATGGTTAAACACTTTCCTTAGAAGAAATACAAATGAGAGGTTGTGTGACTCAGATTTATTATTAGAGTAAATCACCTCAACCCGTAGAAAATATTTATTACATGCGGTAGTGAGTGTGGAGTGTTTCCCCCTTCGGTTCCTAGCATCTGCGTCCCTCCGCACGCGTGAGCATCCTTCGGGCCGGGGTGTCTAATGGCCCAGCTGCCTGGGGCCGTGCAGGGACCCCCGCTGCAGTGGACAGGGGTTTGCTGGGGGGGGGGAAGGCTTTCTGCACTTAGTCCCTTGTCATTCTTTTCACCTTCCTCTCTCTCTCTCCTTGGAAACTGGAGCAAATATCCGAACCTCCGTGCACACGTGAGAGTATGGGAAGAGAGCCGTGTGGCCCCAAGGTCCGAGGCCTCCGCAGGCTCTGCTGATTCCCCGGGGCGGGGGTGGGGAGGGAGGGTTCTCACACGGGCAGGTGGAGGCACCTGCGGTGATCCCTCAGCTGAAGTCTGGAAGGAAGGGACAGGGTCCTTTCAGCCTGTGGGTGACCCACTCGGGGGTGCCTGTGGAAGTCTGGAGATCTTCGCGTCGAGGGGAGGCTGGTATTTAGAGAATCGTCTGGAGGGTCCAGGCATTGGCATTCTGGGTTCTTGCGAGCTCTAGACAGAGCCACGAGACAGAAAATAAACAGAGCTATTATTTGGGGCTCATTATTTTTGGCAGCTGGAAATAAGACTCCCCCCCCTTTTATGATTTGATCCTTTTGCAAAGGGGTATGATATTGACAAATTGTGGTCTTCCGTGAATTCAGTGGTTCTAACCAGGGACAATTTCACTGCACATCACTCCTCCTCCCCGGTGACAATGACCCAGGTGGCAATGGGTCATGTCTGGAGACATTTTCAGTTGTCACAATTCTTGTGCAGGGAGGGGATGCCTCTGGCCCTGGAGGCCAGGGATGTCGCTCACCGTCCCCCAGGGTGCAGGACAGACACCTCTCCTCCCACCGTGATAAATAATTATCTGGCCCAAAATGGTGGTCGTGTGGGAGTTGAGTGACCCTAAGTTAAATAGTGTGGGGCTTAGTTCCTACACCGGAATATCAGGTTCGTGCTTCTCTGTGGATCCGTGGATGCTGCAGTGGCCCGGGAGTGACAGCAAGAAGGAAGACGTTCTGAATCCCAGTTATAATTCCTGGCTACCAAATTCATCGCTGGTGACGCTTGTCATTGATTAAACTTTATTTACTATCTGCTTTTAATTTTTTCATGCATAAAAAGAAGAAAACCAAATCCGTATCCCCTTTCAGGCCAAGTCACCGAGAACAGGAGTGCCGAGGTGTTCCTCCAGCCCTTTCTCCCCCTCAAGTGATTATGCTAATTAGTGTTTGATCAGATGATTAAATTATAATTCGATTAATCCTGCATGCAAAGCGCTCGGAATGCATTTCTCTCGCCTGGTTGCCCTGTGCCCGGAGCGCCCTGTTCTGCTGGCTGACGGAGGCCTGCTCTTCCTCCAGATGTGGATTTCGGTTTTCAAAGCACAGCGGAGCCTTTGTTGCGTGGTGCCAGGGAGAGGGGGTATTTCGGTAACCTGTTCTCCCAGGCAGGAGCTGGGCCGCAGAGGCGTCTGGGAAACGTGGAAACCCTACCTAGGAAGCACCGATCATTTGAAGACATGGGATTCGGAGAGGCGCTGGGAGGGCAGGGAGCGCCCCTGCCCGCCCGGAGGGAGTGTGGGGCTCCCAAGGCCACCAGCCCCATGTTTGGCTCTAGAAGGCGCCTTCCCTGCTGCCTTCCTCCCTGTCTGAGGGGCACGTGAGCTGCTTGTGTGTGCGCTGGTCGTGGAGCCGTGTTCTCTGTGTTTATTTCAAGTGTGTATTTCCTGAAGACAGTGTTGTGTGTTTCAGGCTTTAATAATACGGCTTAAGGTGCTAGTGTTCATCGCTGTCTGCTTTTCCACGCCCGGGACTTCCGTATTGGTGACTCGGAGGTGTGTTGAATGAATGCTTAGGAATTGCCCTCTGATAGGAGGAACTTGAGATGAGGGGGAAAGAGCACAAACAGATTTCACCTCCGGGATGGGAGGTTGTCATGGGTCACTTTGTGGTTCCAGGAGCACAGCGGTGGTGGGATTTTTGTTTACACTTGTCGTTTTCTTCTCCCTTTACGTTTTTGTAGTGCCGGTCGTCCGGTTACTAGAAACATCCCTATTTAGGATACGTAATTTTTTTCCCCCAAAATACCCATATTTGGATCCGGCTGGACGTTGCGACATTTGCATTTAAGAACAGGCCAGACGATGATACCTATTGTCATCCGTCTCACATACCTTGTCCTGAGAACTGCTGGACCCACAGAATTAATAACATAGGGACTAAACACCTGCTTAGATTTTCACATCTCCCCTACTCTGAGAAGGGTGCAATATCATTTCCAAAGGATTTTATTTATTTATTTATTTAGAGAGCACAAGTAGGGCGAGGGGCAGAGGAAGAGGGAGAATCTCAAGCAGACACAACCCCACCCCCCGCCCCCAGTGAGTGTGGAGCCCAACGCAGGGCTCCATCCCACTCACGACCCTGAGGTCATGACCTGAGCTGAAATCAAGAGCCGGACGCTTCACCAACTGAGCCACCCAGGCGCCCCGTGTGCTGTATCATTTGTAAGACATTGCAATCTTTTGATTTTCTTTGAAGAATGGAATTCTACTTATAATTCTTCCCATAAAAAAAATGAAAGTAAGAGAAAACTCGCATTTACCGAGCATCTAAGGCTTGCAGGCACTTGGTTTGCTGTCTTCTGTGCACTTGTTGTGTTTCTTAGTAATGAGAGTGATGATGATGTCGGTGGCAATCACGGGCGTTACTTATTGCTAAGAATCGAGGTGCTGCTTGAGTTGACGGTAGTGCCTATAATGTCCGAAGCTGGGAGGTAGGCATTCTTACCACCGTTACCACGGTAAGGTGGGGTTAGGTGGTGTCCTGGGTTACAAAGCTGCCAAATGGCAGACCAGGGCCTGAGCCCAGGTCTGGGTGCAGACCCACACCGCTGTTCGTCCAGTGGGAAAGAAAGTCCTCCAGCGTCCATTTCACAGAGTAAGAGACCAGGGTTTGCGGGTGTTGGACGAGGGCTGTGGTCGGTCGGAACCTGTCGGTTCCAGATCCCTGTTATCTCCACATTGTGAGCAGCCCCTGATCCTCCCAACAAAACCCTATTTACTCGTTTAACTTTTTATTTTTTATTATTTTTTATTTTTTTAAAGATTTTATTTATTTATCTGACAGAGAGAGAGATCACAAGTAGCCAGAGAGGCAGGCAGAGAGAGAGAGGGAAGCAGGCTCCCCGCTGAGCAGAGAGCCCAATGCGGGGCTCGATCCCAGGACCCTGAGACCATGACCTGAGCCGAAGGCAGAGGCTTTAACCCACTGAGCCACCCAGTCGTTTAACTTTTTTTTTAAACTTTGAAAATGATGATGTTAAATTTACTTTAAAAGTTGAGCCATAAAAAGTTGTTTTGAGAAAGTGAAATATCATCTCTGAAGAATGAGCGCAGGAATGGGGAAAATTCATTTGCTTTTCCTTGTCAGCCGTGGCTTACGCACTTTCGCTAAGGTAGGCGGGGAAGGGACAGGTTAATTAACTTCTATCCACTTCAGCAGCGGAACTATTTCATGGCATCCGGTTCTGCTGTCGGTGAGCTTGAGTGACATTTATATTCCATTCATGTTTCGTGGGGGGACCTTCCCCAGCCTCCGGGTTTAAATTGTGTACCTCTTTTTAAGTACATCACATTTCATTCGTTCTGAACAGACTGTCTATTCTCACAGGTCAAAATTTGGACTAAAACTAGTTTTTGAAGCTGATCCTTGAAGACTGGTAACCAGCTGTGGGTTTAGCATCAACTGGGCTGTTAGGAAAGAAAGACACAGATGAGTTTTGTGCACACGAGTCTGAATCTTATCAGTGCACCTGAATTATTTCACTGGCTTGTCCACGGGATGAGTGTCCCCAAGAGTTGAGAAGACATGACCCAGACATTCACACTTGCAGTGAGTAGGGATAGTGTATGAGTGTGTATGCATGTGAACACACCTGCCACGCCGTGGCAAAGGTCTTCTTGTTCGATGCTTACATGACATTGGAAGAGGACGTGTAGGAAGCTCCAGGGCCCAGATACGATGAAAGTAGCCCAGCCCCATCAGAGCTCAGAGCTTGAATGACCCATGCTTCCCTTAGCTGGGGGAGCTCTTTATTGACTGGGTGGCCTCTTGGGGTCACTGTTTGGGGTTCATTGGTGGGAGGTGCTAATGGATGGAGTCAAGGCCTGGATCCCCCAGCTGGACCCCTGTCATAAAATTTGCCTGCATTTCTGTCCACTCAGCCACCATGCAAACCACAGAAGACTCGACCACGGAGAGGTGAGAAGATATTGGGCGTTTGCCTGTAGGGTCACCGTTGTGTGGCGTGCTGACCAAGCCTATTTATAATACTTGCTGAGACTTACAGGATACTGACCATGCAGCAGGGGCCATGCTAAGGGCTTAATTGTATCATCTCATTTAATTTTCATTCAGGTCTTTGAGGTACTTATGCATTTTATCCTTGGGGGGAATCAAAGTGCATTGCCTCTTGGAAGGATGGAGAGGCTTTCTGAATGTCTTGTATCCAGCTAGCAGTTGAAGGCAAGATCCGAACCCGGGCAATCCCATTCCAGAACGCCTGGGTTGACTCCCTGCCTCTACTAGTCCACTAACGAGCCCCGGATATCTGGGCTGGGTCCTGAGCTCGCACACACTGGTTGGAGTGGCGATACTTCTCTGGGGAGCTGGAAATACGGGTTATGCGGGTGGCTTAGTTGGGCTAGATCATTGTCTTGGAGGAAGATGCTGGAAAAATGTGGCAGTGTGGGTATAGTTTGGGACTTTCAGGGTTGGTTTGCTTCCATCGCAACATTCCTAGGATCTCAGCTCTTCCTTGAGCTAAGATGCTCAGCGAGGGACTGCCAAGCCCACGCTGCCTGTCCCATGCTGCCGAGTGCCCGTCATCGCCATGTCCCAGCCTGTAGCACGTGTCCCAGGCCTTCCCATGTCTATTCCCATGGTGTTTGGGTTGAAAACTAAACCCTCCAGATTTGGGTAGACAGTGCCCGAAGCCTTGTCTGGTACATCGCCTGCCAGCAGTGTTGCTGTTTTCGCTCTGACAGTGTTCCCTCCGATCCCTTTCACCCGGGGGCTCAGGCCTACCCTGAGTTCCCCTCGTCTCAGACACTTCAGGATCCACCTGATTCAACCCAACTCAACCTCGACGCTGCGGCCCCAGAGAGACGCGCCCTGCTGTTCTCATAGGTCCGAAGTTGAGGCCGCAGACCTCGAGTGGGCCCTTAGGTCAACCCTCAGTCCCGCGTGACCGCCCGCCCGTTGCTTCCTGCTTCTGTGGGAAGACTGTTTTCTACTCCTCCTTCCTCGGCGAGCCTCAGACTCCCCTTCATTGTCTACTTGCAGTCGGTGACCTCGATTCTTTTCCTGGGAACCTAGAAGAAGCCAGCGAACTGCTCGGACTCTCCCCTCCCCCACCCCCAGTTTATCATGGCGTCGTGTCTGGCTGTCTTGCCCTGGTGTGGTCGTTTCCCTTCACCCCGGGAGTGAGGGGGGGGACTCAGTTATGCGGATGATGGGACACTGACTCTGGACCCCGAACAGAGGGGGCGGACAGCCAGATTTTGGCCACGGATGCTCATGGCGCATGGGAGGGAGACGTCCACACGGGGCAAGGCCACACTCAGGAACAGTGGGAGCCACAGAGGAGGCTTTGCGTTGTGGAGGGTGAGTGTCCCTCGGTTCACATGGAGGACATGGTTGGCTTGTTGGCATAAGTCCACAGGCCCACAGGCTAGGAGGGAACTGACCCCGCCGCTCAAGGATAAGTGGGAACTGTGCCTGGCCCCCCGACGGGGAGGCTGATGAGGCCGGGGGTCCGTCCCAGTGACTCGACTTTCAGAATATGACCGTTTCCTCCACGTCCACATCAGTTCACGCTGTCGTCCCCTCCTGCGAGGCTCTGCGGTAACTGGCCGACGGGTGTGTCCCTGTTCGCTCTCACCTCACAGTCGGATTTCTGCCCAGTGTCCACGGGGACCTGCTTAAATTGTAAATCTGACCACAGCACCTCTCAGCTTAAAGCCAGGAGGGGCGTCTCCCATCACCCCTAAAGTAAGCCCGACATTCCTTCCTGTAACCTCAGGCTGGACACCCCACGCCGCCTCCTTTTCAGCCACGGCAGACTTCTGGGTGTCACTCCAACAAGCTGAACTCGTCCACGCTCAGCAGCTCGACTTCCAGTCCCTGCCCCTTCATCCTGGAACTTTCTGCTTTTCCACTTCATTCCGTCCTCCGCCCAGATGCCATCTCCTTAGAGAGGCCTCCCCTGATCACACGGTCTGAAGGAGAGTGGCCTTCTTGGCCTCACTCTGTGTCTCCCCAGAGCAGTTACGGGGACCTGCAATAATGTGGTCATTTGCCCATTATCTGCCTCCGACCGGGGAAGCAGGGACCTTGCCTGCTGCGCTCCCCTCTGGGCCTCGGGCCCCAGCTCCTGAACCCTGCAGGTGCCCAGCAAGTATTTGCTGATTGACTAAGTCAATGAATGTTCTTTACAGCGCTAGAACTAGGGCTTGATGTTGCTATCTTGAATTCTCTCCTGTTTTTTCCCGATGGGGTGACAATATCTCTGCCTACCACGAGCTTCTTCCCGTGGAAGATTTGGACACGCGTAGTGATAGGAAGGTCAGCGAGCATCACGCCCTACGATTTTCAACTCTGACCCATTCTCAGAGGCATAACAATAAAAAAATACCTTCATTAAAAAAATCGTTGTCACCAGACTGAGGATGGTGCAAGAAAGAAGACCATTTTTGTGGGTCTTCTGTGGGTCATGGCAAAATCCCAGGGAAGAGAGGAAAACTCCCGACTGCGGAAGGGGCTGGATGTGGTGAAGATCGCCATGTTGGACACACGGAGAAGGTTCTGCAGTGTTTATGGAGGCAGAAACAACTTCTGATTCGACTGTTTAAAAAGTGCTTCCGGGAGAAGGAGCTTTCAAGACTTGGCTTTTAAGAAGGTGCATAGTTTCACTGGACAAGTGGGCTGTAAAGAGATGGCAGGAGCAAAGGAGGAAAGCAGGAAAGTTCTGGATTTGTGTGTGTGTGGGGACGCAGGAGATCCATTCAGCTTCTGTGCAACGTCAGAGGAGAAGATACATCTAAAATGGGACAGGATAGGGGCGCCTGGGTGGCTCAGTTGGTTAAATGACTGCCTTCGGCTCAGGTCATGATCTTGGAGTTCCGGGATCGAGTCCCACATCGGGCTCCTTGGTCAGCAGGGAGTCTGCTTCTCCCTCTGACCTTTCCCCTCTCCTGCTCTCTCTCTCTCTCTATCCAAAATAAATAAATAAAAATAAAATCTTCATAAAAAGTAAAATGGGACAGGGAGCAGAATATGGAGAATTAGAATTCAAATTGAAATTAAATTTGTATTTAAGGCTTTTGTGTTAAAATCATAATCTAAGTCATATGACTGATCAGTGCCGTGTTTTGGCTGGGATGCCCAGGAAAGCAGAGCTGAGAACCTTGGTGGAAGGGTGGCCAAGCAGAGGTGTGTTGGTGGCACAGGAAGGGGACAGTCGGGCACTGGGATGGTGGTGGGGGGCTGGGTGCTGACAGAGGGGGAGAGGGCTGAACAGGGAAATCGGTGAGATCTGTGAGATCGGTGAGAAGCTAAGCATGACTGCTGGTAAAGAGGGGTCTAGATTATCCCAGTGGACCATCTCACTATGTGGAGTAGCTGGCAAACTAAAGGCATGAATGATGAACAAGCTTGCAGCCTTGTACAATCATTACTGCCCAGACTCTTTCCCTTGAATCTTTTTTTTTTCCCCTTTTGGTGGGGGTACTATATGGAATTTTCCTGCCTGAGAACTCTACGTCATTGGTGGGGTTCTATAGCGCCCGACGAGAAGCATTCTGTGATTTAGTTATAACCCGAGAGAGCCTGGAACCTGGACAGCAGTTTCTACAGGTCACGGGCTCACCCCGAGAGAGGAACTAATGAACTCGACCTAGTGGAAAACCCACAATCGCCATGTCTTTTAGTTCTCCCATTTCTTCTGAAAGTAAAGCATACGAAAGTTTAACATTGACCGTGGGTCTGGGTCGCAATCTCACTGTAGCAACCACTGCCTGTTAGTTGGCGATAATTGAGCTACATTTTGGTTCCCTTTCTTGTGAACCTGTTTGGGTTCTATAGTCACCAGAAAAGGAAGGGTCAAGCTGAGGCATGAAGATTTATAATTTCTGTCATGTACCCTAACTAGATTAACTTAAGAGGCACCAGGTCGGAATGTTGGCACCCAAACATCCATTTTCTCCCATTTGTATACTGTGCTCCACAGAAATCTACGGTAGGGTTAAAAAATTGTAAGTTACAAATTTTATTCCATGTCGTGAGTTTCCCGAAGTCTCTCCACTCTTAAACAAGTCAAATTTAGATCCAGCAGAATTCAACTTAGTATAACTTCAACCTCAAAATAATTTATGGCTCGGTTCATAATCCACATTCGTGGTCTCATTTCTTGTTGTGTGACATACAGGGTATCTTTTTTGGTTTACCTCTTTTGTCAACTCCTTTCCTCTCTTCCTTTCTCTCCTTACCTTTCACACGTGTTCACACGCCCTCGCACACACACTATGTGTCCTTAAATTAAGCAGTATTTCTTACAATGCATTTATTAAAAGGTCCTTTGCTTTTGTATTTACTGATAAAGAGTTGTGCTTTCAAAACTGAAAACTGAAAAACTCAGTTCAAAACAGAATCATACATATATATGATTTATGATACAGGTTGTGATACATTGTGATTATCTCAAGGGACTGATCATTGGTAACAGAATGTTACTAATGTTACTAATGGCTGGTCATGAAACCAACATAAACTCACCAATGGGTTTTCTTAGGAAGGAATTTCTTACTTAACCAGAAAATATTTACTGTGCATATCTTATGCCCATTGGGAGTATGGAATAACAGAAGAAAAGTAGAAAGAATATTTCTGCCCTTGAAGAACTGGCCATTTCATTGGGAAATCATGATACATAAATAAGGAAACGATCTTTTTAAAAATGAAGGTATCATAAACTGATAAGAAAATTAACTGGGTAATCTAATTTAGTTAGATTTAAAAATTAGTTGTGCAGCACTGGGTGTGGTGCATAAACAATGAATCTTGGAACACTGAAAAAATAAAATAAAAAAATAAAAATGAGTTGTTGATGGTTCTGAAAAGGCATTGCATTTAATAAAGAGGAGGGAGCACGCTTCGCGAGGTGAAGTCAGGGAAGGCTTCATGGAGGAAGATCAGCTTTAGCAGAATCCTATGGGGAATGGATCAGGGCTGGACAGCACTTTGAGGATGGGCTGGGCATTGGCAGCAATGGTGTGTGTGTGTGTGTGTGTGTTTGTGTGTGTGTGTGTGGCATGTGTGTGTGCAGCTTGTAGGCTTGGAAGTAGGGGTGAGCACTATAAATCTGGAGACTAATTCATGGTTCCGCAGGAGGCTGAGGAGCAAAATTCGGGCTTCTACGAGAAGATCTGAAAAACCTGCAGAGTAAGGCTGTGTGGGGAATGTGAAGTTTCCCACTTTAGCAAGCCGTTTAGAAATGGTCCGAAGAACGTATGCCTGACTCAGACTGGGGGCAAACAGTTGTGGTATAAAGGTACCAATGACTGCAGCTACTTCCCACATCCCAGAATGGGCACTAAGGTTTTACAACATGGACAGGAGAGTGTTTTAATTTAAGGCAGGAAAAGATGAATGGAAGAAATAAAATAAGAAAAACGCAGGGAATTCCCCATCACTTACAAACGAAGAGCTTTACAGAAGTAAAATTTGTGACCTCTCCATGTGCTAACACCAACCATTTTTTATGATCCTGTAATTATCTAAAATATCTTGTCTTGCTGTCTGTGCACACAGAGGGGTTGACACTGTAGATAGAATGAGTCAAGGCAAAGTCTGTGCTAAGATTATTTGCCCAGAAGATGATCTTTGTCACCCTGCAAGAGGAGTGTTAGGGGGAAAAAAAAATTGAAATTTAATTATTTATCAAAGTTATAACCTGGTCAAATTTAGTCTTATTCGAGACCTTCCCCTTAACATTTTAGGGCATAAATTGGATTTATATATTAGTTCTCTGAGTCTATTTCAGTTCACGATGGGTCTTAGCTTCCCTATCAGCACATCAGAATGTCCAGGGGGCTTGCTGTCGTTTTCCTTTAATAAGAGAGACTTATATTTTTAACTTCCTACTTCCCCTCCCTAAAGAGACTGATTCTATTTTTTAAATCTCTACTGCGGTGACTCATGGAATGGTGTCTCTGGAAGACCATTCTGCACGTGGCACACAGGAGGGGCGGAGCTTGGAGAGACTTGTGGGGGACAGGGAGCTGGGCGTGAGTAGGGGTAGCCCGGGCTGAGGGGCGAGCCCTGGAGGGAGGTGGAAGGATAACACTGACAACGTCCTGACTTCTAGGACGGGAAGAATAAAAAATTGCAGCTTGACAAAATCAAAACGTGGAGACGTTTTGAGAAATTAGTCAATGTGTTTGCCACGTTGGGGAGAGGATACTTCCCTGATTATTGATAGTGGAGTTTAAACCCATTTGCTAAGCGAAAGACATATAGAATATGGTCTGTCATCGTACTTTAGAGAAGTTCTTGCTTTCACGAGGGAACGAATGTTACTTCGTACATCAGCCCTGCGAGGTTCCTTCTGTTTAAGGTGGCTTACCCTCCCCTCTGTCCCTCCCTTTACCTTTTCCCCTGCCTCTGGACTTCAACTTGAAGGTAATGTTTTTTTTTTTTCTTTTCTCAGTATACATGTGTGACTCTCACCTTTTACCCAGGCGGTTTTTTTACCTTGCTGCTCCCCTGCAGAAAGCCTTCATTCATATGTCCCCACGTGCACTATCTTCCTCCACAAATTTCCACCCTCCCACCTCATCACAGTCCTGATGGTGACGCCCTGCTTCTTGAGGCATGACATGGACAAGGAGATAGAGAAGGGACTCTGGCGGCCACCCCTCCAGCTTCTGTCTGAGAGGCCAGAGGGGAGGGGACCAAAGATGCAGTGGACTTCTGTCCTAAGACACATTAGGGTTTGGACAGAGCTCGGATCCAACCAGCTGACCTGCCTCCTGGTTGCAGGTAATTTTCATCACCCTGAATGAGTGAAGGGGCAGGATAGGAGAAGAAACTGGGAAGTCACATATAGGTCGAAGCAGATCAATATGTACGCGCTCTAGCCTGACGCTGCGATGCTCTTCTGGGCCAACCGAGATGGCTCCTTTGTACCAGAAGTTCATGAGGGTTAGTAATTACATGCCCTCAGCTCTGTGTTCCTAAACGCGTGGCTTAATGAAAGCTAAATATGGCCACGGTGAGAAACGTCCACAGCCGCTATGTGTTTGGTCCTTGCATTTTTCTCCCAGGACTGCTGTCTTTTGTGAAAATGCAGAAGGGGATTCTAGTGCCGAGGACAGTCCCCCTCTTGTCTGGGAGGAATGAACACGGGGACAGAAGGTGCCCGTCTCTGGGCGCAGGCCAGCACAACGCTGTGGCTCAAGGCGATCTGTGTTCAGTTATGATGAAATGTTAAATTAGCTGAAAGAGAATTTTTCTGGTTACTTGAGTTCGCCTTTTGGACTCCATTAATTATTCACTCATTAAATCGTTTATATTAACTCTTTAGTAGTCTGAAAATAATCAGCCTTTAGGTGGCTTACTGCGCTCCTATTCCTCACTCAGGCTTTTGTGGACGAGTAGCCTTGGGCCGTGGAAAAGGATCCCAGGCACAGTAAGGTGCTGAGTGTCGAATGAATGGGTAGAAGCAAAAATAGGCCGTGTGCAGCTTATGAGATCCCACGTTCTGATTTCTTTTCCTACTTTGTGAGAAATAGCACAGGTGCACTTCAGATCTAAGTTTTATTTTAAATCTGGAAGAAGCCCTTTCTTATAAAATAATTGGTCATTTTAAAGTAACAATGTCTCATTGCAAAAAACAAAACAAAACAAAACACAAAAAAACAAAGAAAACCAAAAACATCTGTTTTCTTTTTCGTACATCCGTGTCTTGTTTCCAAGGAGTTTCAGTTGTTACATAAATTTGGTGTCCTCTTAGGGATTTTCATAGCTCCTCTAAATGAAGTTTTAGAGTAAAGAATGTTTTCGAGGTCGGGCCGTCCTCAGTCTGGCTGGGTGGAGAATTGCAAAAGCAGGTAGGAAGTCGGGACTCTCCAAACGTTGAGTCACCGTTGGCGCTTCCAAGAGCAAATCATTCTGCTCCTGCGTGAGCCCAGAGCAGCCATCGGCTGTGCGTGCATGCAGGTCAGACAGGCCTCTGCCTCTCTTCCGATTTGAGGCCTGGGGAGATTTCGTCAGCAGGTTTGTGAAGTGATGATATGCTTTGCATTCCAGTCCTCTCACCTTCTTCCCTCTCCTGTAAATGATGACAAATTGCCTGGCTGTAAATTTGAAAGTCCCTAAATGGCATTTTTGTCAAAGCCTTTAGCACAAAATGCTTACTCAGAGAGATTTTTAAGTATTGGGAGCCGGGGCGGCTGGGAGCAGGCCTAATTATTATGCATCACGACACAATGCATTATGCATCACCCTTGCTTTTCTGCTTTTTAAACACTTGTTATGGATGATGAAACTAATTTGAATGGACAAACAGGGCGCTCTCCTGCACATTACTCCTGTGATGTCATCTTCTTCTGGGGGGGTTTCGTCGCTGCCTCCCATGGAAGCCCCTCAAACATGCACATTTTAATAAGACACTTTAATAATTAGCTTAGAGATAATTGTCAGTCAAGGGAAAATAACCTTTTATCAAAGGTGCCTTGAAAGTGGCGTGTTCAGAGAAGAAACAAGTGCTCTCATTTGCACTTATGCTTGCTTCCTTCTCCCTCCTGGCATTTCTACGGAATAAAATGCGACAAAAGGGAAGGACTGGAAAAGAAGGAAGAGTGTGGGTGTGCAAGGGGAAGGGAGCTGTCACATTGTTAAGACAAATGGGGCTTGGAGAATCCTAGTTAAACCTCAAATTGCTTAGAAACGGGAAGTATGTATTCCTAATTGTTGGCACCAGGAAAAAAAATCTAATTTACTGAATATCTTTAAATAAGGGTAACCCATTCTTCTGCCGTGCGAGATTTCAAGGCTTCCCTATTGCACAGGTGATGGGAATGACTTTGAAGGCTGTGGAATCCGCCTCCAGCGCTCAGCATCCGACGTCATAGAGACGCTGGAAAGGGAGCAGAGCTGGAAAGCATGTGTAGATTTTGGTTCTGAGTTTTCTTCTCCTGGAAACATTCTGCTTGTATCCTGGGAGAATTTTAGTGTGTTCGAGCCCTCGGCGTTGTTATTTGAGTATTGGAAAAAAAAAATAAATATGGATCCCTATTCTCGAGACTCAAGGTGTATGGTCTCAGGAAAATAGGTTTGTTTTGAGGACAGCCCTCTTATGTTGCTTTAAAAATCGTAAAATGTGGTCCCCTGGGCTAGAACTTTGGTTCCTGTGGAGGTGCTGATGGTCTCCATGCAGAGGGTGACCACATTCCCTCCTGTCACTTACCTTTGATGTGGGTCATCAGCCCCCGCTTTCCATCAGGGAGTCTGGAAGGCTTCTAGTTCTGCAGAATCTTGATGTCAGAATCCTGACATTGTCAGGGGCAGGCTAAGCACAAACCACTACCATTTCTTTTTTTTTTTTTTTTTTTAGTCTTTGCCCAAGCTCCAGACCACATTTCTCTTTATATAGGACTCTGGCTTCCATTTACGTAAATTACACATGTAACACGAAGCCTCTACCCTTTAATAGAACTTTTTTTTTTTTTAAAGCTGTTTCCATGGTCGATCAGAAGAAGTGCTAGACTGGGAGGAGCAGCTGTGGCCGTGTCTCTAGCTTTGGGCTCCTTCTGTTTCTGGTTGAGTCTTTGCCTCTGGGATCTTAGTAGGATCTCAGCAAGTTCCTTATCTGTGGGGATAACAACACCAATGACACATATAATAATGAGAGCGATAGTCTGGCGAGCGCTTGCTAAATGTCAGGCACTGTACTGGGACGCTCGCTTTAGCTCTCACTGGCAATCCTTTCTTTTATAGCTCTCTGCCCCTTATGATGAGCAAACCGAATCAAGGAAGGTTGAAAAGTTGCTCAAGGTCTGTTTGAGCCCAGATCTTCTGACTCAGCCCCGGGGTTCGTAACCCAGTCCCTAAGTTCTAGCTCATACCGCCTTTCGTGTGTACCTCTTGAAGTCATTGTAAGCATCAAACCAAACGATCACCATGCATGTGAAAATGCTTTGAGAAAGGATATTATCCTGGCGTCGGTCACGCTGTTCTCATTGCGACTTTCTCATCTGTGAAGCAGACACAGTCTCGGCCGCCCTGGAGACATTGGTGCTCGTTAAGTGGAAGGGAATTGATGAGCGTTGGAAAACGTTTTCTTGTAATTTTTCCAGCAGAGGTTGGTGCCAGTTTTATCCTGGGAGATAAAGGGACCTCCCTCCATTTGCTCAGATTCCCTGAATAGGTTCTTGGGCCTCCGGGAGGCAGCAGCCTGCCTTCGAGGCCTTAGAGGCCTTATCTCTGTCCGCCCAGGTTGTGGGCCCCAGGACTGGAGCCTGCGGGCGGAAATCAGTGAGCTTTGTTTGGGAGGAGAAAGAGCCTTACCTTGTGTTATCGGTCCCTTCCTGTTTGTCCTGAGGAAGTGACCAAGCACCAAAGGGTGGGCCCCTCGTGGTGTATAGACAGTTCAGATGATGGTTGCTTTTTAAGATGCGGACTTCTTTTTGTTTTGGCAACTAGAAATAAGCAACATGGCAGCAGTGGGAAGGTCGAGATTGGTGACGGTCTCTTTTCTCCAGTGAGCTCTAACCTCCTGTCCCCTACCACTGCTGTAGTATTCGAGCATTTCCGCAGGAGCAGGTAAGTTCACGTTTCGAAGATTTGATATGTGAATCTTCTCAAGTGCTGGCTTTTAATTTGTGCTTCTTTTAAACTTGTAAATTGCAATCATATTTTTAAACATTGTGATTGCTGTTTTTTTTTACTCCTATGAGATAAATAGGCCTTCACAGTGCTCCCTTTTGCTGTTAGAAAACTGAAGGTCAGTGTATGAAGCTCCTGGGCATTTCAGTTATCTGGTCTACCTCCTGTTAGCTGGATGGCCTAGGTGCTTCTTGTGGATGGTCCTAAGTATTTTTATTTCTGTCCAACAGCAAGACTGTGGCTCTAAGTCAATCAGTCTCCAGTCAACATTTCTTCTTGTTCTTCTGTTATATCCTTTTCTCTCTTTACCCTAAGACTGACTAAAATCTCTCGACATCAGTGGGCTATTTGTCAATGTTGCTGCGAAGGCTTTAGCACCAACACAGTGGAGATAAACAGCACCCTCGCTCATCAGTGCACATCTTTGTGTGAGCTTTTAAAATAGCTCTTAGATGTAACTGAGAAAAAGCAGTATTTCTTTTCATAGCGAGGCTTTTCACGAGAGATTCTAACATTTCTAACTTTGATCCTTTCTCTACTACGCTGGGAGGCGGGGCTCCCCCATAGATCATTCGTAAGATTTCAGCAACAACTCTGGTAAATCTTCAAGTGTGGTAGCCTCAGGTTGAACACTGAGCCTGTTTTTCTAAAAGGGGTCTGAGGGGTGCACCTGGACGTGGATGCAGCTGGAGACGTATCATGGTTCTGTGGCTCTCCATGTGCAGGAAAATTGTGCACTTGGCACACCCAGCCCCTGGTCTGGGGCACAAGAAAAGCTGTGTTTCAGAATGTTCCAGTTGCATTCTGGTCACATAGCTTATTAGTGCCTTTGCTTTCCGCTTCCTCTTGGGTATTATGTGGTCGCTTGGCTGGAGCAGTGGATTTCAGCTGTGTCTATGTGACCGCTGGAAAATACAAGCGACCAGAAGATCTAGTGAATCAGGCCCGCTTCACACCCCTGTGTTCCTATTGCAGTTATTTAGACTAATAACCGTATGTTTGGTCTCATCGGCTTCCGTCCTTTTGCCCAACCGTGGTCTTTGGGTCAAAGCAATGTGACTTCAAATTCAATCAGCTCATCCCTTAGCCTTTCGTGGAATGAAAACCACACCTCTTACATTCGTTAGTATGTATTTGGCTGCATTTTCATGCAAGTTTGCTCTTCGTTGTTTACTCTACTTGCTTCTACCCCCTTACCTCTCCTGATACTAGACGCGGACTTTCTCTAAACACGTCTACACTCATTGCCCCCATGTACTTTCCTTGTACTCACTCAGCGCCCCACCTGTCAGCTCTATGCGGCCCTGTCCCTTCGCTCAGACTGCTCCCAGGCCTGGAGGGACTTCCATTTTGCCGCATTCAGTGGCTGGCTGACACGCAGTCCTCATGGTCCTTTTCAGCACAGGCGAGTCCCCCTTCCTCACCGGGACAGCCTCTTCCTTGGCTCCCAGGCTCCCTCACTCTCCGGCTTTCTCCAGTCTCTCTAGTCTTCTTTGCCAGCTCGTGCCCGGCCTTTAGCATTAAGCTCCTGAGTGCTCAACCCCTCTGTCTTTCCCCCCTGCTCTTTTCTTACATGATAAGATGCACGCCCATGACTTACGAATTCCTGCTCTACTCTGAGTCTGACCTGTGTGCTCAGTTGTCGAGACATGTCCACGGGAACTCAGAGTCACTTCTAAAGTAAATAGTCCATAGGCCCAACCAAACGCTGTCTTCTCCCTCCACCCCCCACAGATTGCCATGCCGTAAGATGTGAGTAAAGATGGTTCAGATGTATCTGCAAAGAGAGCATAGGAAGTGGGAGGGACGTCAGGCATCTTGGGAGCTCTGGGAGTTATCGTCTTTGCGCGCTGCGGTGGCAGGGATGGCTGTGTGGGTGTTGGGGGACAGTGTAGGGTGTAGCATGTGGGCTCCTGAGCTGAAGACATGGGCACCAGGAGGCTACCTGGGAAGCCTGGGGTGCTCTGGTGTGATGGTCTTTGCCCTGAGCACCCACAGTGCAAGCGGAAAGGTCTGTTTCTTATTAAGAGTCGGTGCTTAGGGTTAGGAATTTGTGAGGTCAAGTGTTAGGGATTTCTGGCGACCCCCTAGTTGCTATATCACTCTGGTCCTGCCCCTCCTTGGTTATTTTTCCCCATCTAAATTTGCCCCCCTCTTTACAAGTCATCCCTTCTACTCCCCAACCACAGGAGTTTGGAGGATGGAGAAGGAACATTATATTTTCACTCGAGCTCAGTCAGAGAACATAGTGATTGTGAATCACAGCCCACAGGGGTGAGAAGTGAGAAAGGCCAGCCCCAGAACCAAGCTGGACTTGTGATCATCCGGGTGCCTGACCTGTATGAGACCCCATGTGAGTCTTCGAGAAAGGTCCTCTGCTTGGCTCAGCCCAAAGAGAGGTTAAGCAAGAGAGACAGATTTCTCGAGGATGGATTTATCAAGACGAGAAAGTAAGTCCAGACTGGAGAAGAGACCCAAAACGGACGAGCAGTCTGTCTTGGTCTCAGGCTCACTGCGTTTTACCCTGTTTCTCTTGGAGGGTAGGATTCATCCCCTGCCTGAAGATTTCCTTAATCTGCTTCCCCAACCCCAGGCCACCGGCTCTGCCGTCCTGGGGCTCCCTTTCCAGTGCCTGGAGGAAAGAATCGGTCCCTGTTTATAGGCCCATCTTTGAGTGAAGTCATATCTTTATAAGACAGTTTCTCTTCCTGATTCATGTCGGTGAACTTGTGGGAATAATGAAGTCAATTAAAATTCAGCGAGCACTATTGAGCAGTTGGTAGGCATCCGACATTTGGCCGAGTGAAGTCAGGATTGATTCTTGGAGGGTAAAAGTTTGAGGAAGAGAGTCTCACGTGAAGCGATGGCTCTCTCAAACACACAGCCACAGGTACTAATTTTGGGGTTCTGGCTAAGGCATAATTCCCTCAAAAAGTCGCTCTGAGTTTCAGATATCACACGGGGCTCTTTTTCTTCCTTTCTGAGACTGTGTGTTCAGGCATGCAAAGATGAATCAGACTCTCTCCTCTCTGGCAGACGCTCCCTGGAAACGACTTTGGAAACCCCAGCCGAGGGCACACCTTTGATGACTGGCTGTGCCAGGGTCTCTGTTCATTTAACTTAATGACCTGCTTTTCCCTGGGGCCTCCCAGCACCTAGCTGAGTATTTCCCACGTGATGCCATCGGTACATCTCATTGCAAACCAGCAATGGCCTCGTGCACAAGTGGGAAAACAGGTCCAGGCAGGCTACAGTGGGCAGCTGGTAACTGACGCGGCCAGGACCCGAGCCCAGATCTCACACCCCACAGCCTAGACGCTCTGCCCACCCTCCTATATTCCTGGTTCAGAAGCTCCCCATCAGGAGTAGGCTGGGCCTCCCGGGCTGATGAATCCTTCTCTTTTAATATGAGTCCCTTTGCAGAGAAAGCCCAAGTTTACATTCCTCTAGGAGGACTCCCCCAACCCCAGAATATTACTGTGTGCAGTCCCGGGTGCAGAATGCTCACTACTGGGGAGCTTCCCAGGGGTCCGGGGACAGATTCATCAGGATGGAGGTTCCGTGTGTCGCTGTTGTCCACAAGGACATGCACGGCAACCTTTAGACAAAAATGCAAAACAGCTTCAGCTGTGTTCCTTGCCCCCAAGTTCAGCCGTGTGGGCAGTAATCTGATGGTTTCAGCGGATGAGCCAGCAGCCTCTGGCACTGAGCAGTGGCAGATGCACAGCTGCCCCTTTTGGAGTGCCACTGTCAGCTGGCCCAGAATCAGGAGGCAACACTGTATTTGCTGCTGATGGTCCTCCCCCCCCCGCCCCAAAGACTGATTTGCTGGGTCTTTAGCTAAATGTCATGTCTGCTTCTCACGCCCACATCATTGCACTTTTCCTAGATGCAGTGAGTCACTTACAAGGGGCCATTTGGGGAAAGGGTTTTTGTGGAACCTTTTTTAAAAGCGTTATTCCGATGTCCAGAAAAAAGCCTTTGCCCCACCCCCCCGCCCCCACTAGGGTTCTGTTCAACAAATAATTGTTGTGTGATCGCTATAGGCAAGCAGCCCTGCTCTGAAGATAACAAAGATGAAAATGCCAGTTGACAGGGAGCCTGAGATCTCACTGGGGACCCAGACACAGTCCGAGGTGGGGCGGGCGTGTGTGCTGAGTGAACACAGGCTCAGTTTATTCAAGACTTACCTACTTCCTGATTTTATTTTTATGTTTTTAACATCTTTATTGAGGTATAATTTACACAGCATATGATTCACTTGTTTGCAGTATGCAATTCACGGATTTTTAGCAGGTTTATAGGGTTTATAGGGTTGTACCACAATGTCATTTTAGAATCACCCCAGAATATTCCTGCACCACCCCAAAATACGCTTCATCCTTATTTGCAGGCATCCGCCGCTCCCACGCCTAGCCCCGGCCTTGGGCAACGATCCCTCCTCCACCTTCGGTATAGACTGGCCTTTTCTGCCCATTTCATTTCAGTCTATGGTCCGCGGACTGGGCTCTTTCACTTTCCATTATGTTTTTCAAGTTCATCCCCGTGGTGGCACGTAGCGCCGCTTCATTCCTTTTTATTGCCAAATAATATTCTATCATATGGATGGGCCACATTTTGTTTATCCATTCTCCAGTTGATGGACATTTGGGTAGTTTATGCTTTTTGGCCACTGTGAAGAATGGTGCTATGAAAATGCACGCAGCAGCTTTTGTGTGGACATATGTTTTCGTTTCTCTCGGGTGTGTACTGGAGCAGAATATCCGGGTCAAGCGGTAGACGTATGCTGAACTTTTTGAGAAAGTGCCAAGCTGTTTTCCCAAGCGGGTGTGCCATTCTGTATTCCCAGCGCCAGAGTGGGAGGGTTGAGGCCTCTCTACCCCTTTGTCAGCGCTGGTTTTTTTCTTTTATATGATAGCATTCGACTGGGTCCCGAGTGATAGCTCGCGTGGTCTTCATTTGCATGTCCCCAAAGACAGAACGTGAAACGTCTTTCTTCCACTCATTAGCTGTTTGTGTATACTTTTGAGGTCACACATCCACTCGATCCATTTGCTCATTTTTTCCTGTCGTTTTTTTTAAGCAAAGTGTGGAGGAAGCTGAGCAAAGTGGAACTCAGAGGTAGGTGGTCAGATTTAGAAATTAGCGCCGATACGACTTGCCCTACATTCTGGCATATTCTGTCTGGGTGTTGACGTCCCTCATAGTTCCTGCAGACTCCACCAGCCCCAGTAGGGTGGCGGGCTTAGTCTACACCATGGCGGGAAGGGAGATGCAGTGGGCAGGCTACGGGGCATGGTGGCCATCTAACGTGCTACCCGGCCCTAGCGGATGCTGGACTGACGCCCGCCCAGGTGTCCAGATCTTACTGTGTCAGTGCAGTCTGAAGATTTCCAACTGCCATCATCTGCCTCCTACTGCCCGCGGGCTTGGGCCACAAGGTTGGTCGTCCATATAGGGCAGGCTGGAAGTTTCAGAGAATTAACACCCATCTAGCGGCCCTCCACCAATAACCAATGATTGGTGGTGGGTCTTAGTTCAGGTTTCTGTAACAGAGTACTATAGACATGGCGGCTTATCAACAGGAAGAATGCATTTCTCCCGGTTCTGGAGGTGGGGAATCTAAGATCAGGAGGCCAGCATGGGCAGGTTCTGTGGTGGCGATTGTGCTGTCCAGGGGCCCCCTGAGCGTTTTGGTCTGGATCCCAACTAACCAGAGCTGGCTGGATGCAAACGGACTGTTAGGGAGGGGCAGGGCTCTCAGCCAGTGAGAGAAGTAACATCAGAGATCATTCAGGGACGGCAAGGTGGCCCTGGGAATGGTCAGTGGGGGGGGGGGGGTAGAGCAGTCTCTGAGATGGGAGTTAGAGGCTAGACACAGGTTGAGGAGGCTGGATTCGAGGGTCTGGATGGTCCCACCACTCCACAAGGCAGAGGGCCAGCCATCTGTGCACGGCATGGGCTCTGGGCATGATACCGGCCCACGCCGAGCAGCAGGTGAATGCGTGGCCCCCGAAGGCTTTTTCGACTTTAATATTATAGCAGTTCTTGTGTAAAGGCCAGGCCTGCCTGAGATCTAGAGGTCAAAGGTCAGCTTTAATGAGCAGATTTAGGCCTGCTGGTCTCCCTGAGGCTGGTAAGTAGGGGTGCTGACAGACTGAAGGACGATAAGGACGGAACCTCCATTGCTTCAATCTTTTAGCAGCGAGAGTTTATGTCTTTGGTAGGGTCCAGGGAGACAGATCCTGGGAAGATTTGCATGTAGGAAATTTGGGGGAAAAGTTCTCAGGAGCCACACCCGTGAGGAAACGAAGCCATGAGGACTAGGCAAAAGAGAAACGTGCGCTGATCCCGTGAGTAACTCTGCGGCTGGGGAGACCCTCAGAGTCGTCCAGGACTGGGCTGGGCTCCTGCACTGTCTTTGATCAGTCATCGGATAAGTGCTGTCTTCTTTTGGTTGAGGTCAGTTTCCTGAAGGGAATCTGCTCTGAGCTCTCAGCCGGCCACGTGCCTGGGAAGCAGGGGTTGGGTACCCGAATCCTGAACTGGGAATCCGGGCGGCAGATCACAGCATCCACTACAGACGACAAAAGCCACACAAAGCCCCCTGTGTGGCCAAGGGACACTGGTCGCTCACGAAACACGGTGTGTTTCACAATCATACAATGTGTACAAGGGCCCCTCTGGTGGATGGTGGAGGAAGGAGGGTAGAATCCGGGCTTTTGTCCCACCTTGTCACCCCCCATCTTTCCCAGCCTGTTGTTTCTCTTCCCTCTTCTCTTGTGTCCTGGCATTGTGGTCACTGTGGCCCTGGCTTTGCTGTCCTTCTCTATCCACTGGTAAGATGGCCACTTCCCTTTTGTTGTCACCTTCGGATCCTTATGTGTCAGGTCGGTGAACAAGCCAAGGTTTTCCCCTTCTTGACGTGCTGGCAAAGAGCTATGAGCGTGTGGTCGCTTCTCTGGAGGGAGCAGGTCCAAGGAGTGGACCGAAGATTTTTGGTTGAGGAGGAGACAGAAGAATTGTCCCCCAGAGACATGTGAGGGGATGAGGGTGGAAAGACCAAGGGCCTTCAATTTGGTTGATAGCAGGGATGGGTACTCAAAAGACCAGTGACAAGAATTGGTTCCTAAGGGGCCATCCAAAGGCTCAGGAGGCCGACCTGGAAGAAAGCAGGTATGAAAACCCAGGTTTAGCCTCTAGGTTTATAGGACATAAATATGTCCTTATCGTGCAGAAATTTGGACGTCATATGGTTAGGTGATCAGCCAGTAACAGAGCGCAATAATAATGAACCACTAATCATGTATTTATGATGCATTTCATTATATATTACCTGGGAGTCTGCTATGCAAAACTAATTTCTTAGGATGATGAAATGAATGGGATCCAGCCTTTAAATATGTCTGTACATATTGTAACATTCATAAATTTTTTGGACCTCGTGACTGAGGTCCAAAATGAAAGTCGAGTGTTGAAGACCTCTAGCATTTAGAAGTAAATGATGTTGCTTTTTACCTGAGGCCATCCGAAGCTATTTATGTAGCAATGCTACATATATTATATAAGAGCTCAAATGGGACTTTCAATATCATCAGATATTCACCAGGGAATGGTAAACTCAGAGAGGTGAATTTGTTGGTCAACACTGTTTATCGGGTTCCTCCAGGGTGCCAGGTGCCAAGGGAGTTGGATGCCACCCATATGGTCCCTGTCCCTGTGGGGATGACGTTAAAGAGATTCTCAGGAATGGTAGCATTTCAGAAGGCGTCAGCACCAAAGTCGACCGCGCTTTGGGAGCATGTAGTGGGGGACTCAATCTAGCCTGTGGATCAGGCAGGGCAGAAAGACCAGCCTCGCTTGTGGCATGGCCTCCGGGGATATGACACATGGCACGCCAAAGGATCTGAGGAAATGTCAGCGGCCTGGAGTGCAGTGGATGAGGTAGACCAGTAGGACCCCGACAGGAAAGTAATGGCACCCTAAGATGAGAAAGCGCCAGGAATGTTTAACAAAGGGACCACGTATGAAGGTGTGGGCTGGGTCTCAGGAGCACACAAAGGATGGTGGAGTGCCTCGGGTCCTGCGATGGCTGACTTGTCACCGTCTTGGATGCTCGGTGGGGTCATGGTGTGATGGGCCAGCTCCCAGGTCCTGGAAGGAGAGGGCCACTTTGATAGGACAGGTGACCTTTGGCTGATGGATGCAACAAGCTTAGGAGACCCCTCAGGGAGTGAGCCGGGGATTCATAAGTGACTCCACGCTCCTACTCACCTCTGATCTCCTGTGGGGGCTCCCACTGCCCTGAGCCCACCAGAGGTCAGGGGGCACGGGAACCTCATTGATGCAGTCAGTACCGCTCAGAGAACCAGGTGGGGAGGAGATGTGGATGAGCGAACAGAAGGAATCTTCCCAGGAGGGAGAGGGACACAGATAGGAATGGATGTATGGGCCAAATCGTGAAGCTCATAGCAAGGATCAAGTTTTAGTCAAAGGCTTCTGGGTAGTCACTCAAGGATTTAGGCAAGGGAATAATGTGAGCGGGTTATTAAGGAGGTAGTAGAGTAGCGGATGGATTTGCGAGGAGCAAGAATGGATTCTGGAAGGCCATCTAGGAGGCGGTTACAGTTCACGAGGAGAGACGGTGGGGGCTTGGATGAGCTGAGCAACGTGGCTAGGGAGAAGTGAGCCAACTCGAGGTATATTTAGGAGAGTCTAGTTTGGACAGCGGGGCAGATGTCCCTGTCCCTGGTGCAGGGAACATTGGAGTCAGAGCGGTTTGGGGAGTGCGGAAGAAGAAAGCATGAGTTCCAGTGGGGTCCTGGTCAGTGGAAATGCCTGTGAGTTCCTTCAAGCAGACTATCAAGTAGTAGCTGGAGGGGCAGGTCTGGAACTCAGGAGACGCACAGGAGTGGAGTGGACAGTTGGCTTGTAGATGGTAATTTAGGCAAGGGGTGTTGCC
Source organism: Potos flavus (assembly GCA_028534135.1). Classification (NCBI taxonomy): domain Eukaryota; kingdom Metazoa; phylum Chordata; class Mammalia; order Carnivora; family Procyonidae; genus Potos; species Potos flavus. Next base: position 188,684,530 of record CM052898.1, on the reverse strand, counting down.
TGAGGTCTCTAACAAGTAAGTGTAGGGTGAACCAAGAAGAGGGCCTGGGTTAGAATCCCTAAAAGCACCAGCATTTGGGGATTGGGCAGAGAAAGGTGACCCAGTAAAGAAGACTGAGAAGCAGCTTCCGTGGATGGCCGAAAATCAGGAAGAATGGGACAGGTGGAGGGGGTCAGACGGGGTTGTGGAGCATCTGAGAAATGAAGACACGGGGCCTGGGATGTTTGCATCTCCCCAGGGAATGCGTGGGGGGGGAGAGAAGTCGGTCAGTAGTGGAGGGTGGTGGGGGCAGAGGGAGCGCTCTACTCCGTGAGAGGACAGGAACATACTAGAAGGTGACCTGAGTCAGCAGAGAGCCAGTGGTGATGCAGAGGCGAGGAGCCAGATAGTCAAGAGATAGGGAGAAGCCAACGCTGAGGCCTCACCACCCTGCCCTACCTCCATCCCCAGGCTTTGTCAACCTCTGTGAAGGAAGGTTTGCACATGGGGCTGTCTCCTGATTCTGAACCGGTCCCAGCATCGGCAAGGCCTCGCCAGCTCTCAGAACGGCAGGAGCTGGTTCCCCCCGTCTCCGTATGGACACAGTGGAAGGAGGCTGCCTTGTACTGGGCAGGTCATCTTGTCCATCTGAACCCCTGTGAGGGAAGAGTGGACCAGACCCTGCAGCCATGAAAGGGATTTTTTTTTAAAACTATTTCTCACTTTTCTTTTTAAAGAGGGAGGGAAGACTGGTTCCTGAGAATGAGGAATTTGAGGCTTAAAGAGGTTATGGAAGGCAAAGGGGCCATTCTGGAGAGCGGGAGAAGGACCTCTCCTTGGGGACACGGAGGGGCCTGTGTAGGTTAGTGACCACGTGTTTGTTAGGACACAAATTTGCCCAGTGGCGTGATTTTCTCCAGCAACACTCAGGGGCCAGAGACAGGCGGGAAGGTGGCTTTTCCCCATTCTCTCTCCCTTCATTCCTTCCTGTGCTGTCCAAATTGGAGTTCAGTGGTAATGACAAACTCTCCAAACAACTCCGATGGTTGGTGATCATAGAGACACAAAATGTTCCCTTTGTAGGCGACGAGCTCATGGGGAGAAAGAGGGGGAAGGCGGACGCCTGAGGTTGGTTGCGGGTAAGTGTTGTGAAGGCAGAAGCATCTCACGAGTGGACGTCCTCTGCGTGGCGGCCCCGCCACAGTGAAGAACCTGGAGGGTTTCGGTTTTTCTCTGCTGGCGTTTCAGCCACTGCCATTGATCGCTTTGGCTGTCCTTGTTTTCTCCGGCTTGGGGTGGGTGACCGGGGTGGCTCATGGGCCCTCCCGCGGCAGGGGATCAGACTGTGCACTCCTCGTCTCCCTGCGTCTCAGCAGAGAGGCCCCTGGAAAGTGAAAGGCATCATTTGCATTTGTGAAGCAGAAGCCGCCGCTCACATCTGTATCTGCCATATGGCACACGAGCCGTAATTGTTTTTAAAACACGAGTTTTCAGCTGCGCGGCACTCAGCTCTTGGGGAAAGAGCAAGAAATTTAAGAATGAATATTCCTCTCCCTCTTAGGATCCCACTCATGTGACTTACCTTCAATTTAGTGCTTCTGAAGAGAAGCGTAGTTTGTCATAATTCTAGCATTTCGACGAGACGTACCAAGCCATTCCTCTAAGAGGGATTCTGCAGGTTGGGCCTCGCCTCGCTGACTGGCAGGTGCAGCCTGAGTCGTGTGGCCGCATCCACCAGGATGGCCGTGTGCCGACCCCCGGAACCTGTGGCTATTACGTGGCCAAAGAGATTTTGCAAGTGTATTTATTTCTTTATTTTTTTAAAAAAGATTTTATTTATTTATTTGCATGAGCAGAGGGGAGGGGTGGAGGGAGAGGGAGAAGCAGACTCCCCGCTGAGCAGGGAAGTCCGACGCAGGGCTCGATCCCAGGACCCCGGGATCATGACCTGAGCTGAAGGCAGATGCTTGACTGACTGAGCCATGCAGGCGCCCCTGCAAGTGTATTTGAATTCAGGCTCCAGACATGGGGAGGTTATGCTGGGTTATCTAGAAGGTTTGATATGTTCACAAGGATCCTTCTAGGAGGGAGGCAGGTGATCAGAGGGACAGGAGGAGATGTGATGGTGAAACAAGAGGGTGGAGGGATGTGAGGAGGGGCCGTGAGCGAAGGCGTGCAGGCGGCCTCAGGGCACGGGAGAAGTCAAGGGAATATATTCTCCCCTAGAGTTTCCAGAGGAAGCACAAGTCTGCTGACACCTTCACTTTAGCCCTGTGAAACCGATCTTGGACTTCTGGCCTCCAGCACTATAAGAGAATACATCCGTGTTGTGTAAAGCCACCAGATTTGTGTTGGTGTATCACATTGGTGACAAAATAATAATATTGTAGAATAATTTATTTTGAGTTTTTTCCCTTTATGTTTCACTGATCGGTTACCCTGACGAATTTGCATGATTGGTGTTTCTGGATCAGAGGAGGTGATGCAGGCAGTGAACTTGAGTTGGTGTGATAGCTCCCATCTCAACCTATCAGCAGCCTGTAGATGTAGATGCAGATCCAATGTAAAGCACCAGCGGTCTGATCAGTCAACCCAGCATGCTCCAGGAGACAGCAGGTGTTCTGGCAGGAGACTCACCTTGCACACATGGGCTCTGAATTTAGGAAATGGAATTATCCTTTTGGTCCAAGCTATTGCCATACAAGTGTGACTCATCATTGTCCTCAACATAGCTGCTGATATCTAAAAATGTCCATGTGGGCGAATGACATTTGTCCAAAGTATGCCAGTTTACCCTTGGAAATAAGATATATCAGTGGTTTAGGGTATAATTTAATAATGATTGGGAAGTATTTCCCTTGTCATGTATGCTAAAATGTTTTATTTGAACTGCTTCAGTTTTAAATTCTTTTAATTTTTTAACATTTATTATTTTTTTCTAATTGGAGAACAATTTATACTGAATGTGTAAAATTTGTAAAACACTTGAATACAAGCCAGAAAGGTAGGAAAACATAGTTTTACCGTGTGGAAATAGATTCTGTTAATGTATAGGATACTTTTATCGGATATTAATAATCGGGTGCTTGTCTGATTATTCTCTTTCTGAATATTTCCCCATACCAATATAAATTCTTCTGTAATGTGGCTTCATAATAGCAGCATTCCATTTTTTTTTATATGTATCTTCCACAGTTTACTTAGCCAGTCCCCCTAATGTGCATTTACATTGTCCCTGGAATTTTATTTCTGCCTGTTCATGTGCGTTGCCCATTTCTTTTTTTGGTATGTTATTCGAAAAATAGATTTGCAATCTTTTTGTTGTTGTATGTTAGGGTTATTAATTTTTAAACAGATACATACAATTTTGAAGGTCATCATTTACAGTTTAATTTTGTTAATAGTGAGCTTTTTTTTTTGATATATATGTATTTTTAAATTTTATGTACCCTAAACTATTTGGCTTCTCCTTTTTGGGTGTGTCTGTGGTGATTTCTGTTCTCTATTATTTACAAATTGATTTTCTTCAGTTATGATGGCATGCCAGATCTTAATCAGCTTTTCCTGAGCAAATGCAATTTTCCTTCTTCATGGTAGAGCAGTGGTATTTCTAATCCATAACCAACCACTTAGTTCATTATATGTTAAGGATATTATTTATTTTTTTTCCTTTAGCATATTTTGACCCTTAATTTCGTCTGTTGGCTAATTTGATCGTTTGACCATGTAATCTCATCTTTTAGCCACTCTAGGCCGAATTCGGAATATACAGAGAATCAGTATTATGTGAGTCTGTGAGTGTGCACACACATACACTGTGAGTTAAATAAGTATGAAAAGTAATTTGCATCTAATGATAGCCTTTTCCCCTCCAGATAATAATGAAAGAGAAAATACCTAGTATATGGCTTCCATTTTCCACATTAAAGTGATGTCCCTACTCTTAACGACATAAACTGATAAATTAGAAAAAAAATTAGATTCCTCCAATTGCATTAAAATTTGAAGAAAAAGAAATGATTTCTTTCTAACAAGGCAGGAAAAAACCCAAGCTGAATAAGCTCTGGGCTTCTGGAATTTCCCATTCAGCTCTTTCTCTGCTTATGTTCCAAACAATTGCATAAAAGCAATCCTAAACAAATGTTTATAGAGGCTGCACTCTGAAATACTGATAATGAATTCTACATAACAAGCACACTTTTTCCCCCGGCTGTTTGAATTTCAAGTATACATTTTGCAGTAATTTTGATGACTTCATTTTGAAACAGTTCTTAACAGACATTTTGGAAATGTCTCTTGTCATGAATTTATTCATAAACCAGCCTGTCAAAACCCTTAGCTTTCACCGGGGAGAACGTGTCTCCGATGCATGGGTACTTGTTCTGCCTCTGTCATCCGCCATCTTGAAAGATCATTACTCATTTCCATTACTACTTGGATGTTCTGGCTCACTGCCACTGGGTTTTAGGACGTGTGGAGAAGAGATCATGGCCGAGTGTTCAGCTGTGTACCACCTGGTAAGGACTATATTCCTCTTCTGATTATTATAATAACTTGTGTTTGGGAAGCTGTGGTGTGTAGTGTTATGGGTGGTCAATGTCACTCATCAAAAGGGTGATAAACCAATAATGGGATCTTGGAACAGGAGAGTAAGATAAGCACAATATATCATTTTTTCCCCCACATGCTAACAGTCCCTAATGAGGACTAATAGGCCCTCATGTGTATTTGTTCAGTAAACAAGCCATTGAGTTATGAAAAAGAGGTCAATAGAGCCAGCAGGGAGGTGGGAGCTGCTGCATCCAAGAGCATTATTTGGTGACTAGAGCAAGTACCAGAATGTTTTCGAGTGCTGTCATGGTAGTTACTGCACCGATCCCACCCCCTCTGTTCTCTAATTGCAGAGGGAAATAAGGTGATGCTTCCACCCTTTCATTTCCAATTCATAGCCCTTCGATCTTGCCTTTTCATGAAGGGTGACATTCATGCAGGTGTATTAAACCAGCATTTCTCGTACTTTAGTGTGAACATACATCACCTAAAGATTTTGTTAAAATGCAGATTCTGGAGAGAGAGGCTAAGAGCTTATATTTTACCCACCTCCCAGGTAATGTTCATAGTGTTGTTGCAAATCCATGGACCACCCTGAGTAGTATGTTGATTCCAGTTTGCAGGGCAGAGACGACAGAGTCCCACCAAAGTAGATTTAGGGCCTCTTCTAATAACAGCACATGTGCTTAGGGGGCAGGACAGTGTACTGGATAATCGTGTAGACTCTGGGTGTGAATCTTGGCTCTGCCATTGCTAAGTTTTGGGTAGTAAAAACTATAATCAGAAAGAGGAATTGTGGAGTGCGTGGGTGGCTCAGTTGGTTAAGTATCTGACTTCAGCTCAGGTCATGATCATAGGATTCTGGGTTCAAGCCCTATGTGGGGCTCCACTCTCAGTTGGGAGTCTGCTTTCCCTCTCCCTCTGCCTTTCTCCCCCTTTGTGCTCTCTCTCTCTCTCAAGTAAATAAATAAATAAAATCTTTAAAAAAAAAAGAAAGAGGTATTGTGATTATGAAAATGGTTTAGGTGAGGCAGGAAATTATGAATTCAATGGAGAGCATGAATTTATGTTGCCAGAGGGAGCACCAGACAAAGAGATTGGAAAAAGAGTTGGAGACAATCTACAAACCAGCTAGCCAGATTAACTAGTTGAAGATCCATTGCATAATACATGTTAAAGACTTATCAGTCTCAGTGTTTAGAAGGAGAAGTGTAGACCAAGGCATATGCAGTGCTTGAATGCTGAAAGGTAAGATCTTTGTTAATGCAATGGCTCATCTTACCAGGCGGGTAATTTTTTCCCCCCAGTTTGACTAAGAATAATAGGCACACTGTATTCAGGACTCTCTGTTTTTGGAGCAGCATGTTGCAAAACAAAGTTAATGTGTTAAATTTAACTGTGATTTTGAATTGATGTTGCCTGAGTCCCTAGGGACCAATGAAACACAAGTAGGGTGGGAAAAGCAGCCACTTCTATTGTTGCCCTAATGATAGAGAAGATTTGAAAATCAAAGGCATTGGGTTAGCCTCACTGTGCAGCAAGGAACAAAACCGAATTAATTATAAATAAGATGAATAAATAATTTAAATACATCACTTAATGCCTCTTTATTGCTGAACACTTGAAAAATTATTTCAATTAGAAACTTAAACTCAGTTTGATAGATGACGAAGAGTGTGCAGCTCAAGATAAATGTAAATCCTTTTGTGATATAAAAATTTGATTTTCAGTATAAGTCTATTAAAAAGAAATTAATAATCTCCAGGAAAAAGAGGTAGTGCCAAGAAAGGTTGGCTTTTTCCCACAGAATATTGCTTATTTAAAGAGGAAAAAATCAATAAGTTTATTACAGAGATAATTAAAAAAACAAAACAAAACAAAACTACAAGGTCCTTAAGCACAATCTCACAACAAAACTAATAAGCATTTGTTTCTCTGGGTTTCACATTAACATCATAGGGGATGTGCTACTTGTATTACACATTATCTTAATTTTCTTCTATGGCCAAGGAAACAATTCATTCTCTCTGTGTTTGGTGGCTTCATAAAGCACAGCAGAGCACTCTTCCATTTGTTGAACCTGCAAAGCAAGAGATTTGTCTGGTTGAAGCCACTGGATCCTTTTCAAGACGAGAATATCCTAGAAAGTTGGTTTGAGCCCTGTGCTTCCGTGATCTGGTGCTGCAAAGCTCTCCTTCTGCCATTCCTGATAGGTATGGTGAATTGATGAGAGCAGTATATTTTGTATGTTCAGTCTAAACCTCAGAATCCTTCTCATCACACGACTCGAGGCAGTTACTTCTAGTTGATCAGGATAGGCATGTGGCATGAAGCCTACCTGCTATCTATCTGAGGATCTAAGAATTTGGTAATATTTATCTAGCATATTAACAATTTGTCTGATTTGTTAACTAAATGTGAACATCTATCACTGTATGTTTTAGTTCATCCTGTAGAGATGAGTTCTTTCTATTCTATATATCGACAGTAAGGGTTAGAAATAAACTTTGAAGGCAATTAAGTGACATATGTACTTTACCTTTTGTACCTACATATACATCTGAGGGAACTAAATATGTGCTAAGAATCAGCTTCTCCTCCCCACTCCACTCCCCATCCCATAAGACATGGAATGCTCATTACTCAACAAAGAGTAAACACAAAATGAGTGAACAACCACTGGGTCACCAATGCTAGTCCAGACAGTTTTCAACTGATTTTGAAAGTTGCCAGAGGGTTGAAGATGGCAGTGTAGGAAGATCCTGAACTCACTTTCTTCCATGGACACAACAAATCTACAACTACATATGGAATAATTCTCTCTGAAGGGGGTGTAGGAACTGGATGAACAGAGCCTCTATGAGAGGGGACAGCACTGAAACAGGTAAAAGAGTTAGAGATACAGCCCTCCTAAGGAGAAAACTACACTCCAGACATGGCATTCCGTGGTTGGGAAGGATCTCAAAGGTATGGAACTTTTCACTGAGGAGCAAGAGATTTGACTTCTACATCAGGCACCCCAGTTCATAGATCCTGCGATAGAGAGGTGAGCCCCCCCCAAACAACTGGCTTTGCAAACCAACAGGGAATACGTCCAGGAGAAATATAGAACTATACGGAAAGGAAAACCCACTCTTAAAGGGCTCAGTGCAGACTCAGTCAAACTGGAAACCAGCACAAAAACACCAGAACAAAAAGTGCATAGACCATAGGTTAAGAGAACTACTTAATAATCATGGAGCTCCTGACAGAGAAGTGGGAGGAAGCCAGGTCTCTGCCTGGGGACTAAGACTGGTGGCAGCCATTTTTGCTACCTCTTTCTGCCAGCTGATCCCAAGGCTGGTGGACACCATTTTGAAATCCTCCATCGAGGTTGTTCATGCCAGAGGGTGTGTCTCACTGAGATCCCAGCACAACCATGCATCTCAGCTTGGTCTCACAGCTGAAAGGACAATAACCCCAATCACCAGCACACACATAGCAGTCATGTCCCTCCATGACGCGAGGCACATGCAGTCCACACAGGGGACACCTCTCAAGCACCTGGCCATTAAGGTCAGGGGAGATTGTGCTTCTGGGTTCCACAGGACATCTCCTACATAAGGCCACCTGTTTAAGACTGGAGACATAGCCAAACCACCTAATACATAGAAACAAACAGAGTTAGACAAAATGAATAGAAAGAGGAATATTTTCCAAATGAAAGAACAAGGCAAAACCCCAGGAAAAGAACTGAATGAAATGGAGATAAGCAATCTATATTATAAAGAGTTCAAGGTAATGGTCATATAGATGGTTAGTGAACTTGTGTGAAGACTGGATGAACACAGTTAAAACTGTACCAAAGAGATAGAAAATATAAAAAAATACCAGTCAGAGCTGAAGAATACAAGAGCAGAAGTGAAAAATACACTAGAAGGAATAAAGAGCAGGTTA
>CM052898.1:188647645-188675564 GCA_028534135.1 Potos flavus | reverse complement strand
TTTGTCTGTGTCATTTGCGAATTCTTCTCCCATTCCGTGGATTGTGGACTCCGAGCAACAAACTGAAGATTTTGGAGGGAAGGGGCATGGGGGGTTGGGCGAGCCTGGTGGTGGGTATTGAGAAGGGCACGTATTGCACAGAGCACTGTGTGTGGTACATGAACAATGAATCTTGGAACACTGAAAAAATAAAATAAAAGTAATTGAAAAAAAAAGTAAAATGTAAAGAAAGCTGGGGTAGCAATATTTATATCAGACAAAGTAGACTTTAAAGCAAAGGCTGTAATTATCAATAATAGCTAAACTATGGAAACAGTCCAAATGTCTGTCGACTGATGAATGGATAAAGGTGTGATGTGTATGTGTGTGTGCATGTGTCTGTGTATGTGATAGAATATTACTCAGCATCAAAAGGAATGAAATCTTGCCATTTGCAATGACATAGATTGAGCTAGAGCGTATTCTGCTAAGCAAAATAAATCAGTCGGAGAAAGACATATACCATATGATTTCACTCACATGTGGAATTTAAGAAACAAAACGGATGAACATAAGGGAAGGGGAAAAAAAGAGAAAGACGCTTAATGATAGAGAAAAAACTGAGCATTGATGAAAGGAGGTGGGTGGGGGATGCTCTAAATGTGTGATGGATATTAAGGAGGGCACTTTTTGTGTTGAGCACTGGGTGTTATATGTAAGCGATGAATTTTAAATTCTACCATGAAACCAATATTACACTATGTGTTAACTAACTAGAATTTAAATAAAAATTTGAAAAAAAGAAAGCAAAAAAACAAAACAAAACAAAACAAAACAACCCAACAATAACAACAACAAACAAACCCCCCGAGAAACAACAAAAAACCCAAAGGGTATACCAAGAGAAAAAGAAGGGCATCACATAATGATAAAGGGATCAATCCAACAAAAAGGCATAACACTTATAAATATTTATGCTGTCAACATAGGAGCACCTAAACATAAAAGCAAATATTAATAGACGTAAAGGTAGAAATTTAAATACAATAATAGTAGGATACATTCACACCCCACTTAGATCAATGGATATGCTGTCCAGACAGAAAATCAATAAGGAAACATTGACCTTAAATGACACATTAGACCAAATGACTCAACAGATATATACAAAACATTCCATCCCCAAACAACAGAATACACTCTTCTCAAGTGCATGTGGAGCATTCTCCAGGATGGACCACATGTTGGCCCACAAAACAAGTCTTGATAAATTTAAGAAGATTGAAATCATATCAAGCATCTTTTCCAGCCACAGTTGTATGAAACTAGAAATTCATCATGGGAAGAAAACTGGAAAAAAACCCTCACAAAAACATGGAGACTAAACCACATGCTACTAAATAAGCAATGGGTCAAAAATATAATTCAAAGAGGAAATAAAAAAATACATCAAGGCAAATGAAAATGAAAACAAATGTTCCAAAATCTTTGGGACATAGTTAAAGAGGTTCTGTGAGGGAAGTTCATAATAATACAGACCCATCTCAAGAAACAAGAAAAAGAATCTCAAACAATCTAACCTTACACCTAAAGGAACAAGAAAAAGAAGAACAAACAAAACCCAAAGTTAGTAGGAGGAAGAAAATAATAAAGATAAGAGTGGGAATAAATGGAGAGAAACTAAAAAAAAATTTAGAAAGGATGAGTGAAACCAAGAACTGGTTCTTCGAAAAGATAAACACAATCAGTGAACTTTAGCAAGACTCATCAAAAAAAAAAAAAGGTGACTCAAAGTCAGAAATGAAAGAGGAGAAGTTAGAATTAATACCACAGAAATCCAAAGGATCACAAAGGACTACTACAAACAATTTTATGCCAACAAATTGGACAATCTAGAAAGAAATGGATACGTTCCCAGAATCATACAATTTTCCAAAACTGAGTCAGTAATAAATAGACAATCTGAACAGATCAATTACTAGTAATGAAGTTGAATCAGCAATTAACACTCCCCCCAAAGCAAAATAAAACAAAAATCTCAGTAAACAAAAGCCCTGCACCAGAGGGCTTCACAGGTGAATTCTATCAAACATTTAAAGAAGAGTTAATACTTACTCTCCTCAAACTATTCCAAAAAAAATTGAAGAGGAAGGAATGTTTCCAAGCTCATTCTGTGAGGCCAGCGTTACTCTGATACCTAAACAAAAGACACTACAAAAAAAAAAAAAAAAAAAATTACAGGCCAATATCTCTGATGAAAGTGATACAAAAACTCAAAAATTCTCAGTATTAGTGAATATTTGAACAGTATGTTCAACAATACCTTAAAAGGATTATACACCATAGTTAAGTGGGATTTATTCCAGGGATGCAAGGGTGGTTCTATATCCATAAGTCAATCACCACGAGATACCACATTAACAAAGCAGTGGATAAAAATCATATTAGAAAAAGTATTTGACAGAAAAAGTATTTGACAAAATTCAACAGTTATTTATGATAAAAGCTATCAACAAAGTGGATATAGTAGGAATGTATCTCAATGTAATAAAGACCATATATGACAAACCCACAGCTAACATTGAACTTAATGGTGAAAAGCTGAAAGCCTTTTTTCTAAGATTAGGAACAAGACAAGGATGGCCGCTATTGCCATTTTTATTCAACACAGCATTAGAAGTCCTAATCATAGCAATTAGGCAGGAAAAAGAAATGAAAGTTGTCGAAATTAGAAAGAAAAAAGTGAAACTATCACTATTTGTATATAGAAAACCCTAAATCTTCCACTAAAAAAACTATTAGAACTGACAAATGAATTTAGAAAGTCACAGGATAAAAAATGGACATGGAAAATTGGTTGCATTTCTATGCCATAATAGTGAACTGTTAGAAATTAAGAAAACAACCCCATTTATAATTGCATCAAAAAGAATAAAACACCTGGGAATACATGTAACCAGGATATAAAAGACCTATACTCTGGAAATTATAAGACATTTTTGTTTTGTTTTGTTTTGTGGTCCAACTTTATTTTTTTTTTAAATTTTTCAATTACTTTTATTTTATTTTTTCAGTGTTCCAAGATTCATGGAAATTATAAGACATTGATGAAAGTAATTGAAGACCCAAATAAGTGAAAAGATATACCGTGCTCATGGATTAGAAAAATTAATTTTGTTGAAATATTCCTACACTCAAAGAAATCTATGGATTCAATGCATTCCCTGTTAAATTATCAATGGCATTTCACAGCACTAGAACAAATAATTATAAATAAATTTGTTTGGAACCACAAAAGACCACAAGTAACCAAAGTAATCTTGAGAAAGAACGAAGCTGGAGGTATCAGACCTCCAGATATTAAATTATGCTACAAATCTATAGTAATTGAAACAGTAGGGTGCTGGCATGAAACAGACACCTGGATCTAAGGAACAGAATAGAGAACCAGAAATAAATTCACACTTATATGGTCATTTAATCTATGACAAAGGAGGCAAGAATATACCACGGGGAAAAGACACTCTCTTCCCTAAATGGTGCCTGGGAAAACTGGACAGCTCCATGCCAAAGAATGAAATTGGACCACTTTCTTACACCATACACAAGACTAAACTCAAAATGGATTAAAGATTTAAATGCAAGACTGGAAACAGTAAAACTTCTAGAAGAAAACTATAGGCAATAAACTATTTGACATTGGTCTTACTGATTTTTTTTTTTTTTCCTGGATCTGTCTCCTCAGGCAAGGGTAGCAAAAGGAAAAATAAACACACAGGACTACATCAAACGGAAAGGTTTTTGCACAGTGAAAGTAACCATCAACAAAGCAAAAAGGCAATGCACTGAATGAGAGAAGTTATTCACAAATGATATATTCAGTAAGGGGTTAACATCCAAAATATATAAAGAGCTCATAAAATTTAGTATCAAAAAATAATCTGATTGAAAAATGGGCAGAGGACCCAAATAAACATTTTTACAAAAAGAACATATCAACATAACACGCACTTGAAAAGGTCCTCATCATCACTAATCATAAAAGAAATGCAAATCAAAACCACAGTGAGATGTCACTTCGCACCAGTCAGAATGGCTAGGATCAAAAAGGCAAGAAATAATAAGTGTTGGTGAAGATGTAGAGAAAAAGGAGCCCTTGTATACTGTTGGTGGGAATGTAAATTGGTGCAGCTATGGAAGACAGTAAATTCCTCAAAAAACTAAAAGTAGAAATATCATACAGTCTCTCAATTGCACTTCTATGCATTTATCTGAAGAAAATGACCACACTGAAAAGATTGCAGCATTATTTACAATAGTCAGGATATGCAAACTATATGTCTACTGATAGTTGAATGGATAAAGACAATGTGGTATATACATACAATGGAATATTATTTAGCCATATAAAGAATGAAATCTTGCCAGAAGCAATGACGTGGATGAGCCTAGAGAGTATGCAAGTGAAATAAGACAGAGAAAGACAAATACCATAGGATTTCACTTACATGTGGAATCTAAATAAATAAATAAATAAATAAAGGAAACACACACAGAAAATAAAACAGAAATAGATTCCTAGATACAGAGAACTAACTGGTGGTGTCAGAGGGTAGGCAGGTGGGGGGAGGTGATGAGTAAAGTAGATGAAGGTGATTGAGAAGTACAATCTTCTAGTGATAAAATAAGACACAGCATGTAATGTACAGCAAAGGGAATCTAGTTACTATTGCAATCATTTTGTATGGTGACAGATGGTAACTAGACTTATCATGGTGAGCATTGGGTAATGTATATAAATTTCACAGCACTATGTTATACGCCTGAACTTAATGCAATTTTTGGATGTCAATTATTCTTCAATGAGAAAAAGACACTTGCCAGAAATCGTACAACGGGGGTTGAAAACTGATCATCTTCAGCCCACGGATGTGTTTTGTCTGGCCAATGGGGTGGTGTTTTTGATTTGCCTGTGTGTGGGTTCCTACCCTCAGAGGCCACCGGTTCCTCCAGTGCCTGTTACCTGCTCTCGTGCTGCCTGAAGACAGCCGATGCTGTGACTTTTGGCAGCGGACTCTGTCCTTCCTAGATTCTTTTTCTGGGGATCTAAAGAACCACCTTGATCCCGGAGCAAGCAGGGACACCTGAAAGTCCAAAAGACCTCAGGGCTCCTTACAAGAAACCTGATTTTTTTTTTTTTTGGAAGGGCGACATTTTTTTTACTTTGAAACTTTGGCAAGGTAGAAGGAAAAGAAAAGGACATTAAAATTAATTGCATTCTTACCTCCCTCCTCCTCCACCCTCCACCTGCTGAGAAGACACCTGCGTTGGATGGGAAGAAAGTGACTTTCTAGGGAGGCATGGGCAAGTGGCGCAAAAGTTAGAGAAGCCAGCCAACTAAGGCTTTCTCTAGTGGGAAGAGCAGAGAGCTGTCGGCGGATGAGGAGAATCCCTGTAGGAAAGAGAGAGGAGCCCAGGGGGGCCTGCCTGTTAGGTAGAGACCGTGTGTTTGGGGAACTTGGAGGTGATGGGAGGGCAATCTGGCAGGTCAGCCTAGGTCCGAGCATGTGTGCCTGTGTGTGCACGCACGTGTGCGTGGGTGCACGTGCGTATGTACGTGTGTGTCTACTGGGGAGAATGAGGACTCTAAGTCACTTTGACTTTGCATAATGAGCTCACTTGCCCTTTGGCATGCTTCCAGAGATTTCTTAAAGTTTTAATTTTGCTCAAATTGTCTTTGTCAGTCAGCCTGGTGGTTGTTTTTTTTTTTTTTTGAAATTCTTTTTTTGATTTTTTTTTCCCCAGTAGCACTGACGTTTACGCATTCATGTTAAGTCACCTGAAATTATATCTGTTGCATTTAAATGCTTATTAATGTAAATGGGTGAACAAATCCATTTAAATGGATAGTCAATATCCCACATTGTTAAGTCAGCCTAAAATGTGTTCTGGGATTTCTCTGCTCCACCTAATGTCATGGGTGATGGCATCTTAGCAGGTTATACATGTATATGTATGCATACGTATTCATGCACACGCACATGTGAACATATGCACACACACATGCATGTTTGCAAGCATGTACAAATAAAGTTAAAATGTTTTTGGCTTAGGGTGCCGTGTCAGTTTGTCAGGGCTGCCCTAGCAAAGCATGTGGCCTTGGGTCTAAACCACAGACTGTGTCTCCCGGTCCTGAAGGCCGGACGTCCCAGATCAACGGGACAGAGAATTGGCTCTTTCTGGGGCCAGGAGGGATGATGTGTTTCAAGCCTCTCTCCCAGCTTCTGGTGGTTTGCTGGCAATTTTGGTGATCCTTGGCTTATCTTTGCATGTCTTTCTCCCTGTTTGCCTATCTCCGTGTGCAAATTTCCCCTTTTTGTAAGGATACCAGTCATCCTAGGCTAGGGCCCCACTCTACTCCAGAGTAATTATATTTTCAATAATCCTATTGCCAAACAAGGTCACATTCTGAAATCCTGGGGGTCAGGACTTAGACATAAAGTTTTGGGGGAACATAATTCCACCCACAGCACAAGCTCCTCTCTGTGCCTAACAGCTGTTAAATAAGGATTTTCTGTGCATCTAAAAGAAATCGAACAGACCTCCAGCGAAATAATGAGTATTTCTTTTCCCTTTCTGATTTGTGGTCTTGAAGGATGCGTCTTTCAGTTTCCTTAGCTGAGCACTGTGAGGGGAGCAGGGACAGGACACATGTGGGAAGCATGCCTCGGTCACTCCGCGAGCTTGAGGAGATCCCTGCAGTTTTGTGCTTCGTGGCCCCGGTTCCTGGGCTTGGGGTTAAGACAATGTGAGCAGAAGCACATTTATTTATAGTGCAAAGAGTTATGTAGTCCCTTAGGAGCAGGACGAGAAACGATTTCACTATATCCTGAATCTTAAGAATGAAAATGGCATATGTTGATACTTTATTATCCTATTTATTATACAAATAACTAGGAAGACTATGATTACTTAAGGGGATATTGTCACAGTCCTGCATGCTATCTATTTCCCTCCTTGATTTATTCGGGCCTCTTAGAAGAGAGATATAAATGCGTCCCACCCTCCATCCATCTATGCGAGTGCTCATAAAGCTTCTGTACCATCAGCCAGTTGGTGCGAAACATATTTCCATAAAGATGTTTTTGCCATTACACGAAGCATCAAGTGTACATTCTGGGCTAATGACAAATATAAGTGGAATATTTACTATTTATTTGTTATAGGATCCCTAGAAAATTTTACAAATTCTCATTTAAGTTATTTGTTATAGTCTATCCTATAGCAAGCCAAACGTCTTCAATGCTTCATTGCGCGAGAATCCGCATACTCATGAGTGCACGTGTGCACAGGCACACGTGTGTGCCTACATACACACGCATGATTTTCTTCAAGAGTCCACTAACCCCAAATGGCCTATTCAAGTGATTTCATATAATAGGATGGTGGGAATATAAGCCTCAGAAGGCCATGATGGAGATCATTTACTTGAGTTTACCCAGTATAGAGTTCTTTAAATTTCCAGCATTTGGAAGGGTGAGGAATTGTGAAAGAGAGCAAAACAAGTTTGCCAGGACCAGTATGGGTTCCGTTATGTGTAAGAGAAATTGGACTTGAATCAGGGCCTAGGGGCAAGGCCACCTATGCCAAGCTCTATCAAGGTAAACATTCATCTCCTGGGGGAACTTTTGAACTATACGGTTTGAGGGTCCTGTGAGTTCTGGACAGTGGCTTGTGAACCTCTGATATTGGGAAAAATATGAATCACGCATCCTGGTACCAAGTCTTAAAAGCAAAGGCTCGGCTATAGTTGGGAGGGATAGACAAGAACCAGTGATCCTCGGTTGGCTGAGGGCCCCATCAGAGCCGTGCAGACCGCGTGGGGATGGTCCGGGCTCCCAGCACTGAGGCTGGGAAGAAACATCTGACTTTAAGAAGTAGAGCAGAAAAAATCGATCTACTCTTCTGCATCATGTGTGACATTTTAATTACCTAGGCAGCTTATCAGGACATAATGAAGCAGCTGCTATGATTATGGAATTTTGTCCCAATTATTTACAAAGCTACACGGCCACTTAAATGTCGCTGTTGTCACATCTAGCATGTTAGGTTTTTGAGTCAGCGTTAAACCTGATTTATTGTCCAACTCAGTTAATTATTCCATTGTTTTTTTTTGTTGTTGTTGTTTTGTTTTCTTTGAGCCAAAGGATGCAGATTTGACTGATTCTCTAAAAGTGTGATTCATTTTTATCTTGAATGTCTATCGGTAATCTTCCCTCCTGTTCTGGGTTGTCTTGATTTCTGGTTTCATTCTCTCTTCTGAAAGTATCCTTAATCTCAGCTGCTCTGTCAGTATACTTACAGCAGGTATGGGGGTGCAGTATTCCCTAACTATCCCCAAGGGTAATAAAATGCTTTTTGCGGGTTCTTAGCAATATGTTGTTTCAGATTTAATGAGTGCCAACTATGTGCCAAGCAGTGACCTATAAGTATTAATATTTTTCTAGTGGAAATTCTAGACCAGATTCTGATTGCTGAGTAGAAAACAGTTCTTTTGATGGTAAAATCTCAAACTGCAGGGCTGTTGTATTGTTCCATTACACCATAAAATCGTGTAAAAAAAGAGACATTGCTAAATTAATCTTTTTGATCGATAACTCATACCTTCCTCAATAATCTGCTTTAAAATAAAAGTTGGATTATGGCTTTAGATTTAAATCATCATAGATTCCCCTCTGTATGTTTTTACAGTAAAGGGATTCTGGTATGAAAACAAAATCCACACGCGATCTTCTTTAGGGAGTTAGATGTATTGTTTGTGTCCAAATCGCTGAATTTATAGGACACTGCAGTTTGGAGAAAGTGGTTAAAAATAGCTATTGGCAGAAATCACTTAATGTGATGAGCTCAAGGGCAGGGAAGTTGGAGGCCAGAACCAGTGATCCCGATTCAAAATGAAGCAGGAGTTGGTTGATATGGGTAAGAGATGTGCTAGGTTTACAAGTCCATGGTTAGATTTCTGTTTTGCCTGGGACTGCCAAGATACAGTATGTCCTCCAGCGAAAGCCATGAAATGAAAGTTCTTCATCCTCCAACACCAAAAGTTACCCTTTCGCCCCAAGGAGAACCAAGTTTATTTACAAACACATAGGATAGGCAGTGTCATATCCCCATTGCCTGAATTTTCATAATGTTCTTTTTGGTTAAAAAACAAATGTATGCTGGTTAAACACTTGTTTTTGTTCAGAACACAGAAATACAGATGTAGAAAAAAATTCAGATCAATTTGTGTAATGCCATTTGCTTGGGAAACTAGCTTGTATTCATATCAGAGCTAAATACATTTAGTTTATTGTGACTCTTTTAGGAATTCTTGGAGGAGAGGTGAAGGAAGTGGAAGGCATTTTTGATTCTGGTGTCCGGTTGCTTGGTGTTACATGCAGATGGACCGTCAGCTTTCTGTAGAGCGGACCAAATCCTTCACTCTGGGTCGACTCTGCCGGCTGGCAGAGGGCATCTTCACTCCCGTTTATGAACAATAGTGTCCATTTTTCTGCGGCTTCTTTTCCTACCTGAGGTTTGCCATTAATGATCATTTAGTACTGATTTCCTCAGTATAAAATTGGGGGTACAGTGGAGAAGATGAAGATCATAGTCTGTTTTCCCCCATATCTTCTGGGTCCGACCTCGAATTCTGAGCGCTCCACTCCCTCGGGCTGTCCACAGATAGAAGGTTGTATGACAATGTGCTTGAATGGCTGCCATGGCTGAGTCTCATTACTTTTGGTTTGAGCAGATCTTAATTGTACCTGTGAAGAGCTTCATGTGACAGTGAATGGCTTCTCGGCTCTCAGTGGGGGCTCAGTATATAGGTTCAGAATGGATGACTAACAGTGAAGTCATGTATGATTGTGGCATACTAATAAAGACAGAGATAATCAAACGGATGGAATCAGTGTGCTGGGTCTGGAGAAAACCCTTACATTGTTTTGTGACCCCCTACGTGGTCAGAATATAAGCCTTAAACTTTAAAATTGACATCACCTTTTTTTTTTTTTTAATATTTTACTTATTTATTTGGGAGAGAGGGAGTGAGAGAGAGCATGAGAGGGGAAAGGGGAGAAGGTCAGAGGGAGAAGCAGACTCCCCGCGGAGCTGGGAGCCTGATGCGGGACTTGATCCTGGAACTCCAGGATCATGACTTGAGCAGAAGGCAGTGGCTTAACCAACTGAGCTACCCAGGTGCCCCTTGACATCACCTTTGGTGGTGTCCTGGCCTCGTGCTGCTTGGGATTTCTGACCCTGGAGTACGGGTCTGACGCACTACGGAAAATTTTGTGCCTGTGGAAGACTTTCCTAAACTGTGTTTTATGGACTAGTCCTATACGATCTTAATAAAATAGAAAAAAAAACCCTATATCCACATTAGGGGAAGTTCAGTGATAGAATATAAACTGCCACAAGTTTCAAATTGAGCCCTCGGGCTTTGGAATTAGGTGCGGCTAGGTTCCAAATCCAGTTGGTGAATTGCTAGTGTGTCGTCTTGGGAAAATCGCTGAGCCTCTCTGAGCTTCCGATTCCTAATTTGAACCATGAGAACAATATACGTAATTTTTAGGTTCCTTCAAAGAGTAAAATGATTCTCTCTATATATTCATATTTATAGTTCTATCTAGAACAGAGCTGATAGTAAGTACTGAACGGATATTAGTTATCATTCTTCTTAATATTGTAATCACTAGTGATTTCTTTTCCCCTTGAGTATTTAAAATGAGCATCAAAGACTCTGAAAGTTCCCATGGTGGAGAAATCGGTGGCTTGCTTTAACCAGTGGTTCTCTACATTATTTGGCCAAAGATCTCACTTGTTCACGTGGCCCCCAGATGCAGAGTTCCCAGGAAAGCACTTTGGGTAAAGCGTGTGAGTGCAGCGCTATCGAAGTTCAGTGTGCATAGAGGTCTCCCGGGGATCTGGTTGGAGCGTAGACCCTGATGTGTTTGGTCCAGGGGGGGCTCAGGACTGTGTTTCTAAGAAGTTCCCCTGTGGTGCTGCTGCTGCGAGCTCACAGGCCTCACTCAAGGGTCAAGGTCGCAGAGCGTGGGGGTGTGGCAACTCTGTGTTCGCAGTTTCCATCTAAGCGATCTTTAAAAAAATTTTATTTATTTTTTATTTATTTATTTATTTATTTAAATTTAAATCCACTTAGCCAACATATAGTTGATGTTTGTAGTTTAAAACAAATAGCTTTGCCCTGATGTAAATTGATTTACACTTCAATCGTATCGGTCTCTACTTCTAAAAAAAAATTTTTTTTTACTGTGGAATCATTCAGTATATTTGGAAACTTTTTGTGTTTTGAGACGTTATGAGCAAGAGGACTAGCTGGTGTATGTTAAGAGGGTAACCAAAAGCACGGAGTTAACACAATATGCCATGGTATGGCCTTGTCTAGAATGACCGTTTACGCAAAGGTGATGCTAATGAATATTGACTTATTTCTAGGAATGAATCTGAAGATGTTTTGTATATTCTCCAATAAAATACAGTGTATGAGTTATTAAAAAAAAACCTGCCTTAAAACAAAACTTTTCCTTACCTCCCCAAACACTGTATGTTCACTAGATTGTATACAGAATCAAATTTGACTTTTCCAATATTTTAAAGGTGGGTGTGAGAAGAAAGAGGGAAAACAGTTTTGGCAGCCAGTTTGGGCTGTGACCCCAAACAGACGTCTGTTGAAAGCAATAGGTTCTTTTAAGTAGGAATTGTCAAAGTGTAATGATCATTTGCTCTCAACAGTTTCATGCTTGTGGACATAGGACAGACATTTTTAGGCAAGTAGAAGTGTGGTGAGTTAAAAATACCATCCAGGCTCATGTATGCGGTCCATTGCTCCAACTTGAAGTATAATTGCAGAGGGTTTTGGCAATTTACTGTTTGTGTTTTATGTGCCTCACAGTGCTAGAGGCTGGAAGTCTGAGGTCAAGGTGTCTAGTAACTTCATTTTACCTTAATTACCTCTTCTAAGGCTGTATCTACAAATACGGTTATAGCCTAAGGTCCTGAGGGTCAGGACTTCAATATATACATTTTGGGAGGACACAGATCAGTCCATGACACTGCACCTGTCTGGCTTTCCATTGCCTGAAGTGTTAAGAGAGAAGAGGGGGATGTTCCTACAAAGGAGCGGTTGGAGTGTTGGACCTTGCATCTTGTTGGCTTGGACTGTGGCTGTCAAATTCATAGCAGTCATCTCGGGGGGAAGAGTCCTCTGTCTGAAGGTCATCGTCTAAAGATGAGCATCTGAAATTTATTCTGTACTCAGAGGTGATATCGTTGCTCCTTCTTTGGGATCATGGACATAATCCCTTGACTTTTTGATTGTGCCTTCCTCCTCTGGTGGAACTCTTTAAAGGGCCACCTGGTGCTCGAAATAGCTTACCCAGCTTGCTGTTTAATCAGAGTTCCCAGCCCCGGTCATCCATCTCCGGGCTGCCTCGGATGTAGCCATTTGGTAGTGATTGATTTCCACCAACTCTCTCCTTGTTGTTACCCCTGGGAAGCTGGTTCCATAGGAAAGAGCAAATGCATAGGAAAACCAGATTGTTATAAACTCAGGTCATGCATTTAGATTCCCTCTCCCCTTCTCCCATCTCCCCCTCTCTGCTCTGCTCCTTAATCTCCTTTTATTTTATTTTTTTTCCCTTAATCTCCTTTTAAAGAGAGAAAAAAATCAACTGTGCATCTCTCCTTTCAGTCTGCAATATTAACATGTGAAGATAGAAACCAGTGTTTCATTTTTTGCAAGGTTAAAGAACATTTTCTGAGCTCAGTCTTTCTAAGTAAGGGAAGCCATCTATCCAAAAGATTACAAAATAGAATACTCTGCTCGTTGGTGCCTTTTCCCTCCAAGCAGTTCAAGTAATGGCAGAGGAAAGATGAATCACTTGCCTGTTCACAGGGAGTTGGTAGCAAATTTGGTGATTTGATCTCTTCCCATTTTGCTGTTTCTTCAGCTCTATTGGGTTGATGTGGACATTTAATATAAATAATGCATGATATAAATTTAAACTGAGGCCTCTGACTTTTTACATAAGAAATGCAGATGGATGACAGAAGATGCTTGGAAGTCTTCCCAGTCTGATCCTGTGGCAAATTAGACAGTATTCCACAATCATTCAATGAATGGGCCCATGTTGGACTTGAGGTGGATGGCAAGTAGCAGACGTCAGAACGTGCTGACGTCATTCTTGTAATGCACCTACTCAGGTGGTATCATAGCATAGGGGTGGAGAGTAGGCCCCTGGCTTCAAATCTTGGCCGTATTGCTGAAGAGCTAGATGACCTTGGGCAAATTACTCAGTCTCTCTGTGCTTCAGGACCCCATCTGCAAAAAGAGGTTAATAACAGTAATAATACTCCCCTATAGGGCTGCTGTGATTATCGAGTGAGTGAGTATATGTAGTACTTAGAATAGTACCTGGCACATAGTAAAAAATACATAAATATTGGCCACTCTCACAACTGTAAGCATAATGCCTCACCTTGATGCCCAGACTTTCCAGAACATTCTAGTGCTCATATAGATAGTGTGTGACAAGTCCTTCAAGAAAGGATTATTCCTATCAATGTTTCCTGATTTGTGAGGATCACCTTTTGGGATTTGATACCCTACAACTAATGAATCCTTGTCATTAACTTACTTCACTGAGTGTGTACATGTAGGGGACCGGCATCTTATCCCTTGTCTGGATGAATGTGGCTGGGAAGACCTTTAGAAACACATTAGGAGAATGCAGCCAGAGCTCAGTTCCAACTCTGTGTGTGCACACATATGCTTATTAGATTTCACTAACACTCAGAGTAATTAAACTAGAGATGAGATCAAGGGTAAGATGGAAGTCTGCATCACAGAACATCCTGCCCCAAACTTTAACGCATTAAGTAGAGCATAGCAAGGTGAATGTGCGCAGAAACTACAAATGGGGCAGGAGGTGACGTCTTACCTTCAGGAAGTGGGTCCTCTCTAGGTAACGGAGGCAGGCAAACTCAGGAAGTAACTGCTGACTCCAGCCTTCACCCCTGTGAGCAGTAGGTCCAGGGAAGGAGAATAGACAAAGTTTTCTGAAAAACCTCAAGAGTATACACATCCCCACCTGATTTGGAAAGAAGCAGACTGATGGTAAAATCCAATCAACGAAGCTAGCCTCCAAAAGAACTCAGGAATGGAGGAGCAGTGGCAAAAGGAGTGCTGTTGAGCTTTTAAGGCGACACAACTGCAGAGTTAGGGTTAGAGGATTTCGATGTTATTAAACATGAAAATGTGGACTAATGTATATTACACTGGGGATGAGGAGAAATGAGGAAAGGTAGATAAGTGAGAGCTGATAGACACTGCTTGAAACCACCAAACAAGGTAATGAACGTTTACTATTATAACCGCTAGAAGGGCTAACACTAAATATAAAACTTCAAGATTATCAAAAGGAAAATGCACACAACAAAGCACCATCCATCTATAGACAGAAAAAATAACGGTGATGATGACTGTCACAGGGATTGAGTGCTTATGACACCTCTATGTGCTCATGGCTTTAAATCATTCCCTCCCCAAAAGAATCCGATGCAACAGGTTCTGTGCATGTTAATACTTTATAGATGAGAACAGTAGGGAGAAGAGAGCTTCAGGAACTTGCACTTGAGTAGGAGCAGAAGAGCTGGGATTTGAACCAGTATCCAGTCCTTTGGGGAGAAGGCAGGAGAGTTTTGTAAAAGAAGGATGAGGTGGGTATTACATGATTGGTACCTATTATTCAGCTTGTCTTAGATGCAGAGGCAGTTGAATAGGAGAGAAACAAGTCTGGAAATAGGTCTATTTATGTGTGGGGACTTACTACACGACAAAGGTGGCTCAAATCAGGGAGGGAAAGGTGATTCTTCAGTGAATAAAACTGGAGCAACTAGTTATTATTTAGGAAAAAAAATAAAGCTTAGTCTGTAGCTCAATTCTTATATACAAATCAGTTATAAATGAAATAAATATTTATATATGGATATGAACCAAAAAGGTGATAGAAAAATATATTTGAATAAAAAAAAAATCTTGTAGTGGCAAGAACCTTTCTAGGCATGACAAAATACCTAAAGACTGCCTGCAATTCAGTAAATGCTATAAAATCCATATACACTTGGAATTCTGGGAAAATATTTGTGATGGTAACAAGAAAGAAATATAACAAAGAACCAACTTTCTGCTTTTATAAGGAATGCTTAAAATGAGTAAGGTAATGATGACTAACCCAATAGAAAAATGAGCAAAGGCATATGAATGGGCAGATAACCCCAGATGAAGTCTGCGTGTCCAGTAAAGACATGAAAATGGACTATCTCTCGTGGTGAAAGAATTGCAAATTAAATCAACACCATGCCATCTTTTATTTACCAGATGGGTAAAAATGAAAATTTGCCATTGCATTAGCATGAATCTGGGGACAGCCCCTGCAGTGGAAAATGGAAGCACCCAGCATGCTCTCTGCTTGGAATATTCTGCGATATTCTCACACAAGAGACACGTACAACATTATTCATGAAGCAATATTGGTCACAATAAAAACAGGAAGCAGCAATATGATAAAATAAAATATACTGCCATTAAAATTAGTGGAATGAGGTAGACCTATGTGTCTTGATATAAAACAGTGGATTATCGAATGACAGAAATGAGGTGCTGTTATAATAGCATGCATATTTTAATCTTATTTGTGTATTTCGAAAGTACATGCACATCGTGTACTTTTAACATAGCTGTATACTTCTGATCTGGAAAGATTCGTAGGAAAATATTACCTATGGTTTTCTCTTTTTGTACTTGAGGTTGGGAGTTGTAAATTTTTGCTCTTAATTTATGCCTTCCCATACTTTAAAAAATGTTTTACTGTGAGCATTAAAAAAGTAAATCATCACTTTCAAAAGCATGAATGAATGCATTTTAATGGCTGCTAGTAAGAGGTTTCGAGTTCATCCATGCGTGTTGAGGGCGACCTTGACCCTGGCTGGAGTGCGTTCTGGGGAGCACGCCCCAGTGCTGCTAGGGAGAGGCAGTATGTGTCCCATCATGGCTCTGAATTCTCTCCAGCTGTGCTTCTATGATCCTGCAGAGTCTAAAATTCAAATCCACCTCCTACAGCCAAAGACAAGGGCTCAGGAGATTTCTTTTCACTGAAATTTGCTAATTCGAGTGAATGATGGGCCCAGATCTTTGTTGAAATTTTTCCTCTGTTTAATTATGCAAACATTATTCCTTTAATGTGATCTCCCAGTGTAGTCAATCCTGCATTCAAAATGGAAACCCTTGCACTGCCTGATACCACATACCCATAGTTGGTTGGAGTTTCCTTTCAAATGTTTTCTTGAGTCTTCTTTTCAAATAATTATGGCTCCCGTGTTGTGTGAGGCTCCTCCAGAGTCTCATGCACCAGTGGTCACTGCTAACTTCCATCTTCCAGCTCATTTGAAGACCTTCCAAAGCCATGGCACTCACCCACTTTTGGCTTGTGTGTCCCAGAGGGACCCCAAAGCGCTTTTATAAGCCCCATTTCCTCTTTAAAAACTTACTGTGAAATAGTCCCTACAAGAGTTATCACTCTCAATTTAATGATGAGTTGGTAATTCGTAGAATCAGAATTTATTATTACATGGGGTGGCAAGACTGTCAGACAAGAATTTCTAGTTTGAGTGTAGATGTAGCAGTGATTACTTAATTAAAATTTAATTCTTACCAGTAATGGGCTACTTCACCATAGGTTGCTGCCATACTAAATTTTCTGTGCTCTCTACTTTCTCTTAATAATTATGTTTAGCTTAGTTAAACATCTGCCTTCGGCTCAGGTCATGATCCCAAGGTCCTGGGATCGAGTCCTGCATTGGGTGCCCTGCTCAGTGCACAGCCTGCTTCTCCCTCTCCCTCTGCCTGCTGCTCCCCCTGCTTGTGCTCTCTCTCTCTGTCAAATAAATAAATAAAACCTTAAAAAATAATTATTTTTGGCTTATATGTAAGATGTATAATAAATAATATACATAAATTTGGGAGTAGGTGGCTCAGAAAATCCTATGGTCAATTTAAGTCATGAAAAACATTTCCCTTTATTAGTTTTACGCAATTGCTTGAAAGGCTGCTTGTTGGTTTCTAAAGCCTCATCCCAACGTCAGTGTGCAAGTTGATGTCCCTTGGCTCATGGTGGCAAAAACAGCAGCAATGTGGGTTTATAGAAATCTTTTTTTTTAAATTTTATTTATTTATTTGACAGAAAGAGAGATTACAAGTAGGCAGAGAGGCAGGCAGAGAGAGAGGGGGAAGCAGGCTCCCTGCTGAGCAGAGAGCCCGATGCGGGGCTCGATCCCAGGACCCTGAGATCACGACCTGAGCCGAAGGCAGAGGCTTTAACCCACTGAGCCACCCAGGCGCCCCAGCAATGTGGGTTTAAAGCTAGACTGCTTCTTGGAAGCTGGAAGCTGTGTGACTTGTCTTGCTCAGACTCTGCTCCCTAACATGACAATGGAGGTGACATTGTCTATATCTGCCGTTTGTTGACGTAATCGAAGAGACGGTGTATATGAAGTCCAGAGCACTAATAACGCTTACTAAAGGTGAGGTCTCTGCCTCCTGGGAAGGAAGACACACCTACAGGTTTGACATGCTCATCCGTGTCTTTGTTGCCCCTCCCTTCCCCACGGACATGGATGTGTATGTAAATCTTAGTCGTCTCTTTGGAAAGAGCCCACTCAGCCCCTCACTCATCATACACTGGCAACCTGGGCATTTTTCTGCCCCTGGACTGTGTCCTGAGAGTTCTTCCTCACAGCCTACTCACTGCCATCCCTCTGCTAGGGAGGCTCTTCTTCCGGGTCACTCCAGTCCCGGCGGGGAGGTTCTTCTTCCGGGTCACTGCAGTCCCGGCGGGGAGGCTCTTCTTCCGGGTCACTGCAGTCCCGGCGGGGAGGCTCTTCTTCCGGGTCACTCCAGTCCCGGCGGGGAGGCTCTTCTTCCGGGTCACTCCAGTCCTGGCAGGGAGGCTATTCCTCTGGGTCACTCAAGCCCTGTCAGGGAGGTTCTTCTTCCGGGTCACTCCAGTCCTGGCAGGGAGGCTCTTCCTCTAGGTCACTCAAGCCCTGTCAGGGAGGTTCTTCTTCCGGGTCACTCAAGTCCTGGCTCAGGAGACCTTCATTCAGACCCCAAAGTCCCTGCCCATCCGCTCACTTATTTTATTTTCCCCATAGCATTTTGTTGCCTGAAATGATTATTTCTTGATTTAATTTACATGCGATTTGCCTTCTTCCCCTCCTGGTGTGGAATGATAGATCCACCAGGACAGGAATTTCGTCTGTGTCATTCCCTCTTGTGATCTAGAACACTGCCCACCCTTGGTTCCTATGCCGTAGGAATTCAACGAGACTATTTAGAAATAATGGGGTAGCATTGAAGGGGGCAGACTTCCTGGAGAGAACCTCGAACACTATCTATTGAAAATGATGAACTCTTTGGCCTCAATTTCTCTTCCTCAGAATTTGTTCTGTGGACACAGTTGAGGATGTCCTGGAAAAGCTGACTCTAAGTGTGTCTATCGTCACTCATGTAGGCTGCCATAACGACATCTTGATATCCAGCCGGGCGTCTCTCCATTCTCTTTTTTCATACTTAAGCCAAGACTATTTTCTTCCCGTCCCTTTTTTTTTTTTTTTTTAAATAAATAGTACTTATATTCACTGCTTCACATAGGTCAATAATCAGATTATATATTTTATATTTGTTGCCTCATTTCATTTCTACATATGATTTTTTTAGAAAGCATCTTTTTAAATTTTTTAAAAGTTTTTTTTTAATTTAAATTCAGTTTATTTAACATATACCGTATTATTAGTTTTGGGGGTAGAGTTTAGTGATTTCCTCAGTTGAATATAACATGTGTTTATTAAAATGATCCTGGTTAAAAAGTTAAAGTCTGGTGTACTGGAAGCCATTGGTTTGCTGTTCATGTCTCCTGGGCCCTTCTAGAGAGGACCGTGTACTTTAGCTTTTTCCCAGTCGTTGTCATGATCGGCATATGGAACTTCTTTTTCCTACCTTACTTGTTTTTGATTTTATTGTATCCAGACTTTCTCCTGTCTTTCTTTGCATCATGAATTTTTCTTTTCTTTTTTTCTCTGCTTGTGTAGGATTTATGTTTTCTCTTTCTATATGTTTACTTTATTTTTTAATTTTATTGTTAGATTCAGTTAATTAACATGTGATGTATCACTAGTTTCAGAGGCAGAGTTCAGTGATTCATCACTTACATATAACACCCAGTACTCATTATATTACAAGCCTTCCTTTTTTTTTTTTTTTACAAGCCTTCCTTAATACCCATCATTCAGTTACCCCATCCCTCATCCCCTCCCCTCTAGCAACCCTTAGTTTGTTTCCTAGATTTAAGAGACCATGCTACTGTCCTCCAGGAAACATAGCCCAGTCTGCTTGTTTTGTTTTTTTTTTAAAGATTTTATTTATTATTTGACAGAGAGATCACAAGTAGGCAGAGAGGCAGGCAGAGAGAGAGGAGGAAGCAGGCTCCCCGCTGAGCAGAGAGCCCGATGCGGGGCTTGATCCCAAGACCCCGAGATCATGACCTGAGCTGAAGGCAGAGGCTTTAACCCGCTGAGCCACTCAGACGCCCCCCAGTCTGCTTGGTTTTGAAGGAGCATTCTCATCACATTAACCTCCTGCAGAAAGCATTCTCCTTGCCTGTAGAACAAAGACTAGGATCCTTGCCTTTGTCTCCAAGGTTCTAAGTCGCTCTCTCCTCACATGGATTTTCAGCCTCATCTGAAGTCACGCTCTGTCTTGATCTTAGTGCTCTTTTGGCTTCCTGTGGCCTCTCAGGGATCTGCATATATCCTATGATTTCTGTCTGAAGGCCTTCTCCCTCGGGCCCTCTCGGCCCCTGACCCTCTCCTCTAACCCCCAAATAGATAAAATTGCCCTTATAAATAGCCTTCTAGCACCATCGATCCTTTGTGGCACTTATCAGAAGTGTAATTTTACTTCTGTTTCAATGGTCATTTGGTCAGATCTCTCTCACCCACACAAGTGCTGGGAGGATAGTAATTATAACTGGCTTTGCTTACCAGCTTCCCCAGCCTCTGTCCAGTGAGCAGACGCATGAAGGAACAGTAGACCATTGATAGCAGCGAGGGACTTTGGATGGGATACCTCAGCCTGTTTTGCGAGGCTTTTTAGGAGATCCAAGTTGAGCTCATTGAGTGATCCTGGCAAGATGTCAACTAAACTGAATCTGAGACTCATTGGAGAAACAAGAGAGACTCAGTAAAGATGCACGTGGCTTTGGTGTAAACACGCTTTATTTATGCCTAAGGCTCTTAATAGAGTGTGCCACGTCTTCCTGGCTCTGTGGGGTACTCTGCTGGTTCGTTATCACGCGCTGGCCCAAGACTGACTCATGTCCATGGCGGTGTGAAGGTCGTGGGTCTTCACTCTGGTTCCCACCACTAAGCTCAGTGCGATTCTGGGCGTAGCTGCTTTCGTCTGTGTGTCTCCCATTTCACTGACCACTGGGAAGTATACGTGTTCTTCCTCTTCATCGCTTTGATGCTTTTTGCCTTTATTTTACATTAGACTTTCAGAAAGAAAAGATGGGTCTTACGGCCAAGCTGTCCTAGGAAGCAAGTCACAGGCTGTCCTTACAGGAGGTGGTGGACAAACCGCAGGGGTCCGAAGGAACTCTGGGATCTCTCTCCTGTGTTCTGGACCGTGTCTCTGCTAGTGTTTTCCCTCTGTTGCCAGTAACGGGGGGCTCAAACCAGTTTCAGCTTCTCCTGGGGCTGGTGGCTTCCTTCCTCTGGGGGGGTGCACCTGAACTCAGCTTCCAGGGGCTCCCCGAGGCTCCTAGATGCTGCTGCAAACCCACACTGCCTGTGGCCCCATGGCCTGACTTTTCCCTTGCTTACAAGATCACGGTCACTCTTGCCTTGTCAGGGAGAGCAGCGTAGCGGAAGGGAACGCCCCTGAAAGTCACACGCTGCGTTTCCATCCCTGTATCCTGGCCCCGTGTGACTTGCCGTGCGATCGGAGCAAAGATCAGGGGGCCCGTGCCTTCTCTTGCTGACCCTGGCTCGGAGGTACTTTGCTCAGTTATCTTAGCTGGGTGAAATGGGTTGAAAAGTGTCCCCCCAAATTCGTGTTCAGCCAGAACCTCAGGACGCAACCTGACTTGAAAATAAGGTCTCCAGATGGAGTGATGACTTAGAGAGGAAATCATCTTGGATCTTGGGTGGCC
Source organism: Potos flavus (assembly GCA_028534135.1). Taxonomy (NCBI): domain Eukaryota; kingdom Metazoa; phylum Chordata; class Mammalia; order Carnivora; family Procyonidae; genus Potos; species Potos flavus. Next base: position 188,654,253 of record CM052898.1, on the reverse strand, counting down.
TCTCAATTCATTAACTGGTGTCCTTAGAAGAGAAAGGCGGGGTGGGGGGGCGGATTTAGACGGAAACTGTTGGTTTCCGAGAAGCAGAAACTGAGAAGGGGTTTCTTGTGCAGGTTGCTGAAGGATTGCTGAGCACGGGCCGCACGAGGAGCAGGTGCGCTGGGAGCGTGGTTCCGGCTGGACTCAGCCCCACCTCCCGGGACAGCCCTGGAGCACAAAGTGTCCGCGGCATTTGTTCGGCTGTGGCAGTGGGGCCAACCTCTGGAACCCCAGGTCAGCTCGATATGGACCTTGGGCTGCCAGGGAGGAGTGGGGGGCGTCCTCCAGGGGGCGCTGGTTCTCCCGTGGTCTGGGTGAGACGAGGGGCGTCTGGGTAAAGCTGGGGGGCTCGTAGCTGCTGACACTCGTCTGGGAGACGGGTGCCCTGGTTCCATGCCTGGTTACCACGTCTTTGACCGTGTCAATAATTACTTCGTTATCTAAATCCTGATGTGTGACGAGTGGCAACCACTTTGCCTGGCAGGAGACGCCCCCAAGGGAACCATGTTGCACAGCACACGAGATGCCCACCGTTCTTCCTGCTCTCCGCAGTCGGGAGGGCGCCGTCGCCTTCACCTGCTACGGAGAGGTACCAGGTGCCAGGAATGTGGTGACAGAGACACTGGGACGGACGGGGCTCCTGCGGGGGGCAGGGCTAGGGCACCTCCCAAAACTGCCTGAGCTCCCTGCAGAGCCAGGAGCAGCTGGGGGCGTAGGACCGAGGTCTGAGACACCATTAGCACAAAAGAGAGAAAGAGGCTGTGATCACCGAATTGCCTTTTCATCTGTTACTCACAAAACATTTAGTAACAAAAACTAGGAATGAAATTTGCTGTTGTCGCAGCAGGACATTGTATCAATCCTTATTATGAAAATTCTGTATCAATTCCTATCCATCTTCTTTTGCTGTTATCAGCACATGTAGCAAAAATGACTATTTTTCATGGCCTCTTTTAACACGAACAAGGTCACCGTTTAGAAAATAATAAAGAACACTCCCATAAAGATGACATCCTACACTCCGGTCTACCAATTTTTTCCCCCCCCTCCACTGTGTGTAACATGTGCATTTTCCCTGAACATAAAACATGCATGTGAAATTTTTTTTTTTTAAAGATTTTTTATTTATTTATTTGACAGAGAGAGATCACAAGTAGGCAGAGAGGCAGGCAGAGGGAGGGGGGGAAGCAGGCTCCCTGCTGAGCGGAGAGCCCGATGCGGGGCTCTATCCCAGGACCCTGAGATCATGACCTGAGCCGAAGGCAGAGGCTTTAACCCACTGAGCCACCCAGGCACCCCACATGCATGTGAAATTAAATTACCTATTTTAGGTGGCATTCCCCGTGTACCCACTTGGAATGCCCTTCCAAGTCAAAAACAGTTCTAGAGGCAGTAACAAAAGCATCACAAATCAAACAGACAGGTTTCAGAGTTTTGCCTCCAGTAATTGAGAGTAAACAATGTATTGTAGAGGGTTCCCCATGATATCGTCATCCTTCATGTCGCTTGCGCTTGATTTCCTTAGACGCGTGGTTTAGGCGGAAACCAGCCCCGCGCTGAGGGTCAGAGAAGGCGGACTAAGCCGGTCCTGGTGTTCGCTTCCCTTCACTGTGCAGGTGCGCCGTGCAGAGATGGGGTCAAGGCTTTGCCCTGTCTCACCCGGTGCCAGTGCCAAGAGCTAGCTTGCTCACAGTCCTAGGCTGGGGCGCCCTTGATATACACACTTTCAAGGAGTTCTGCTTTCAAAACTCCGCATTTAAAAAAAAAAAGCTCCCAAAGGCACAGCGCTCTTTGGGATGACCTTCATGCTTTTCCATACCAGCAGTACCCCCTGCATCCGGTTCCCTCCATCTCAGCAGCCTGAGCAGGACCAAAGCCCTTGGAGGACACCCAGCCCTGTGCGGGCTCAAAGAGGAATGAGCTGTGTGGTCCTTGCCCTGAAGGCGCATTTCCGTATGCAGCCCGTCTGTCCCTCCTGCACTCAGCGCGCCTAGCCAGCCGCTTTCCTACAGCGTGGAGCCTGAACCTCTGTCTGTCCAGCCCCATTTACCACTGATGCTCTGCAGCCCCCAGCAGGTGCATCTGAGGCTGGCCCGCCCGGAAGCGTATGTCAAGTTCACGCCCATGCCCACTCCCAAGCTGCCTTATGCCCCTTGACACTCTCCAGCCCACCCCCTCGCCTTCCATGGCTGCGTTTCTTCTTTCTAGACATTCTAAATCTTTCTGTGAGTTTCCAGAAGCAAAGACTCCCTAGGTCCTCATGTGCTCCTCAACTTGGCAACTTTTGTCCTCTTATTTTTCACACTCTCCTTATGCCCTCAACATGCTTTTGCTTTTGCTTAGGAACTGCTAAAAGCTTTCCTCCTTGGGCTATAAATGTCTGAGGGTTGGAAGCTCTGTTCCTCCTCATACCAGCTGCGTGGTTCCAGCAGCTTCCCTAACTGTTCGGTGCCTCCGTTTTCTCGTCTGGAAAGTGGGGATGGTGATAACATGTGCATCACGCAGGGTTGCTGTGGGTCTGGGCATCTAAAGAGCTTTCGAGCAGTGTCTGGCCAGTTGCAGGTGGTGAGTGCTGGCTTTCTTCCTCCTCCGAGACAACGCAGAGGGCTGCATGACCTCAGGTGGCCACACCAGTGACTCGGGCGGGATGACCCTCTGATTTCATGGAGAAAAGTCGAGGACTCCTTATGGGCAAGTCTCTCTGTTGGTGCACACCACCCCTGTGATCCTGGGCGCCCAGACTCAGTGGGGGGAGGGGCTGCTTGCAAGTGAGTTCACCAGTCTCCTGGGTGCAGAGCTGTGAGCCCCAGTGCACTGCCCCAGACACTCTGACCTTCGCGTGCCACTAGAGGAAAAAAATGTTGAAAAGTGTCCCGAACTGATTCCAAATTTGGTTTTCCTATGTCAATAAATGTGAGGAGAAATTGAAAAAAACTGAGGGAAAGTCTCCTTTAATAAACGTGAAAGGCAACTTCCTGTATCCCGGGGATAAGGAAGACCAGTTATGTAATACCTCCTTTTTATTTTTGGGAGGATGTAATTTAGAGGATGTTCCTGGGTTTGACTTGGGGAAGAGCTCAGGGTTCTCTGGGACTGAACCCAAGATGGCCTGAGTGTGCTTGAGTGGGAGCTGGCCTAGGATTCGGGGCTCTCTGCGGGGTCTTGCTGTGATGACGTCAGTGTTAGTCACGCTCGGTTTGTGCTGGGGTGGGTGTTGGGGGGACTCACTTCCTTTGCCCAGTGGATGCAGTGCAATGCGCAAGTCTTAGTACCTGAGGTCATCTTTGAGTCTCTGGTCAGGACCCCCCACATTCCCCAAGAGGAAAATAGGGTCTGAGCATCTAAGGGGTTACCCTATCCTTTCTAGAAGACCGCTCAGAAAATCTAATCTATTAAGAATATTTTGTGGGTGTCTGCATGACTCAGCTGGTTAAGCATCTGCCTTCAGCTCAGGTCATGATCTCAGAGTCCTGGGATCGAGCCCGGAGTTGGGCTCCCTGCTCAGTGGGGAGTCTGCTTCTCCCTCTGCCTCTCCCCCCGACCCCTGGCTTGTGCTCTTTCTCTCTCTCACTCGCTCAATTTCTCTCTCTCTCAAATAAATAAATACAATCTTAAAAATAAAAAGTATGATTATGGGGGCTCCTGGGTGGTTCAGTGGGTTAAAGCCTCTGCCTTCGGCTCAGGTTATGATCTCGGGGTCCTGGGATCGAGCCCCGCATCAGGCTCTCTGCTCAGCGGGGAGCCTGCTTCCCCCTCTCTCTCTGCCTGCCTCTCTGCCTACTTGTGATCTCTCTCTCTCTCTGTCAAATAAATAAATAAAATCTTAAAAAAAAAAAGTATGATTATGGGGCAACAAGCAGTATATCGCAGAGGTATAAATGTCACTCAGTTTCTGGAATGTTCCTGGAGACGGGAGTGATCTGGCAGCACAGGGCCACTCAGAGCCTTGGAGGAGATTGCAGAGGATGGCGGCAGGACCCCAAGATCAAAGATGTTGACTCCAGTTAATTAATAATATGAGCAAACACCCCCCCGCTGCCCTGTAGAGATGGATTTAATTTTTTAGCCCCCGAACTACTTCACCCTGACTTTGAAGGAGGTCTCTAACTTCTATATGTAATACCAACCTCTCTGATAACCTCCCCATTTGGAGAAACTTCAGCCATACCCCACGAATCTCCCACCTTCCCTTCCAGAGGAGAAGCTCTTTTTCTCTCCTTTGCCATAAGCCCGCCACCCCCAGGCTGTGCTGTGGTCCGGGGCTCCACTGCTGGCTTTGTTCCGATTACAATTAGCACGGTTCCGCGTTCCTCGGGAAGCCTGCAGCTTCCAGCCTGGGCGATCAAAGTGCATCGGAGCTGCTAGCAGCCGATGGGTTTCTAAACCAACCAGGGAAAGACCATCCTGTGAGGTTCTCTGAACCTGGCAAACACCAAGAGGTAGAAGTTGTGTATGATGAGAATAAACTCAGGTCGAGTGTATTCATTAAGCGCAAGATAGTGGCTGGCCCCTCGTCTTGTCCTCACTGGGCACGTGCTGCAGGAATTGCTGGGAGGGGTGGACAGCAATCGTTTCCACTGAAGGAAGATGAGATGCCATCGTGAGCAGCATTTGGTCAGACAATGCCCCTAAAATCACGGGGAAACGTGCATAAAAATGCGGGACAAATATGTATCATGATGCCGTTCTCAGCATGATCACGCTGCAGTCCCAAAAGGGAAGATCACCATAAACCGATGGGGCAGGTGGGAGGGTCCCCTCTAGTAGCCTGAAGCGTTAGTCTGGGGTGCAGCGGGGACCCAGGGTGACCTCGTTTCCGTTAGTGGAGCCACAGCCTACGTGCTAAAAGCCAGGATGAATTTCTAAAATCCACCTTTCTGTCATCTGCCATTATTAGTCAGCATCCAAGTGTTTTCTAAGTAGTTTCCCCTTAGCCACGTTCTTTGTTATTCTTGTTTTTTCCTTTTCTGTCCCTGTTGCCAAACCTCTGCATGTGTGGGAAACATACAATTTGATATATCTCTTGGTGAAAGTACAGAGAGAGAGCGAGCGAGCGAGCAGAGGGGTGGGGAGAGGGAGAGGAGAGACACCAGTGACCAACGTACCAAGGATCATAATAATTGGCAAACCAGCAACGTCAAGTCACCATAGGTTCTATCGCTCATAAGATCCCAAATGTCACGTGGGACCACCATCAGCGGAACTGGCAGTTCATCCTGTCAATTACCCGTGATGTCCAGGACCAAATATTAGCAAGCTGGAATTAATACCAAGCGGTCATTTGCATGTGAAATGTGGTCGGCAGCCATTGTGAGATAGCCAGTCCTGAGGTCGCTGTTCTGAACATCGGCTAGGCTGACACTCGAGAGTGTTTATGTTCCCAAACGTAGGTAGGGCACATGTTCTGTGCATTTTCCTAGTGCAGAAGCTGACGTCTATATGTCATCCTAAAGGGCAACCCGAGGAAGAAAACAGGCATCGGGTGAAGCCGACGGGGCTGCTGTGTGTAGGGAGGGAGGATCAGGCACGCCTTGGTGGGTGCAGGGATCGACAGTCATCCCCCGCCTGGCCACTTCTGGGTGCTTGCTCCAAGGGATTTGAACCCCGCGTTACCCAGCTCCGTACCCTAGTTTGGCCTGAACTCACCCCTCCCACCGGGCTGCCGATGTGTTTGTGGTGACAGAAACCCCTCCGTGGATTCCTTTCCCTTCCCTCTCCAGCACTGCCTCCACTGAGAGCCTTCATATTCCCCGTCCAGTATCTGTGCTTTTGGTAGAGAGTGCCAAAGAGTGAAGAGGCTTTTATTATTGTCGATATTTTTTAAAATTAGCGATGGTGATTAAAACCCGGAAATTGTCATTTCCGTGAGGTTTTCAAGGTTATGTTTCTCTCTGTTTGATGCCTCACCAGCAATCATTTACTCGCAGTGAAAATCATATGGGAAAAGAATTCGAAATGACCTACTTTATCAATGAGATCAAGCCTTAATGCTCACATTCAGTGTTGTTGCCTATGGTGTCTCACCTTCCATCAACTCTAAGAATATGGTACAGCAGATACTCCGTTCTGATATTTATTGAGTTCTTTGATATATATTCATAAATACCTAACATATAGAAAGTAGGAAGAGTATGCTTCGTATTTTGATATGGGGGGAAATGGGGAGAATTTCACCTTACTTTGCGATTTGGTCCTACTAGTTCATTATTTTTAATAAGTAGCGATCCTTCCCATAGTACTTTCCCATCGCAGATTTAATTAGTCTTTCTTCCCCCTCCCCTTTGCTAGTTGACAGAGCCGAGAAGAGGGAAGCGGCAGCAATTTGAAACCTTGTTAGAAATTTATGAAGTGCTAAAATGTTTTATTCCCAGAGGCTGGCTTGCCAGCTGTCACCGGAATGCGCTCGCTGTCTGCCTCCCTGCGGGTCCGGGAAGCAGGGTGGAGGTGGGCTGCCCTGCGAGTGGGCACGGGGTTGGGTAAATGATGCTTTTCATAATTAGCACAGGGTAGAGGGAAGCTAATTATTTTCCCCACAATTGACCGGTGGTGTGTAAGATGAGAAATGAGGG
>CM052898.1:188617418-188647545 GCA_028534135.1 Potos flavus | reverse complement strand
AATTAAATGCCCCCCCCCCCCCCCCCGGAGAAAAAGCCTTCTTGCAAATCTCACAAGGTGTCAAGGGTGGTCTTGTAAAGGGCCTGTATCTTACCTGCAATGTCTTGATACCCCCTAGTCCTTCCCCCAGCAATTGTCCAGTGCTTCTGATTTCTTTCTCAGGGGACATTTTTGTAGTTGTTTTTAATTGGAGAGATCACTCATGACCACAGACACCCTGGTGAGTAAGTTTCTCATAATAGGGGCACCATGTGGGACACGGTGGAGACTGGGGGTCCTGGCAGCAGGAGGGCAGACCAGGGACAAGGAAGGGACCTGGCTGTCCCTTCAGAGTTTGCCACTGGCTGTGCTCTGTGCAGGAAGGAGCCGGGGGGCCTGAGGGCAGCTTTCTTTGCTGGCCCCAGACCGCCTCGCTGCGGGAGGGTCAGACCTTTGCTTCAATCTCCGTGCACTGAGAGATGGCAGGAACACTGGGTAGGGAATGGTGCCCCGAGTACTCCCACGCCACCCGCCTCCTCTGCCTCTCCAAGGAGTGAAATACTTTCTGACATAGAACTTTCTGACAAGGTTATTTTACTTAAATCTTATTTGTGGGGCACGTGGGTAGCTCGGTCGGTTGAGCGTCCGATTTCAGCTCAGGTCATGATCTCAGAGTTGTGCGATCGAGCCCCGAGTTGGGCTCAGTGCTCAGCATGGGGTCTGCTTGTCCCTTTCCCTCTGTTCCTCCCCCCCCTTTGCAAGCTCACGCTCTCTCTCAAATAAATAAATATTCAGCAAATCTTATGTGCAGTGTCCCAGGACACTCTCTAATTAGGAGCTCTTACTATGGGCATTAGTTTGCTGGGACTGTCGCAGCAAAGCCCTGTGAGCCGGGTCTTCAACCACAAACATTCACGGTGTTGGTTCTCTCTGTGCCGGGAGGGAAGACTGTGGTCCAGGCCGTTCCCCCTAACTTGCCGATGGCCATCTTCATGTTCACACAGCCTTCTCCCCATGTGTGTGTCTGGGTCTGAATGTCCCCTTGTTACAAGGACACCAGTTTTTTTGGATGACAACAAACCCCAAAGACCTCGTTTGACCTTGATTACTTTTGTAAAGATCCTTTCTCCAAATAAGATCACATTCTGAGTTAATGAGGGTTAGGGTTTCAATATATGAATTTTGAAGGGACACTACACTGTGCATTCATTTGCCTAAGAACTGTGTAACAAGTGGCCATCAGGACGAGGAAGGCCCTTCAAGATATAAAATATTAGAAGCTCTAGCTCCTACCCTGCAGGTCTGTAGAGCTCTCCCCGGGGCCTGCGGCCTGGGGCCTGGGGCCTGGCACAGGTGGGTCCTGTTGTAGGCTGAGTGATGCGCCCCATAAAGTCCCAATCCTGGAGCTGGGGATACCGCCTTACAGGGCAGTGAGGACTTCGCAGATGCAGCTAAGGATCTCGACATGGGGAGATCATCTGGGTCCTGACAAGAGGAAAGCAGAGGGGAGAGAGGGACGGAGGGGAAGAGAGAAAGCCAGAGAGAAGGTGGAGGGAGGGGCCGCAGCTGTGCACTGTGCGCAGGCTCCGGAAGCAAGCAAAGACAGGAAAACGCCTTCTCTGCAGCCTTTGGAAGGAACGGAACCCTGCCGACCCATTTGGTTTGACCTCTAGAACCGTAAGGTGAGACACTGGTGCTATTTTAAGCCACGCGGTGTGCGGCTACAGCAGCAATGGGGAGCTACCGCAGTGGGAGCTGGTGGGCTCCGAGCAGCCTGGAGCTGTCCTCGGGTTTCCGAGCGGTGGTGGTGGTGGTGAAGTCCACTGCTCAGGAACAGCAAGGGCAGCGCCTGCAGCTTGGCTTAGGGGCCCTTCCCGGCAACGTCCAAGCCCCCACCTAAGTTCCCATTCAATTCAGATCCCAGGCCAGCTTGTTGCATAGGGAGGAGCTGTTTCCAAGCCGGATGGAGGCACCAGGGGGTGGGGGAAATGGGGGGGCAGCTCCCCAGTGAGTCCTGTGTTGCAGGAGGAGAAAGAAGGGGTGCATACTGAGCGGCGATGCAGGAATCTCAAGCTTCTAAGAAAGTTCTGACATCCCTTTTGGAGCACAGCCCAGGCGCCACACACATACACACACACACTCACCCCATATGCATACATACACACTGTGGGCTGTGAGTGTGGTGACTCGCAGCGGTGTTCTGGGGAGCCCTGTTCTGCAGCTGGGAGGAGGTAGTGATGGATGGAAGGGCAGCTGGGGCCCAGGCAGGCAGCTGGAGATACGGGAGGGCTAGGGCACACGGCTCCCAGAGGCCCCTGGAAGAGTCGCACCCAGCTCCCCAGGCACAGAGGACAGCCAGGCAAGGCACCGGTGCGTGGGGATGGAGGGGACTCTCCGGGAAGCAAGCTTCCTCCACCTCTGTGACAGCCACACTGCTGGTGACACCGAGCATCTGGAAGTGACCCTTTCTCACTCCTTGGAGGGTCTGCAGTTGGGGCTTCCGGTGAAAAGAGCGTTGTCTCTGGGGTAAGGCTGGCGGGAAGCAAATCGAAATTCTGCGGAGACATCTGCAGGTTTCGTGCAAGCTTAGCACCCCTTTCAGCCTCGGTTTTCCTATCTGAGAAGTGGGAGTGATGCTATAATGTTTGGAGTAGGACGGAGGCAAGGACCAATGAGTGGATGGATGGGAACTTACCGAACGTGGTGCCTGATTTTCTGCGGGGTTCTAGAGGCGCAGGCGGCCTCTCGGCATCTCCCTCCTGCAGGGCTGGGGCAGTAATGCTGAGATGGTGGATTAAGGGGGAAGGGCGGCGCTGAAGGCAGGGGTGCCATCCTGGGCTGCAGACTGGCCTCCGCCAGGGAGCGGGCTCACAGAGATGCTGGGCAGGAGGAAGTGGGCTAGTTGGGGCCGCTAGTATTTGAGGCAGGGCTAGCTGGTTCTCATGCTCATTTAGCAAGTGGCCTGGGGTCCGCCAGCCCAACCAACCAGACCAGCAATCTGAGAATAGGACTGGGGCTGTGCTGAAGGCAGCATGGAAAGGTCTGTGTCAGGGCGCCTGGGTGGCTCAGTGGGTTGAGCGTCTGCCTTTGGCTCAGGTCATGATCTTGGAGTCCTGGGATCGAGTCCCACATCAGGTTCCCTGCTCAGTGGGGAGTCTGCTTGTCCCTCTCCCTCTGCCTCTCTGCCCTGCTTATGCATGCTCTGTCTCTTAAATAAATAAATAAAATCTTAAAAAGAATAAAGAAGGGTCTGTGTCCCCTGGTGTCTCTTACCCAGGGGAGGAAGAAAATGAGACAGGTCAGCCAATGGGCTGCTCTCAAAAACATAGACATTTGCTAGAAACTGGCAGGGCAGAGAGGAGACACGCATGCTAAAGGACTTTAAAGGTTGTTCAACTGGTTATTTTACTCAGATTTCAAAAAAAAATCTTATCCAACCCATACAGACTCCAAAGGGTGAAGAGGAAGCCAGCAGGTGGCCATGATGTTGGAGGAATTAGGGGCAGTAGGGGCACCTGATTGGTGGGGTTTTAGGCAGTGGTGGGGCTGGGATGGGACATACAGGATGGGATGAAGGCACGGGAGAGTTCGCAAGCCCGAGGAGTGTGAAATTGAGCCTGGGGTCCTCCTGGGCTCTTGGTTTTTGGTCCCTTCAAGGAAGACTCGCCATGGGGAAGTGGGACAGGCTGGCGCTCTGTGCCAGGGGAGGAGCCATATTTTCCTCTGCGCATCCCTCTTTCTGTTCCTTTCTCTGCCCCCTTGTCTCTCCTACACAGCTCCATCCCCTACCCTTTCCCAACACTGCCTTGGGAGCCCTGTGCAGCCTGGACCCCACTCCTCTGAGGAGTTCTCAAATGTGCATTCTGGTTCTTTGGGGTAGTTTATTCCCTAGGGTAAGTGTTTGGAGGCAAGCCAGAGGGAGAGTTACAGATCAAAAGTTTTCCTTAACATCACCTGCTAGGGTGGGAGAGTGGCCCAGTCAGGCCCTGTGAAGAAGCCTCTTTCTCCCGAATTTCTGCCAGGTGTGTCTCGGATGGAAGGAAGACGAGACAACTTGGGATGTGCGGTCTTGGGGTAAAGCCTCTTTCAGGAGCTGGCTTAGCACCTCGCTCTCCCAAGGTCACCGAGCTGGTGCTCCTCGTCGTCCAGACGAGCAGTGATACAAAGGCAGAGCTGGCCCCAAAAAACAGATGTGACCAAGATAACTCATCTGTTTTATGCCAGAAGTTACTGCATCTCCTACTTTCTGTGTCTCCATTTTGGTTCCTTACTTTGTATTTTTCTTTCTTTCTTGCCCAGAAGATATATGTATTAATCTCCCAAGGCTGTGACAGAGTACCAGAGAGTGGCTTAACACAAAAGAAATTGATGGTCTCATATAGTTCCGGTGGCTGAAAGTCTGAATTGAGATGTTGGGAGGATGGGTTCCTTCTGGAGAATCCAAGGGAGAATCTGTTCCACGTGTCCCAGCTCCTGTGGTTGACAGCAACCCATGGCTTGGCCACCTCAGCCCAGTCTGTGCCTCTGTCACCACCTGGTGTCCTCCTGGCATCTCTGTCCCCACATCTCTGGATCTTGGATGGCATCCGCAAAGACCCTAATTTTGTATAAGGTCACATTCACAGGTACTGAGATTAGGGCTTGAAGAAACCTTCTTGGGGGACCCAGTTCCGCCTACGATGCTGGGTCTACTGAATCCTTCACACAAACCAGTGCCAGGCGCATGGGGAGGACTGGATGAATCCCGCAAGACCAGGCATGAGATGGCAAAGGGAAGAGAATGTCGCAGGTCATTCTCCATCCACTGGGTTTACATAAGGGGATTGTGAATATTCTCTGTCACCAAAGCACGGATAGGAAAGTCACATTTGGAAAGTCCCCTGGGTGCTCCAGTTCCCCATCCATCCCTGGGGCTGTGCCAGCCCCTCGGATGCAGCTCTCCTGTGGTTTCGCCAGGTGAGCTTTGCGCACCTCCGATGACAATGGTGGCTTTCTCCTTGATGGGACCTTACTGCTTCCTGGTAGCTAGCTTAAAAGTATGGAAGTCTTAAATATTTCTGCGAGAGTTTGGGAATGCTTCCTGTCCTTTCATTTTCAAATTAGCCTTTTCACTTAGATCTAGAAGAGCGAGCAGGTTCTAGAGCTTCCTAGGTTTCGTGTTTTTGCCTTTGAGCTGCCAGAGTGTGTCTCCAAGCATTTAATTCTCCCTTTAGATGCCAGTGCTTTGCTCAGGGCCTGAATGAGATGTTTGCCTCAAGACTCTTCTCGGTCAAGACCATGGTATTTTTTGGCACAGAGGAACGGGTGAACTTACTGCAGCCATTTTCCACAAATAATCTACCACAGAAGTTGAGTGACATGATCTTGTGCTTTTCTAGTGGAGTAAAAATTATGTATATATTGGCTTGGTAACTGTTCTTACAGAGCTATAGAATATTCTAGAAATTAGTTACACAGGCTTGTGGGCTACATCGTTTAGGTTGTAATTTTAGCTCCAGAACACACAAACTGTATGAGCTTTGATCAACTTTTCTGTGCCTCAGTTTCCTTCTCTGAAAAAAAGGAATGGTAATACCTCCTTCCTAGGGATGTGGGTGGTAAGGATCAAATGAGTTAAAGTATGGAAAGTGTTTATCACAGTGTCTAGCATATTGCAACGCTATTTGTTTTAATTACTATCTCATTTTGCTCTTGAAATCGCATGTCAGCTAATGTGCGTATGGTGCGTGTGTGTATGCATGTATGTGTGCGCGTGTGTGTGTGTGTTGGGGGATCCCAGTACACCACACCCGGGTCATGGCAGACCACAGTACTACCATGGCCCTGCTTTGCTGTGTCCTTCCATTCACCTTTTCCACCCCGCTTTGGCCTCTCAGGGGTTGGGGGGCTTCCCTCTCCTTTTGGTGTCCCCCTCTGCCTACGCATGGTGTCTGTCATCTCAAACCACCCAACTCTCTCTCAAGAACTTCATCTTATCCCCACATCATCCTCGTCCTGCATGCTGTCATCCTCGCCTGTCTTCAGGATGCAGGATCTCCATTCTGAGGTTGTGTCTTTGGTCTTCTCCCCACCATGTCTTATAGCTGGACTTCGTCCCCAGACCTCCAAGCTCTGCTTGCCCTGGCCATAGGACGAAGATTTTAGGATTTAGAAAATTCTTTTTTCTCTCAATTGCCCCATAAAGCCTGGCTTTCAAACTCTTCTCTCAGACTCAGGAAACAAAACTAGGAGCTCAGAGCTGAGTCTAGGCGTATCTGTCCTCTCTGACCCAGCGACCGCCGTCTCCTCGGTGGATGAAGGAGCCACAGGGCAGTTGGTAAATGCAAATGCACGGTTTTGTAGCAGATGCTGTTGGTGCCTGCCTAGACCCTCTCAGACGTTAGCATTTCCTGGCTGGTAGTAAGACTTCTGGCTACACTTTGCCTCACGGCTCCCGCGGGAATGCTTGGGGATTGACTCCTAGGCATAGCCTTCAACAAGTGGCTGTAGGAGTTAATGACACATACCTGAGCCTCTCAGGCAGGCTAACTGTGGTGGGATCCTGCTCTGGGTCTTACACAGTCCCGAAGATGAAGTTACAGATGCTCAGAGTGGCGACTTGTCGGAAAACTCACCCTTCCCTGGCCGTCTTCCATCTTCTGACTCCTTCGCCCCATTCAGTGCCTATGACTTCTGAAAACACCTCCCAAATAGACTGCTTTCACTTGAGTCCCTGTCTCAGGGTCTTCTGAGGGGATCTGGGGGTAAAACACTGTAACGTGTCAGATGGGACACTTTTACTGCAGTGGTACCGCTAGCTCGGTAGAGGATGGACCGGAAGTGACAAAGAGGAGGCTGTCGTGGTGGTTCTGGTGGAGGGTCCTGTGCATTCAGGGGCTGGTGATGACATCAGGAGGACAGGATGGTGATGGGGCAGCAGAAGGATGGGACATGAGTCCAAAGTGTCGGGTGAGGTGATTGGGAGCATGTTGGTCTCTCCAGTTGAGCTGAGCATGGCAGCGAGGAACTGGCCAGATGGCCAGAAGTCTGGGCAACTGTTTCTTTCCCTTCTTGTCCCTGCCGTGTTCGTGGATTCTCTGCCCATAGCAATGGAAAGAAATGTCAAACACACAGTTCCCTTCGATTTGCAGATGGGTATTTGAAGTGTGGAGAGACAGAGTGGTGAGCTCAAGGTCATAAAGCTAGCAAGCTGCAGAACCATGAACCGTAAAATGGCGACCAGGGCCAGCTCTGCTCCAGGGGCAACTCAGATTTTTGTTTGTCTTAATTCATTCTACAATGCTTCATTTTTTTTCACTTTTCACTTCTTGACTCTTCTACTTGTCCTTTGTATGCATATTAGGTGTGTGTCCCCCATTAGGTTGATCTATAGCATAATTTCTACAATAGGAAAGGGAGTTAAATGGGACATTTGAGATGACTGTACTCATCTTAAGGTTATTTAAAAGCAATTACTACCATTAGTTAGAAGTGCTACCTCAGGCTACTCTGATAGTAATGTGCACCTAACAATCCAATTAGTTTGTAAATGGATTAGTCTATTTCTTGACCAATGCATTTGCTTTAAACTTAGTACAATATAGGTCTAAAGAGTGTCGGTTTTATCTGTTTATCCTTTGTAAAATTGTCTTGTTTCATTTTTAAGTAGAGGACTTACTCAGCCCCTTACCCATTGAAGGTTACTTCGTTTATATTTTTGCTTCCTAAACTATAATTTATATCTCTATTTCTTAATCCTTATTAAGTCATTTTAGCCCTTTCTGTAGTTTTAAGGTTTTCTAGCTGGCTTATGCTCAGTGATTCCTGGTGAAGGCGATACTGTTAGCATCAAATCACATGCTAGCCCGGTGTTTTCCAATGCAACTTTCTTGGTGATAGAAATGTTCTAGAACATTAAGCCATTTAGTGGCTGGTAGCCACTGGGCAGATTTGACTGTGGAGAACTTGAAATGTGGATAGAATGAGTGAGGAGTGGAATTATTAATTTTATTTAATTTTGGTGAATTTGAATTTAATAGTCATATGTGGTCAGTGGCTGCCATATTGGAGAACACAGTTCTGGAAGACAAAGAACTGTTGTGGCTGAGCTATGGAAGGTTTTGACCAACCCATAGTCTTTGTAGTCCAGAGATAAAGGTCTTAGCATCGCCACATTGGACTCACCAGATACAACCAGATTTTCCATGGAGTGTGGCCATTTTCTGGGATCCCACAGACCAAAGAAAACCTCTTGATACACTAAACTGGATGGATCCTTGTAGATACTCTCCTAAAACATATATTGATTAAGTAAAAGAGCTTATTCCTCAAGTACCTGCCATAGAACAGGAGCACAGACTTCCAAAAGAGAATAGTCCTGGCATTCAGGAGACAGAAGCAAAATGCATGTTCACCTGAGCTTTGCCACATAGTGGAGGCAGAAGAACCACTTGTATAGATTCACTTGTAGGTTAACAAGGTGTTAGAGATTTTGGACCATATTTTATCATGTTGTTTGACATCCATTACTTTATTCATTCATTTGACAGATATTTATTGAGTGTTTATGATTTAATAATTGCTGGGGATATACTAGTAACAAAACAGACTCCCTTTCTTCTGTTTATCTGTCTGTCTGTCTATCTATCTATCTATCTATAATCTATCATCTTCCATCCATCAACCATCCACCCATCCATCCATCATCTATCCATCCATCATCCATCCATTCATCTATTCATTATCCCTCCATCCATCATTCACCCATCCATCATCCATCCACCCACCCACCCATCCATCCATCATCCATCCATCTATCCATCCTTCATTCATCATCCATCTATTCATCCATCCATCCATCCATCAACCATCCACCCATCCATCCACCATCCATCCATCCATCATCCATCCATTCATCTATTCATCATCCACCCATCCATCATCCATCCACCCACCCATCCATCCATCATCCATCCATCTATCCATCCTTCATTTGTCATCCATCTATTCACCCATCCATCCATCCATTCATCATCCATCCATCCATCCTTCATTCATCATCCATCCATCCACCCATCCATCCATCCACCATCCATCCATCCATCTATCCATCATCCATCCATCAATCATCCATCCATCTATCCATTTATTATCTATCTTTCATCTATCAGTTATGCATCTAGCTATAAATCAGCTATCATCAATCTATCATTTGTTTATTTCCTTGAGCTTTATTAAAAGGGCTTTATTTGAACATCTGAGTTCTTATCCAGCATCACAATAATATTTTTAAAATAACCACATCTTTGCTCACATATTGCCTCTAATCTTCTTGGTCTTCATGACGAATTATCAGATATCAGTGGGGCCACAGGTCATTTTCCTAAGGAAGATATTGAGGGACTCTCTGTCTCATGAAGCAGTTTTTGGCTACATGAGCACATGTGGGAGAGGGTCCCGGATGCCTCAGGCACGAGGAAGATGAGCTGGCTTTTGAGAAAAGGTGGGGGGATGCAGCAGAAAGGAAGCACCCACTCTTGAGAACGGCTTTGGAAATTCATTCTCCCTTCTGGGTATAAACCGTATTCTACTAAGTCATACCTGTGGTTTGTATAATTAATCACTAGATTTTTTTTTCATCATTGACATGTACAAAGTGTTGTCAGGGGATTCAAAACAAGAGACAGCCTTCACTTTCTTACCTTGACTCTTCTTGGAGGTCAGTCATCTGGGGTGAGATATGTCATACATTTGGGCTGTGGAACTAAAAACAAATAGCCTGGTTTGGGGGCACGGCGAGCTTGCAACACAGTCCCATGAACGACAAGCAGCAGATCAGTGGCGGGGCCATTTGTATTATGAATATCAGATTCCCAAGAAGTGATGTGGTTGGATGCACTCGAAATGATTTTTCTTATTTATTAATTTTTTATTTATTTTTTAAAATTTTATTTTATTTTTTCAGTGTTCCAAGATTCATTGTTTATGTTCAAATGCAACTTAAACTTTTGTTACCCTAACAGAATGGAAGTTTGCATAGAACCTGCCTATGTTAAGAAACAGGGGTGTCCTGGAAAAGCCCCCGTGTGCCCATCTCCGATCACTTCCCATCTCCGATCACTTCCCTTCCCAAGGAGGGACACCCTCCTGAATTCGGTGTCAGTGAGCCCCTGCTTTTCTCTCTCGTGGTACCACGTGTGCTCACGGCCCCAAGTGTCATCTTGCTCTGATATGCGTGCTCTTGATGCCACCGCAGTGACAGAGGAGGTGTCCTTCTGGGACTGGCTTTGTTCTCCTCTGCATTCTTGCTTTGAGATTTACCGCGGTTAATGTGTGTCATTTGTCCATCCATGTAACAAATAATTTTCTGGGCAATGAACACGTGCTGCACATGGATTCTAGGTGGTGGGGAAATAGAGCGAACACCACAAGCAAACGCCGGGTCCTGACGTAGCTTCCTCCGAAGGGGACGGGGGTGTGGGGGGACAGCACACAAGGTCAATAGACTACGTAGCACATGAGTGGTATAAGGAGAAAGCTGAAACCATGAAGAAGCGCCATTTTAGGGGAGATGTGGAGGCCCAGGTAGGGAGGCTAAGAGGGGGACTTCTGAGTGAAAACCTGGCGGAGGGCAAGGGAGAGAGTTTGGAGATGTTGGGGAGAACACTGCAGCTGGAGCGAACGGCCCTTCGGCACCCTTGGGTCTGGAGTTTCCCGTGCTGTAAAGGGGAGCAGGGTAAGCTGGGGGGTGTAGAGGAGGAGGTGAGGACAGAGAGGAAGCAGGACATGGATGCCACCAGGGGGCGTGAGCAGTGACATGGTGTCACATCGTGGGCTGGCATTTTGACACGATGTCTGTGGTTACTGTGTTGAGAAGAGACACGGGACGACATGCAGCCAGCCCTCGGGGAGGAGGCCTTCAGCACTAACGAGAGACGGCACGACCCCATGAAAGGGGGTCACCTTGTTGGGGTACGCATATAGAAGCTGTGTGCTGGCTTGCTCTGATGTGGGATTTGGGCTGACAGAGAAAGCAATTGCTTTTTAATTCTAATCCCACCTCTGATTGCTGCAGGCCGAGCAGTAGAATGGCAGAGGGGAGCTTGTGATGCGAATTCCCTGTGTCCGTGGAGGTGGGGGCAGCATGGAGGGGGCTTCACAGGAGGGGTCTGGGCTAGAATCGGAAAATGTAGGCGACACCAATCTAGAGACACTACAGAAAGCCTCAGCGCATGTGAGCATCGGGGGAGCAGGTGCACAGAGGGGAGAGGAAGGTCCCAGGGTGGAGTGCTGGGACATTCAAGTTCAGAGTCAGGAAAGGAACGTCAACCAGGCATCCTTAGTTGTGCCCGGTATCTTTGTTAGGGTGCAAGGCAGTCCCGGTGACTTCTGTGACAGTTTCAGGAGAGTTGTCGGGACAAAAACCTGCTTAGAGAGGGAGACGAGGAGGCTGGAAGGGAAAGGCAAGCCAAAGTAGGACTGAGAGGAGGGACAACACTTGGCATGTGAATATGCACCTCGGAATGATCTGGTAGAGAAAGGAAATTTGATGATTTAATAAAGAAAAGGACAAATTGCTCTATGGCATCCCTAGGTAAGTGGATGATTGATAGATAGACAGCTGGGTAGATAGATAGACAGACAGACAGATAGATATGAGTAGATAATCGATAAACAATATATTCTGTTGACAGGTTGTTGTGTAGACAACCGATTTGGGGTTTTTGTACAAATATGTACTAGCAACGAACCTTATTTCCATTTTCCATTACTCCAGGTCCTGGCCAGCACTTGGTGTTGTCACACTTCCTAATTTTTACCAACTGCCTGTGAAATCTACACTTCCCTTTTAACTAAGGAGGTTGAGCATCTTTTCATGTTGTGTGGACCATACATATTGCCGGTTCTGTGAGATGACTGCTGATGCCTTCAGCCCATTTGTATTATTATTGGATAGTTTACTTTCTTCTCCTTCTCTCTTTCTCTCTTTGTTTTTAGAGTTGATTATATATCATTTCTGCTAATCCCTTATTAGTTATATGTTTATAAGTACTTTAAGTATTTTCCCATTTGTGACTTATGTTTTACTTTTTTGGTTCTTTCTCCGAGGAATAGGTGATCTCAGAGTCATTTCACAATTTTTGATTAGCGTTTGTGCCTTAAGCAATGGCTGCCTGCCATATGTTTTCCTATTTTTTCTAGAATAGTTTGTATAGGCTTTTTTTTTTTTTTACATATTAGTATTTTATTTCAGTAAGTCCTTAGTTCATCTGGAGTGGATTTTTGTCTGGTGAGAGACTGGGATTCCATTTCATTTGCCTCCATCGGGATAACACATCGTCCCAGCATCGTTCAGTGAGCATCTCCTCCTTTGGTTTGCCAGCCCTCCCTTGTGCGCATGGATGTCCACATACGTGCAGGTCTTTTCTGGCATCTCCTATTTGTTCAGAGGCCCACTGATGCGCTCTTGCCTCAGCCCCTCTGGCTCTGTGACTATGGCTTTATAATTAGTGTGTGTTTCTGATGGGGTGAGTCCTGTCCCTCTTGGCTTTTGTGTAAATTGTGTAAATTTGTGTAAATTTTGTGTAAATTTTTTGAGCTTTTGTGTAAATTGTGAAATAAGATACCCACATTTCTCTGAAAGTCCTTTTAGAACTTTGTTGAAATGTTAAAACGTTGTGTGAGAAGATGCTAGTGGCAATTTCCTTAGCATAGAATTCTACCTCTTATTAGCTCTGTGCCTCAGTTCCCTCATCTGTAAAACAGAGATAATAGACGTAGTTCCTCATAATGGGAAGAGTAAGGAGTTGCCATCGATGAAGGCTTGGGATATTGCCTGGTGTATGGAAATTGCTAAGTAAGTGTAAGGTGTCATATTATTGCTATTTTTTATTGGACTTATTTTCATGTATTGATCCTTTTAGGGAACTTTGACCTCTTTATATCACAGGGACAACTACAGATTTTGAGGGATGAGAGGGAGAGTTCCTTAGATCCAGGACTTGTGAGAGATCTTGAGAACTTTGACCACACAGAAACATCATATCTGAGCTACCTCTCTGTGTCATGAAGAGAACTCTTATTTATGAAAGTATAAATTCTTAAATAAGATTCATGAAACCTTATTTATTTTAAAAAATAACTTTTCTTTATCTCAGATTTTACTTTTTTTTTGTAAGTTGGATTTTTCCCTTCTGATGTGAACAAAAAATCCTCATTTCTTTTTGGGGAGATGTGAAATTCAGCCTCTCTAGTAGGTTAATCCCTTGTATTATATATCAGGGTAGGGAACAAATACAGAAAAATACAGTTTGTGGAGAAAATTCTCTCATTTTCTGGGACTCGTAAAGACCTTATTTGTTCCAGGTGACAGGTCCCAAGTGGGATAAAAGGACATTGTTTTGAGAAATGACAACTCAGATATAGCAAAGTTGCTGCCAGGAGTTGATGATGCAGAAACAATTTCTTTTGGACAAGATGGTGCTGAATGGGGAGTTAGTAATAGCATTTACCATGGTAATTTCCATATGAATAGTGTCTGTGGGGCCACCCGTCACATTCATCTGTGGGCTGCTCTTCTCAGGTGGCTACCAAATCACCTGCTCAGTTGCTCTTCAAATGTGGGTGCTTCGCTTTACTTTTGGGCCATAAAAACCATTAACTGGTAACCTGGTATGTTCCAATCGGAGTAGAATTTTATAACTCAATGCAAAAATATAAAATAAAAATATCGATGTTAAATATTAATGATGATGGTGATGATGAAGGTGAAGATGGTGATGATGAAGATAAAGATGGTGATGAAGATGGTGATGATGATGGTGGTGGTGAAGATAAGATGAAGATGGTGATGGTGATGGTTATGGTGATGATGGTAATGGTGATGGTAGTGATGATGAAGATGATGATGGTGGTGGTGTGATGATGGTGATGATGATGAAGATGGTGATGATGGTGGTGGTGGTGAAGATAAGATGAAGATGGTGATGGTGATGATGGTTGTAGTTATGATGATGGTGATGATGGTGATGGTAGTGATGGTGAAGATGATAATGGTGGTGGTGTGATGATGATGATGGTGATTGTGGTGATAATGGTGATGATGAAGATGGTGATGATGATGAAGATGGTGATGATGATGGTGGTGGTGAAGATAAGATGAAGATGGTGATGGTGATAGTCATGGTGATGATGGTGATGGTGATGGTAGTGATGATGAAGATGATGGTGGTGGTGGTGTGATGATGATGATGATGAAGATGGTGATGATGATGGTCGTTGTGAAGATAAGATGAAGATGGTGATGGTGATGATGGTTGTGGTGATGATGATGATGGTCATGATGGTGGTAATGATGGTGATGATGATGATGGTGATGGTGATGATGGTGGGGATGATGGTGATGATGATATCACCCTTTTTGTATGGTTTTTGTGTGTTAGAGACCTAATCCATGTAAAATAACCAGCACAGAGCCTAGCCACTAAAGGGGATACATTAAATTTCGGCTCTAACCTCTTTCCAAACTTTCTGTTCTGTTCTTCAGGATTTTCTTTATTTGGGTACATATAAATATGTCAGTTTTATATTGCTGCTGTATCAAATAATTATAAATTGGATGACTTAAAAGATCATACGTTTGCTCTCTTGCAGTCTGGAGGTCAGAAGTTTGAAATCAGAATCATTAGGCCAAAATCAGTGTGTTAGGGGCACCATGTTCCCTCCAGAGGCTGTAGGAGAGAATCTATTATCTTGCCCTCACTTGTGCTAGAGTGTTCTTTGGTCCCAGCTCCCTCCTCCATCTTTAAAGTGAGTAGTGTAGCATCTTGTTTCAGTGGTCACATTGTTTTATTCTTCTGTATCAAATATACCTCTGTCTGTCTCTTACAAGGACCGTTGTGATTACATTTATGGCCACTCCATCATTTCCTCAATCTCAACCTTTAACTTAATCACATCTATGAAGACTTGTCACCATCTAAGAAAATTTCCGCTGGTTCCATGTATTAAGGACTTTGGGGGCCATTATTCAATCTACCACAATAAGAATAAAGTCAATTCAAAATGAAAACACTTCATATCAGTGCCAGTTTACTACAAAATAAAACTATCATGCTCAGCAAAGTCATAGTTCACACAATGTCCCTCATTCATTAATAAATATCAGAGTTATACATAGCAGAGTGATAAGAAATCAACTCACTGGCCTTGGTCCTGCTGGGACTTCCTTTGAAGACTTGGCCAGAGTTGAGGCTAAAACTGCTTAGAATTTATGTAGTCTACATATTATGGTGCCAAGATGACCTTGGGTTTTGACCTTGGATATTGTGTGTGGCTTTACAGGTTGTATATAAAGATGTGAAGGGTATCCACCAGAGTTGTATAGTGTACAACTTGTGTGGTTGTAAATGGTGGGCTTTCTGGGCTGCCCACCCGACTCTAATCTCCAGAGATGTATGGACCGTGTCTGTCTTGTATCCCCATTACCTGCTGTAGCGCTGGGCATAGAGTAGACGTTGGTATTTAGGGAAGCAAAGGAATGAACAGATGGGTTTTCAGTGTGAGAGCTACCAAGGAACTCCTCATCTGTGGGTCCCAGAGGGATGGTTTCTCCACACCGGCCGCACATTAGGCTCACCTGAAGGAGATCTTAAAAAAGAAAGTTCTGGGCCTCGATCCTATTCACAGAGATTCTGATTTATTTGGTCTGGGTGGGGCCATGGTATTACAACTCTTTTTAGAGAAATCCCAGGTGAATCTACTGTGCAACCAGGACTAGCATTGTAGTTCTCAAACTTCGGTATGCATTAGAACTATCCAGGAAACTTGTTGGGAAACTTGTTGGGCCATGGGTTTTCTGACTGCATAGGTCTGCAGTGGGGGGCTGAGATAGGCATTTCCAACAGGCCCACAGGTAAGGCTGATGAGGATGGTCTGGGGAACTACACTTTGACTCACTGCTTTGGAAGTTAGTAGAGAAGGTAAGTCCCCTTTGTATGCACAGGGGCAAAATAGTTGGGGGCATCAATTTAAAAGTGTGTGTGTGTTTTATGCAGATGCAAGATATGTTAATCACCTACTCCACAAATTTTAAAATAAGTAATATCATTCCTTCTATCCAACAGCCTTTCAGGGTAGACATTTTTAATCTTTGTGTTTTTGTTTCGTTTTGTTTTTAGCTGGCAAATTAAAAAGCCAGGGAGGTGAATAATTTTGCTCAAGCCATGCTTGGTCTTACAGTGTGTCCCAATGTCACACACTCTGGGAAACTGGAGGCCACTGTCACTGTCTTGTGCTCACCTTTCTCCCTTTCTGATCGCGATTCCTGCTCTGACCTCAGGTGACTGGTGTCCTGGGTCCAAGGGTCCAAGAGTGCTTGGAGCTCCTACCAATTTCCCTGCTAACTTCCGTGTAAGGGAAATAGCCTTGGTCCTCCCTTCATGGCACCAGGTGCCTACCTAGCTGAGTTATCTTGGATTAACTTGAACAGGGAGGTTGCACGCTGATCAATGCAGACTTGGAAAGTGACACCAGCCTGAGATTTGCCCACTTTGCATCATTCTCCACCTCAATATTTGGACTAGGAATTTGTACATTACAGGAGACATTTTTCAGGGCTGAACCACTTATTTCCAAAGCCTCCGGGTGAGATTTCAAGGGAGTCATTCCTGACCGGATGTCCTCCTTGTCCCTCTCAGCACTCCTCTGACCCTGCTGTCCCTACCCTACCCTGACCCAGAAATCTGTGGTCCCCAGCCTGCCTCGCTTGGGTCAAAGATGGACCCAATCATCTCATCCACTCCATCCCATTCCACCCATCATCATGGGTACATCCCATGATGATGGACCCATCATCCAGATTGATCCAAAACTTCTTCCCATCCACTTTATCCGAACTGAAATTGTCCATTTTTGAAACACATGGTGGCAACCAACTAATGCAAAAGATGATGGATTAAAGTAGTTTACACTGAGATGTAAGTGAGGCTTGATGCTCCACGGACATCTTGAATTTTAAAGAGGAGCTTGTAATGACTCTCAGGTACAGGGAAAATATTGGAGAGGGGGACATCTGTAGACAGAAAATGCCATGGGCAGTTTCTGACCTGCTTCCCTGGGCTACCCCCTAACCCTGGCCAGGAAGAAACACACAGCTTGAGGGTTCCGACCAAAGCATCCGTGCAGCTCCCTTCTGCTTTGCAAGAGGCAGGCATGGCTGAGAGCTGATGGTGAATGTTTGGAACTTTACATCTGAAATCTGGAAGGAGGTCCCTGTATTCGATTGTTCCACCCTGCAAGGGCTTTAAGTTTCCTTGATAGCAGCGTTTACAGTGCACTCTTCTAGGGGCTTCAAGCAGGTGCTTTGAAGGGTCGTCGTTGGCAGGATGATCGCTGCTTACCTACGCGGGTTACTGCTGCTCTCGAGTTAGAGGCTGGTGCGAGTTGGCTCGGTCATAGTTTGCTGTGGCTCTTGCTTTTTTTCTTTTTCTTTTTCTTTTTTTTTTTTTAAGATTTATTTATTTATTTTAGAGAGAAAGAGAGTATACACGAGTGGGGGAGGGGTGGAGGGAGAGAGAATCCCAAGCAGACTCCCCACTGACCGCGGAACGTGGGACTCGATCTCATGACCCTGAGATCACGGCCTGAGCGGAAACCAAGATTGGTCAGACACTTAGCCTCCTGAGCCCCCCGCACCCCAGGGTGGCTGTGGCTCTTGCTTTGAAAGATGGCGAGAAAGCACCTCCCGCTCGTCTCCCAGAGATGGTCTGCCTGATGAATGTTTCCACCTGTGACAGTGGGCTGGCTGGCTGCTGAAAACCAGGTCTGAAAACCGTAAACTGAGGTGAAGGAAGCGACTGAGACTCACCTGACTGCCAGATTTAGATTTTCTTTGCTGGAGAAGACTTGAATCCACATATTGTAAGGGATGCAGTGGCCGTGGGAAATACAAGCTGTATCTTATCCTCAGAGTTATGGGCTGAGTCGTGTTCCCCCAAAATTCTTCCATGAAATTCCCGATCCCCAGCACCTGAAAGTGTGACTGGATTTGGAGAAAAGCCTTGAAAGAGGCCATTCAGTTAAAATGATGACACTAGGCTGGGACCTAATCTGATGTGATTAGCGTCCTTATAAGTCAAGGAGAATAGGACACAGACACACGCAGAGCGACGATCAGGTGAGGACACGGGGAGATGTCATCTACACACCAGGGAGAGAGGCCTCGGGAGTCACCAAACCTACTAACACCTTGATGACCCGTTGGTGTCAACTTCTGGCCTCCAGAACTGTGAGAAAGTAGATCTCTGTTTAAGCCCCAGTTTGTGGTGCTTTGTTATGGCGGCCTCGTAAACCAATATCCTGAGCTTAGCTTCGTGGCAGGGAGGGAGAAGGTGCTAGTGGACACACCCCTTCTCATAGAGGCTTCCTTCAGTCACTGCTCTCTACCCAGCGGCAGGTTCTCTGTCAGGGTCCTCAGCGGCCAGACCCCGAGCCAAGCCCTCCCTTCCCGGTGTTGCTGCAGACCACGGTCCTCCCTTTGGCACCTGCCTAGATTTGGAGCACTCCTTCTTTCCCTTCATCCGTGCCTCCGATAAAGGAAGGTGACAAGAGGGATGTAATCCTCAGCCTACGTGTGCAAAGCAAACACCACTGACATAAGATCTGGAAAAAGAGAACACGGCCTTCCAGAAGGATCCGTAACTAGGACACTAGTTCTGTAAAAGAAGGACCAGAAGCTGACAGAGATGGCCCACTCCCCACCATGACTGATGGGGTTGGTGCTGCCCCTGGGGGGGGGGGCGCCTGGGGGTCCCTGTGCAGGGGGTCCCTGCAGAACTGAATTGAACTGAATTGATGTCACTCCTGGGCCTCAGTTAAGTAGGAGGCGTGTTTCTCTGGGCTGTTGCTTCTCCCCTGGCAGGATTTAGGGCTCTGGTTCTCAAAGGGTGGCCCCCCACCAGCTGCACCGGCATCAGTTGGGGGCTCAGGGCCCGCCCCTGGTGGACGGGATCAGATACTCTGGGGTGGGGGACAGCAATCTCTTAGCAAGCCCTCCAGGGGATTCTGATCATCCTCCAGTTTGAGAGCCGCTGGATTATGGAATGAGGGACCACCAAGAAAATTCCAGAAAGCCTAAAGAGCGTGAGACACTGTTGCTGCCTTCAAGGTGCAAATCCGTGAGGAGAGGTCTCTGGGACAAGGTGTAGAAGGGCGAGTCCGGGAGCCCGGAGTAAGCACGGCAGGATTGGACAAGAACCCACCTGTCCTTTGTCAACCACACTGGTTCTGAGTTTGTATTGGGTTTATGCAGAGAAATAAACCGACGGGGTGTGTGTATGTGATGTGCGTGTGTGTGTGCACAGATAGGGGTTTGTCTTAAGGAATTGGTTCATGTGATTGTGGAGGCTTGCTAAGTACATCTGCAGGGTAGGCTGGCAGGCTGGAGGTCAGGGGAGAGTTGTAGTTCAAGTCCAAAGGTCATCTGCTGATAGAATTCCCTCTTGCTTAGGGCAAGTCAGTCTTTTTGGGTGATTAAGTCCTTCAACTGATTGGACGAAGCCCTTTCACATTAGGGAAGGTAATCTGCTTGAGTTAAAGCCCACTGATTTAAATGTTAACCTCATCCAAAAAAAAAACAAAACCAAAAACAACCAAAAAACCAAAACCCACATTAACAGAAACATCTAGAGTAATGTTTAACCAAATATCTGGGTATTGTGGCCCAGCCAAGTGGACATGTAAAATTAGTCATCCCAAGCTTCTTGTATTCTTTTTACTTCTGTTCCCTTTTTGTTGTCAACGTGATTAAGCGGAATCTTTCTAATAGCTACAGCCTGTCTCCCTGTTATAAACAATCGGCATCTCGACGAAGACAAAGGACAGTAGTCAGTGACCACGTGTGCCTGCCCCTGCTGTTCTGGATGCTTCCCTTGATGATCACCAAGTTAACTCTGCTGTTAGCTCGATCTCAAAGGCATGGAACGGGAGGCGCCCGAAAGATCTTTAAGTTGCTCGAAGTCACGTGTTTGGAATGCGGGGGAGCCAAGTCTAATTCTGGAGTGTTCCTAACCCAATCTTATAGGAGGAATCGGGGGTGTGCGTGTGTGCGTGTGTGTGCGTGTGTGCACACGCACGCGCGTGTGTGTGTGTGTATGTGTTTGAGTGGCCAAAGATAGGAACAGATGGGTAGAAAGATCCCCTGCTCTTCCAACGAAAGGGTGGGGAAGAAAGAGCTGGGAACAGATTCTTGCTGGTAAACAACATCCATCAATAGCACTGGGCCCACCGAAATATACTAATTTTTAATCAGGTGGCTATACTATTAGCAGCATAGTTTTCTTTATTATTGCCATTGCATTCATGCTAATAATAGTAACTACCCTTTATTAAACATTTATTGGCCAGAAATAACACTAAGTGCCTACAGTAAATACAAGCCAGTTTCCATCAGTCCCATTTTTGTGATAAATAAATCGAGGCTTGGATAAATTAATCTGCCCTAAGTCCCACAGCTATTAAGCTAGACAGAGATCAAGCAGAGTGTGCCCGGCAAATAGAATGGTCCAAGAAAACTCCAGCAAGCAGTTGGTGAGGGCCATAAAGGTCAGTTGAGGCAAACATGTAGTTGGGAAGCAGCTGCCCCAGGCTCTCTCTTCCTGGTAAGTCTTGGCTTTTTGGCCCATCAGAAGGGGAGACCAAGGTGATGCCAAGCCAGGATCGAGCCAGGATTGTTCCTGCCTTGTTTCGGCTTACGGCCATAGCCCTGTAATTAGGTGTCGATCCACGACATATGAATCACCCGCCACTCGAATAGACTGCTGAGCTTTTAGGTGCAAACGTCTCCAGTAACGGGGGTAAAATGGTATTTCCTTATAAAGCTCTCTCTCTCTTTTTTTTTAAGATTTTATTTATTTATTTGACAGAGAGAGATCACAAGTAGGCAGAGAGGCAGGCAGAGAGAGAGGGAGAAGCAGGCTCCCTGCTGAGCAGAGAGCCCGATGCGGGGCTCGATCCCAGGACCCTGAGACCATGACCTGTAAAGCTCTCTCTTTTTAACAAGCATCCTAAAACCCTGTAATATGCATCATTTCTGCCTCTGTGAAATTGAAAGTTGCCTTTAAATGAACAGTCAAAATTCAAGAAATACTTTAGTGAAAACAAGACATCAGGATAAGGGAAACTATTTTTCATAGTCTTAGTTCCCATAATTCTAGAATATCCCTTACAATATTTTTTCTACAGGTAAACTTATTTTTTCAATTGAAATCAGACTGCAAACCACAGTTTCTGCAATATTTCATGGCCCTTTTATTTTTATTTTTTTTCCAATTAATTTTATTTTTTTTCAGTGTTCCAAGATTCGTTGTTCATGTACCACACCCAGTGCTCCATGCAATACGTGCCCTTCTCAATACCCACCACCAAACTGAGGGTTTTGGAGGTGAGGGGAGTGGGGGGTTGGGTGAGCCTGGTGGTGGGTATTGAAGAGGGCACATATTTCATGGCCTTTTTTTTTTCTTTTAAGATTTTAAAAAATTTATTTATTTGACAGAGAGAGAGAGATCACAAGTAGGCAGAGAGGCAGGCAGAGAGAGAGGGGGAAGCAGGCTCCCTGCTGAGCAGAGAGCCCGATGCGGGGCTCGATCCCGGGACCCTGAGATCATGACCTGAGCCGCAGACAGAGGCTTTAACCCACGGAGCCACCCAGGCGCCCCCATGGCCTTTTTAAATACAAATCTTGACTCACAATATTCCATTAAACTGATGTTCCCCAATTAACTGTTTCCTTCTGTGGTTTATTTAGACAATTTCCAACTTTGTAGAATTTTAAATAAGACTGAGACAAATCAGCTGGTGTGGAAAACATATACACTATTTTTTTTACTATTTTTTAAAAATTTTATTTTATTTTTTCAGTGTTTCAAGATTCATTGTTCATGCACCACACCCAGTGCTCCATGCAATATGTGCCCTCCTCAATACCCACCACCAGGCTAAGATGATAACGTTACAGCACAATATAGAAGGAAATGCCCACAGATCTGGCTTGAGTCGTGCTCTGCGGCTCCAGCACATGGCTGCCCTGGCCTTCCGTATCGAAGCTAATTCCTGGGAACCTCCGCTTCGCGTTCTGCCAATGGGACACTACCTGCCCATGAGGTCGTTGTGGTCATTGTCTAGATCAAAGGATACAATGACATTTAAAGCATTTTATCACAGTCGTAGCGAGGTACTTCACCAATGGTGAATATCAGTATAATGGAACATATTCCTGAAGTCAGGTGTATTGGATGAAAGATTCTAGCGTTTTCAGGCTCTTGATCGCGGTTACCAAGTTGCTTTCTAAAATGCGTGTCCACTTCCATTTCACATGAGTGCAGGTGCATTTTAAACACTGTGGCTATATGTGGTATTTCTTTAATTGCTAGAAATTCTATAGGCCCCTTAACTAGTTGTATTTCCTCTTCTGTGACTTGTCTGTTCCTATAGCCTTTGAAGTGAATTAAATTCAATAAGCAATAATGGAGTATCTGCGTTGGTACTTGGCCAGGTGCTGGTAATGAAGGGGTCAATGGCATACTGTCCTTGACTCTCTGGAACGGTCAGTCTGGTGGGGGAAAAAGACGAGTCTGGGATCAATACAAAGCAATATCATCCACACAATAACGGGCACATGGAGAGGGTGCTGAATTCCTTTGCCGATTTACCTCTGGGTACCTTGCTAGTTTTTAAAATTGATTTCTGAAGAGTTGACCAGTTGACCTTTGAAACCAATGAGCACTTCTCTTCTGCGTCATGGATGCAAACGAAGATGACAGGTCTGCACTTGAGATCCTCCTACTTTGTCTACTCGCTTCTCTCCTCCCTAAACACGTGGCTTCGCCTCGCCCTCTGGAAGCCTGGGAGGTGGGTCGCACTGCACTATGGGGAGGGCGGAGATGGTATCTGTTAAGCCGGCAGAAAAGCCACCTCCATGGTCTGCGTCTTCAGGCGGCGTTCGTGAGGAAATAAGGTGTTCGCTGAAAAGAGGTGTGTGCATGAACAATGAATCTTGGAACACCGAAAACATAAAATAAAATTAAAAAAAAAAAGAAAAGAAAAGAGGGCCCTGGAAAATCCAGAGCCCTGGAAAATACAGCCACCTGTACTGAAACTGACTGCACGTGGAATGGAGGGCTTAACTGAGTTTTAGAGCCAAGGCTGCCATCCGTTATCCTCATATTTGGCGAACAGTTTCATTTACATTCAGAGAGGCAGACCCGGCTCCCATGGCTGCGGGCAAAAAGGAAGGGCAGTGATCTATATATGTGCCATCCTTCGAGGCAGGGCACTCTTGTCCTCGGTCATGGCTTGACTCCAGCCTCTGGCCATTGTCTCCTAAAGTGGCCTTTTCTAGCATGCTTATTGATCACTTAAAAATACAATTTTAAAATTTCCATTTACATTAGTTTTTTTTCTTATTGAGATACAACTGACACGTAACATTATGCTCGTTTCAGGCGAACAACATAATGATTTGATATTTGTATGTATTGGGAAATGATCACTCCAGTCAGCCCAGTGAGCATCATCACTGAACATAGTTACATTTTTTTAAATTTAGAAAATATCTTAGAGACGTTTCTGGAGTAGTCGAATGGTCCCAGCTCTTTAGTGGCTATTAAAGAGCCTCTCCTTAGGATTGGTTTCTTTGGATTTGAGATCCTTGGTTTTGTCTTCAGGCCTCCTTCGGAATTCCTGAGGCTGACGTGGGTCTCCTGATGACCCCAAGTCTGTGTACATTTAAGTACTCGCCAGGCTTCATCTACTCATCTTTTTTTTTTTATTTATTTATTTGACACAGAGAGAGAGAGAGAGAGAGATCACAAGTAGACAGAGAGGCAGGCAGAGAGAGAGGGGGAAGCAGGCTCCCTGCTGAGCAGAGAGCCCAATGTGGGGCTCGATCCCAGGACCCTGAGATCATGACCTGAGCCAAAGGCAGAGGCTTTAACCCACTGAGCCACTCAGGCGCCCCTCATCAACTCATCTTGCATTAAACGCTGATATTTGGAGAATTTGGTTGAGGCCTGCCATACATTTTAATTAATTAAGTAATTAATTAATTTTTATATTTTTAAGATTCTTTATTTAAATTCAATTTCGTTAACCTATACTGTATTATTAGTTTCAGGGGCAGAATTTAGTGACTCATCAGTTGCATGTGACACCCAGTGCTCAGTACATCAAGGGCCTCCAGACATTTTAGATTCGAGGGTCACAGATACTGGGATTTTTCAGGAAGCCAGTGAGACCTCCTGGTTCTCTTCCCACACCTGGAACCAATTAAGAGAGCTGGTAAGGGGGGGGCAAGGGGGAGAGTCAGATGGAGATCCAGATAGCATTTTCCTATGACAATCTTCAGTGTGAACCCCAGAACCGGGCCGAGCTGGACCCCGCTCAGTTCGCTCTGTGGGTGAGAGCAGACCAGAGGGGGTGCTCCCTGCAGGCAAGCGGAGGCCAGCAGGTGGGAGAGGCAGAGGGGACGCGCTTCTTCCTTCTCCCAAACTCACCTCTTGTCTGATGGAGGCAGGGCCTGAAAGTCCATGGGTCTGACCTTCCTGTGCGGGCTTCTTCACCTGTGGACCACGGCGGTTTGGGGCTGGAGAACTCTTCGTTGTGGGGGCCTGTCTTGTGCTTTGCTCAGCAGCACCCCTGTCCTCTACTCACTAGATACTGGAGCACCACGCACCTCCCTGCTGTGATGATTCATGGTGTCTCCAGGTATGGCCAAGTTGCCCCCAATGGAGAAGCGCTTTTCCAATATAGGGACCCTCCAAACGGAAGAAAAGCCTGAGTATCCTTCCCAGGACTCCCTCTAATCCCAGCAGGCAGGATCTACTGCTTCCTCTCCTCCGTCTGGGCTCCCTGTACATGCTTTCTCCCTCCCATTTTCTACACCCGCCCCCTTCTCGTAATCACGGTCACCTGTGGATTATTGCAAGGGCAGCAGTGACCTGGCTTTGTGTCCCTTGGCACAGCGTGGCCTCGTGTGGACAGTGGTATTGATTTTAGAGAATGTTTTTCGGATATTGGAAGAAGAATGGATGTGAACAGTTTTCCATATAAATATTTAGCTGTCAGTGATATTCCTCCAAATCATTTAATGCATTCATCTGACCTGCCAGACGCATGGATCTTACCCAGCACAAAAAGCAGAGACTCCTAAGACAGTGGAAAGGCTAGCAAGTCTTATCCGTGGGGCTGGCTCCAAGCCCAGCCCTCGCTAGCAAAGAGTACCATTAAACAGTGATAATAGTCACATAGATTACCTTCCTCACATGTGATTCCTCCCCAAAAGTGTTTTATATTCATCATTCTTATGCTTTTATCTTGGATTCAAGCTATAATCCTCTACTTATATGATACACGTAGCTAATTAGGACTAGTTTTGGGGCAAAAAGCAACTTATTTTGCAAAGCATGTTCACTTGAAATTGTCTTAATAATTCTATGAACTATTTTATTTTATTTTATTTTATTTTTCTATGAACTATTTTAGGAACGAAGGCTAATATGTAAGTAATTGCAGGACCCTTGTTCACATCACTCAGAAAAGGAGCTTCCAAGATGTTAAATAATAAAAATTCAACTCGGTAAATTGAAAGATCTAGCTGGTTTTATTAATCAGTTCATGAACTGGGCATGAATTCGAGTTATACACCATGGAAGGTTTTTATAGGAAGGAGGGTGGGACAGGGAAGTTATTAGCAAAAGAAAGGGTTGTTTCAGGCAGGGTTGCCTTCCCTCAAGGGGAGGAGCAGGAATCTTATCCCCAGATTGCCTCCTCTTTCTTTGGGGGGAGGGAGAGGGCCCATGGGACGGGTTCCCCCTTGGTGCCCATCAGAACATTCCTCACTGGCCGGTTAACACTGCATTTCCAGGGGAGGTTGGAACTGCAAGTAGGTCAGGGATGAAGTTCTGGTATGGTGACTTGGCCTAAGTGACTTCATTTTGGGCCCGTGGTTTTCTTTTTAACGGGGAGCAAGTTATGGAATCAATATATCTTTTCCAAGGCAGAGAAATATGCATCTTTTTAGTTATTTCTTGCTTCTTAGCAGAAAGGGGTAAGAATTCAGACATTGTCTGATCACCCTCCACTGTACCAATACATGCCCCCCCCTGAAACATTGCAACACTAGCCTCAGTAGTAGGCAGTTCTAATTGTCAGAACATTCTACGTTACGTGCAGACAAAATCTCTACCTCCCTCTGGAGGGTCCTGGGGCCAGAGAGGACATCTCATCTTCTTATTCATAGCAGTGGTTGCAAAATATTCAGGATTCTTCTGTCCCATTGTCCCAAATTGTCTCTCCTCATGCCTCCACCTGTCATGGGCTGAACTGTGTCCCTCCCCCCCAAATTCAGATGCTGAAGCCTTAATGTCTAACCTCTCAGAGTGTGGCTATATTGGACATACAGCCTTTAAAGAGGTGGTTAAGTTGACATGAGGCCTTAATCCAATCTGACTGGTGTCCTTGTAAGAGGAGGAAATTTGGACCCACAGAGAGCGGGGATGAGCACGCGCAGAGGAAAGGCCATGTAAGGACACAGAGAAGCTGGCCATGTGCAAGCCACGGAGAGAAGCCTCAGGAGAAAGCAAGCCTGCTGACGCCTTGATCTTGGACGTCCGGCCTCCAGACTCTGCGAGAATAGATGTGTGTTATTTAAGCCGCCAAGTCTGTATTTTGTTACGGCTGTTGGAGTGACTTATACGTGCTCTGCCCCCGACCTCACTGTGAGTGTGACCTGTTAGTGTCCTGCCTCCCCTTCCCGCTGTCTAATCAAGACAGCAATAGCACCTGCCCCCTGGGGCTGGGGGGGTGGGATTACGGGAGACAATGAACCGTGCCTGGTGCAGTATTGGATGAATGTTTCTTCTTGTTAACATTATCATTCCTAGTGTTATGTTATCTTTGTTTAAGTAATGAAAATATTAAGTAAGACAAGGTTAGGACTAATCTAGTGCCGTGATAACCTCAAGATCTCTGTGAGGTTGACTTCGATCCATTCCTAAACACTTCCTCAGATGTTTATTCTTAGGGCTCCCATCCTTGTGTCCATACATTCCTGATCGGAATTTAGGCTCATGGCCTCTGACATTTTACCAGTTTACTGGCCTCTTATGTTTTAAAGACGTGATTAAAAAATTTAAATTACTTTGTTTTTAAGTGTCTAATATTGGTCCAAATATGCAAACATGAAAATTATTCTTGTGATGGTTACTTAGGATCATGGGTTTACTTTCCATTGGCTTAAATTCTCCTAGTACTAATAGACTTACTTTTTAAGATTTCATAATAGTATCCCTGTCGGGCCTCAGTAATCACGAGTGAGTTGCATGCACCGCGCTGTATATATACTACGGCCCTCCCCAAATACACAAACAAAGACATTACCGACTTAGAGGCTGGAGTCTCGTCTGGGTTCTAGCTCCATCTCTCCTCTTCTCTTGCAACTTTGAGTTGCTTTGGAAACCTCCTTGCATCTCACACCAGGTTATTCTCATGTGGAGGCAGACGTAAAAGGATTCTGAGAGTGCCAGGCTCATGGTCCTGGGGCGCCCTTTAATAGGCTGTATGGGTATTATTTCTTCCATATCATACCCTCTGAGGTTAGAACTATTTTGTCTTTACAGGTAAGATCTGATTTTTATCCAACCCTGGGAAATGCTGTGCCTGGCACTGCCCTAGTGCTCCCTCTTGGAAATGAGTGAGGCTGGCTTGGTTTAATTTAAAACGTTCCAGTAATAACTTTCAGACGTTACAACTCAATTTGATTTTCTGAAGTCATCACGAAGGGAATATTTTAAAAGTCTTACTCCTTTAAGTTTAGAAATGCTCTGCAGAATTAATGTGGCAACAGCCAGCCACCCAGCCCAACCCCAACCTTCTGGAAAAGATATGCCTCCAGGACATTTCTCTAAATGAAGTGTCAAATCCAAATCAAGTCAAATTTCCAGTGCGGGATAATGGACTCTATTTTATGACTTTCTTCTGTGCCCCAGGGGGTGCTTGGGCCCATTACACAGCTGGTTGGTGTATATTAGGTCTATTAGCAAAGGGACTTGAGTGGCTGTGGGCTCTTTGCTTGGTGAAGCCAAGCTGCTTCGTACAGGTTCTGGGGTTATTAACGGTGCACCTGATTTCCCCAAGAATGCTCAAACTCCATTCTGTGATGAATACTTAATAGCAAGGAGAATGGGATTATGCTCTTTCTAGGAAGTTTCTGTGACTCAGCAAATCCATTCTAGGGTGATGGGCAGACTGTCAAAATTAATGAATGCCAGCTGAGATTTGGTCCCTACGGGGAGGAAACTGGCCCAGTTGGAAGTGAGTATTAATGCCCCCGTGTATTTTGAACGAGCTACGCTTTGACTATGGACTTAGGCCTAACAGATATCTTTAGAGGAAACCACTCTGAAAGGCATGTTTTCTGGCTTGACTGTTTCCATCCTTAATCACAGTTTTAATTTTGGGGAGAAGTACACCAAGGTAGATAATTCAGATTTTCTAGAAACCAAAAGAAAAAAGGAAAGAAGGAAGAGCTACTGTCAAAGACGTTTCAGCAGCCGAGGTTGGTTTGTTTGGGGTTTGTATGGCACCAGGTTAAGGCGGTCATTGCTAAGGGTAAGGGAATACATGGGTGGTGGGTGACCCAGGCTCGGGTGAGGAGGCTTTGGAGTGAGATCCACCACATACAGGGCACTGAGACAAGCCCACCGATTATGGGAATTATACATCGTTATTTTGCAGCCATGCTTAGATCAAAGGTGCCTGACTTGGGGATTTTTGACCTTTGAAGAGCTGAACACAGATCAGTAGGTGCCTTTGCCTCCTTTTTGAGGGAGAACACCCAGAATGTGCCCCTCATTCTTGGAGGAGTCTGGGCCCAAACACGGTCCCCGCTCAGATGATTCCTGAGAACGAATCCCAGTGTGTCTCACTGTGGAGTTCAAACTTCATATGGTTTCTCATCTCTAATGTGAAAATAGCAGTAACAGGTGCCCGCAAGATTAGTTTTGAGGATTTGTTTGTTTTTTAAAAGATTTTATTTAGTTGAGAGAGAGAGAGAAAGAGAGCAGAGTGGGGGAGGGGTAGAGAGAGAGGGAGAAGCAGACTCCCCACTGAGTGTGGAACCGGATATGGGATTCGATCCCAAGGCCCCAGGATCATGATCTGAGCCAAAGTCAGATGCCTAACCGACTGAGCCACCCAGGTGACCCTGAGGATCTATTTTATATTAAAATACTTAATGTAATTAATACATATTCAATAAATATCAGTCATTCAACTACACCCCAGAACAAAGATAATAATGGTAGATTTAACTAAATTTTTAAGTTTAGTTATGCACTTTATGATACTGTCTTGGTGGAAGTGAGGGTAACAAGCCACATTAAGTCGAGATGACAGTAATGTCATAGGTGGAAGCAGCCAGTAAGTAAATAAAGGGGACATGCTCTTATCTTTGTATTGTGCAAAACACAGGTGTGAGATTTTGGATAATTAACATCCTTCTTTCTCTTTGGCCTTTGTCTTCTGACCTCATACAGTGTGGACCAGTAAATTCTCCAGTGTTTTAAGAAGGCAGAGGTGTAAGAAAATGCATTGGTATAGGTAAAATGGTCTTCACATGGACAGGGCGAATAAGTAATCATTTATCGTGAAAGCTAATTTTAGAATGTTTTATTTCACTGAGATGTATTTATTTATATTTGGTGGACTTCAGTCAAGCAACCATGTATTCAGGAAGCATTTCTTGGGATTCTACTGCATGCTAGAAACAATTGGAGGGATTAGAGATCTGTAGGGAATTCAGCCAACCAAGCATCTACCATTTGGGAACCCAAACTTTTTATTTTTATTTATTTTTATTTTTTAATTTTTATTTTATTTTTTCAGTGTTCCAATATTCATTTTTCATGTATCGCAACCAGTGCTCCATTCAATACGTGCCCTCCTCAATACCCACCACCAGGCTCACCCAGCCCCCCACCCCTATCCCCTCCAAAACCCTCAGTTTGTTTCTCAGAGTCCACAGTCTCTCATGTTTCGTCTCCCCCTCCATTTTCTCCCAATTCACTCTTCCTTTCCTTCTCCCAATGTCCTCCATGTTTTTCCTTATGCTCCACAT
>CM052898.1:188538230-188607066 GCA_028534135.1 Potos flavus | reverse complement strand
CTGAATATATCTGTGATGCCCATCTGGTCCAGTGTATCATTTAAAGCCTTTATTTCCTTGTTGATCTTTTGCTTAGATGACCTGTCCATTTCAGTAAGGGGGGTGTTAAAGTCCCCTACTATTATTGCATTATTGTTGATGTGTTTCTTTGATTTTGTTATTAATTCGTTTATAGAATTGGCTGTTCCCATGTTAGGGGCATAGATATTTACAATTGTTAGATCTTCTTGTTGGACAGACCCTTTACGTATGATATAGTGTCCTTCCTCATCTCTTATTATAGTCTTTGGCTTAAAATATAATTTATCTGATATAAAGATTGCCCCAGCTTTCTTTTGATGTCCATTAGCATGATAAATTGTTTTCCACCCCCTCACTTTAAATCTGGAGGTGTCTTTGGGTCTAAAATGAGTTTCTTGTAGATAGCATATCGATAGGTCTTGTTTTTTATTCATTCTGATACTCTGTGTCTTTTGATTGGGGCATTTAGCCCATTTACATTCAGGGTTACTATTGACAGATATGAATTTAGTGCCGCCGTATTGCCTGTAAGGTGACTGTTACTGTATATTGTCTCTGTCCCTTTCTGGTCTGTTGCTTTTATGCTCTCTCTTTGCTTAGAGGATCCCTTTCAATATTTCCTGTAAGGCTGGTTTGGTGTTTGCCAGTTATTTTAATTTTTTTTGTCCTGGAAGCTTTTTATGTCTCCTTCTATTTTCAATGACAGCTTAGCTGGATATAGTATTCTTGGCTGCATATTTTTCTCATTTAGTTCTCTGAATATGTCATGCCAGTCCTTTCTGGCCTGCCTGGTCTCTGGGGATAGGTGTGCTGTCCATCTAACATTTCTGCCTTTGTATGTTACAGACTTCTTGTCCCGAGCTGCTTTCAGGATTTTCTCTTTGTCACTGAGACTTCTAAGTTTTACTATTAGATGATGGGGTGTAGACCTATTTTTATTGATTTTGAGGGGGGTTTTCTGTGCCTCCTGGATCTTGATACTTGTTCCCTTTGCCAAATTAGGGAAATTCTCTACAATAATTTGTTTCAATATACCTTCTGCCTCTCTCTCTCTTTCTTCTTCTTCTGGGATCCCAATTATTCTAATATTGTTGCGTCTTATGGTATCACTTATCTCTCGAATTCTCCTCTCGGGGTCCACTAGTTGTTTGTCTCTTTTTTGCTCAGCTTCTTTATTTTCTATCATTTGGTCTTCTATATCACTAATTCTCTCTTCTACCTCATTTAACCTAGCAGTAAGAGCCTCCATTTTTGATTGTACCTCATTAATACCTTTTTTGATTTCAACTTGGTTAGATTTTAGTTCTTTCATTTCTCCAGAAAGGGATTTTATTTCCCAAGAAAGGGATTCTCTAATATCTTCCATGCTTTTTTCGAGCCCAGCTTGCACCTTGATATTTGTCATTCTGAACTCTAGTTCTGACATATTACTAATGTCTGTATTGATTAGGTCCCTAGCTGTCAGTACTGCCTCTTGTTCTTTTTTTGTGGTGAGTTTTTCTGCCTTGTCATTTTATCCAGATAAGAATAGATGAATGAGAGAACAAAATACTAAAAGGGTAGCAACAACCCCAGAAAAATATACACTAACCAAATCAGAAGAGACCTGAAACTGGGGAGAGGAAAAAAGGGGAAAAAAGAAAAACTATATATATTAGATTGGTGAATAGAACAGAATAACACACTTGATATTGGGTGTATTTTGGTCTGTTAGAAGAAACTACCTCTCAAAATTTTAAAGAAAGAAAAACATATACAAAAATAAGGGTAAACACAATGAAGGGATGGAATATGACTGTAAAGATGAAAATTAAAAATAATTCTGGGGCACCTGGGTGGCTCAGTCAGTTAAGTGGCTGCCTTCAGCTCAGGTCTTGATCCCAGGGTCCTGGGATGGAGCCCCACAAGCAGGCTGAGCAGGGAGCCTGCTTCCTCCTCTCCTCCAGCTAGTGCTCTCTGTCAATATCTCTGTCTCTCTCAAATAAATAAATATAATATTAAAATAAGATTATAAAAAAGGAATTGATAAGATAAGAATTTGGTTGAGAAAAGAAAAAAAAAGAGGTAAGAATGTGATCAGGCTGGAGACTAGAACAAAGCTATGCACTAGATTTAGGGTATATATATATATATATATATATATATATATATATATATATACATATTTTTAAGATTTTATTTATTTGAAAGAGAGAGAGATCACAAGTAGGCAGAGGGGCAGGCAGAGAGAGAGGGGAAAGCAGGCTCCCTGCTGAGCAGAGAACCTGACGCGGGGATTGATCCCAGAATGGTGGGATCATGACCTGAGCCAAAGGCAGAGGCTTTAACCCACTGAGCCACCCAGGTGCCCCAGATTTAGGGTATATTTTCATCTATTAGAAGAAATTGTATCCCAAAATTTTAAAGAAAAAAACCCTCTATATACACAAGAAATAAGATTAAATATAATGAAGGGATAAAATATGACTATAACAATGAAAATTAAAAAGATTTTTAAAAAGGTATTGATAAGATAAAATAGTTAAAAATGTTAAAATAGAAAAGAGGAAAACTTAAAAAAATAGAATAAGAAAAAAATAAAATTTAAAAAGTTTAACTTTGAAAGACTAAGGGATCATGGGAAAAAAAACCATGAATTCTATGTGTTGCTTTCCCCTCACTCTGGATTTCTGCACTTCTCATTGTTTGGTGAACTTGGTCTTGGCTGGATGTTCTTGCTGATCTTCTGGGGGAGGGGCCTGTTGCAGTGATTCTCAAATGTCTTTGCCCAAGGCGGAATTGCACCACCTTTGCCAGGGGCCGGGCTAAGTAATCTGCGCGGTTTTGGTCTCGGGAGCTTTTGTTCCCTGAACGCCTTCCGTACTGCTTTGGGGGATGGGAATGAAGATGGCGGCCTCCCAGTCTCTGGCCCGGAGGAGCCGAGAGCTCAGGTCTCCACTCCTCAGTGAGCCCTTGGAGAAAAGCAATCAATCCCTCCAGACTTCCTGGTCTCCGGCCGTGCTCTGAGCTCTCCCGGCCTGTGACCAAGGATTTCTATCTCTGGCGCACGGCACCGTTTGGAGTCTCCAAACCCAGCTGATTCCTGCAGCGCGCTCTCCCGCAGCTCCTCCTTGGGAAGGAGGGGGTCTCCCCAGATCTGCTGCTTGTGGGGTCCCTGCTCAAAGAGCAGTGGCCCAACTGTGCCTTGGATCACAGTTTAAGGTAAGCCCGAGCTGAGAGCCCGCTTCTCAGCTCCGTCTCTGGGGCCGGCTTCCCCGCTCTGATACCTGGGGGCTCTGCCGCACTCACACCCCTGGTCTTTCTGTGACCCCGCGCGTCCTGCAATTACACTGTCCCGTGAGGGCTCCACCCCCTGCTTAGCCTCTGGAGCGACATCCCTCAGTGGAGCAGACTTCTATTTTTTTTTTTTTTAAAGATTTTATTTATTTGACAGAGAGAGAGAGATCACAAGTAGGCAGAGAAGCAGGCAGAGAGATGGGGAAGCAGGCTCCCTGCTGAGCAGAGAGCCCGATGCGGGGGCCCAATCCCAGGACCCTGAGATCATGACCTGAGCCGAAGACAGAGGCTTTAACCCATTGAGCGATCCAGGTGCCCCAATGGAGCAGACTTCTAAAAGTTCCAATTTTGTGCTCTGCTGCTCTACCACTGGCCCAGGAACCAGCCCCTCTCCCCTCAGTCTATCTTCCTGTCGCTTCAGATTCACTTCTCCACGTGTCCTACCTTCCGGAAGGTGGCCGATTTTCTATTCCTAGAATTGCTGCTGTTCTTCTCTTCGATCTCCTGTTGAGTTTGTAGGTGTTCAGAATGGTTTGATAACTATCTAGCTGAACTCCTGGGACCTGATGATATCTCAGTCTCCTCCTCCTCCACCATCTTGCTCTTTCTCTCCTTTGTTTTTTTCTTAAATTCCACATGTGAGTGAGATCATGTGGTATTTTTCTTTCTCTGACTTATTTCACTTAGCCTAATACTCTCTAGCTCCATCCATATTGTTTCAAATGGCAAGATTTCATTCTTTTTTATGGCTGTAATATTCCATTGTATATTACGCCACTTCTTCTTTACCCATTCATCTATCAATGGACATGGTCTATTTCAATAATTTGGCTGTTGTAGATAATGCTGCTATAAACATCGGGGTGCGTGTATCACTTTGAATTAGCATTTTCGTATTCTTTGGGTAAATACCCAGTAGTGAAATTACTGGGTTGTAGGGTAGTTCTATTGTTAACTTTTTTTTAAAGTTATTTTTTAAAGTAAACTCTACCCCCAACGCAGGGCTGGATCCCATGACCCCAAGATCAAGAGTCACATGCTCTCCCGACTGAGCTGGCCAGGCACCACTATTTTTAACTTTCTGAGGATCCTCCATACTGTTTTCCAGAGTAAAAGCTGCACCAGTTTGTGTTCCCACCAACAGTGCATGAGGGGTCTCCTTTCTCTGCATCCTCACCAACACCTGTTGTTCCAGTTTTTTTTGGGAGGGGGTGGAGTAGTGTTAGCTTGGGATTTTTTTTTTACCCTTTTACTTTTAATTTACCTGTTTCTTTATATTTTAAAGTGAATTTCTCCTAGATAATCATGGTTAAGTTTTGATTTTTCACCTAATCTGACAATTTCTGCCTTTTAATTGTCATGTTCAGCCATTTATATGTGATGTGAACATCAGTTGTTTAGATTTAAATCTACAATCTTGATACTTGCTTCCTATTTATTCCACCTTATTTTCTGTTGCTTTTTTCTTTTCTTGTCTCCTTTTGGCTTAGTGGAGTAGTTTTTTAATGATCGATTTTATCTATCTAATGGATTAATACCTAACTTCTGTTTTGCTTTACCTTTTGTTTTTTTAAGTGATTTCTTTAGGGTTTATAATACACATCTTTAAATTAACATGGCCTATTTTCAAATGATATTATGGCACTTAGTGTATAGTAGATGAAACTTAGAGCAGTAGATTATCATTTCCATCCTCTTGCCTGCCTTTGTGCCAATACTGTCATTCATTTTATCTCTGTGTATGTTATAAATCCCAATATGTTACTATCATTTTTGCTGTAAACAGTAAATTGTCTTTAGACAATGTTTTAAAATGAGGAAATATACCTTTTGTA
Organism: Potos flavus; assembly: GCA_028534135.1. Lineage (NCBI taxonomy): Eukaryota > Metazoa > Chordata > Mammalia > Carnivora > Procyonidae > Potos > Potos flavus. Next base: position 188,601,934 of record CM052898.1, on the reverse strand, counting down.
TTTACTTATATACATATCATGTTTTGGGACTCTTCATTTCTTTTGTGAGGTCATAAATATCTATATTGTATTTTCCTTCTGTCCCAAAGACTTCCTTTAACATTTCTTATATTGCTTGTCTACTGTCACTGAGTTCTCTTAGCTTATGGATGTGTGAAAAGTCATTATTATTTCACCTTCATTATGAAAGTATTTTCTTGGCTGTGTATAGAATTTTAGATTAGCACAGTTTTTTTTTTCTTTATTCTTTTTAAATAATGCTTATTTTTTGCTCCACTGTCTTCTAGTTCGCATTGTTTCTGGTAAGTCAGCCATCATTTTTATCTTTATTTCTCTGTCTGTAGTGTGTATTTTACTTAATAATTTGGCTGCCTTTGAGATTTTACTCTTCATCATCAGCCTTCAGAAATGTAAATATGATGTATCATGGTGTGATTTCATTTTCATGTTTCTTCTATTCAGTGTTCATTGAATTTATGGGATATTTGGAGTTCCAATACTCATTAAGTGTTGAAAATTTTGGATGTTAAAATTTTTCTGTCTCACTTTCTCCTTCTGGAACTCCAATTATACATATGTTAGGTCATGTGAGATAGCACCCTCCACCTTGCTAATATTTTTTAAGATTTACTTGTGGAGAGAGAGGGAGAGAGGGAGAGAGAGAGAAAACACATACATGCATGTGCATGAGCAGTGGGGAGGGGCAGAAGGAGAGAGAATCTCAAGCAGACTCCCCGCTGAGCGTGGAAACTGACATGGGGCTTGAGCTCACAACCTTGAGATCAGGACCTGAGCTGAAATCACAAGTCAGACTCTTAAGTGCCTGAGTCTCCTAGGCACCCCTCACTAATTTTTTGTTTATTGTCTTAGACCTTTTTTCTTTGTTTTTTAATTTGTAAAGTTCCTACTGCTCCATCTTCTGGTTCACTGATACTTTCTTCTGCAAGGTGTAATCTTTTGTTAACTTCATTTGCATGTTTTCATTTCATATATTGTATTTTTAATCTCAAGATGTTCTACCTTGGCTAGTTGTATGGTCTCCATTTCTTTCATCAACATGCCTTTGCTTTTCTCTGCCCTTTTGAAGATATTGGGAGATTACTTATAAAAGCTACTTAGGGTCCATGCCTGCAAATTCTATCATCTCTCATTCTGTTTCTATTGCATGAATTTATTCCTGATAATAGATCGTATTTTCCTGCTTGTGTCCATTTTTTTATTGAATACCAGACATTGCAAATGTTACATTATTCATTATTAGATTTTGTTCTTTTCCATTAACTAGCATTGAAATGTGTTTTTCTGGGCACTTAAGTTACTTGGAATCAATTCCATTCCTTCTGAGATCCATTCTGGGATCCGTTTTAGGCTTTGTTATGATCCATTTGGCCCTCAGTGTTGTACCGATACACTTCGGAGTACTCTAGCTGATACCCCAAGCGTTGGTTCTTTCCACTCTGGCCAGCTGGAATATGAACCAGTTTCTCCTGCATGGGAGCTTCAGGGATTTTCCACCTGCTCCTTTCTGGTGTTTCTTATCCAGCAGTTTCCTCACATACATGCAAATATCTGCACACAGCTAAAGACTCATCGAAGGGAATCTTCTTTATGTCTCTGGAGCTCCCTGGAGGAAATCTGTGCAACTTTCTTCTCTCTGCTTTGTATATCTAGCATTCTTGGCTTCCCCACAACTCACATTTGGTTTTCTCATCTCATAAATTTCACCAGGTTCTACTTAGTTTTCCTCCTTTTGAAAGGATTTGGGAACTCTCTCTGGTCAGTAAGCTAGGCACTTATAGGGCCCAGCTCATTTGTCTCCTTCTTTTCATGACTTACTGCTCTGTTCTGAAATGTTTACTTGTGGGAGGATAAATCCAGTTCCTGGTTATTTGTTTGTTTTGTTTTATCATGGCCAGAAGCAGAATTTCATATTTTAAAGTTTTATGCCACTGTGAAATTCTACTCAGTTGTTATTCATAAGAGTAGTTGCACCATTTCTTCAGTGCTGGGGAATAGATAGAATAATTGAAATATATTAGAGTTAAATGCATAACATATGAGCATGTTTTTATAGCCTGCTGTGGAATTATTTTATAGAAGTTTGGAATGCTTTCCAAGCCATTATGAGAGCATTCATTTATCTGCTTTCAGATCGTCTGATCAAAATGACACTAAATTTCAAAGCACTTATTCAAATATAAAAACATTTTGGAGTCTCTGAATCAGCGAAGGGTTTTGCTTTCTAGATAATATTTACCTAAGGTGAAGTTATATCCCTTTTCATTTTGGAAGACCTTTACAGAAGTAGTGCATTTTACTAAGCACATCTATTCACATATTCCCATAAAATCAATAAAAGTATTTTAGTCCTAAATGACATTTCCATTCAAAATGAATATACCCATTTTGCAAATCGAATGGTCTGTTTTGGTTCTCATGTTTTCTGATCTCGCTGAAGCAATTGACACTGTTGAAAACCACTGGCTGACTTCCCCCAGTGCTATCCTTTACTTTCTAAGGCATCATTCTTTCTTGGATTTGGCCCCTGATTTCATAATTTCCTCTTAATCTCCATGACAGATTTTTATTTTTTCATTTTTTAAAAATAGTTAACTTCTTAATTATAGTATAGAATATGTACATAAAAGTGTACACATCATAGTGTATAGCTCAGTGAAATTTTCATTAGCTTAGCACATCAGTGTACGCAGAACCCACATCAAGAAAATGAACACGGCTGGCAGCCTGGATGCCCCTATGTCTTTTCGTTCTCTGTGCCCCCCAGTCTGTGATTCTTAACATGATTGATTAGTGTTTTCTATTTTTATGCTTGGATCAATGGAATAATATATTATTTACTCTTGTTGTGTCTATTTGCTTTGCTTCAACATTGTGGTTGTGAGATTTATATATTTTTCGTAATTATAGATTATTCATTCCTGCCATTTTATAGTGATGCAGAGTACAAATATATCATATTAATAACTATTGATGGATATTTGAGTGATTTCCAGTTGGGGACTTTTACAAACAGCACTGCTATGAATATTCCAGTGTGTGGTTTTTGGTGAGTGTGTGCATACATTTCTGTTGGATAAATACCTAGCAGGTGAATTGTTGAGTCGTAGGATATGCATATGTCCCAATTTAGTAGATACTCGTGAACCGTTTTCCACACTGATTTTATCAGTTTATGCTCCCACCTGCAACGAATGAGGTTCCTTTTGCTCCATATCCTTGAGACACTCAGTATATTCTGTCTTTTCCACTTTAATCATTCAGAAGGCTGTATAGTGGTAACTCCTGATTTAAAAAAAAAGAAAAGATTTTATTTATTTGAGAGAGAGAGCACAAGATGGAGGGGTGGAGAGGCAGAGGGAGAGGGAGAAACAGACTTCCCACTGCACCAGGAGCCCGACGCAGGGCTCGATCCCAGGACCCTGGGATCATGACCTGAGCCAAAAGCAGATGCTTAACTGACTTGAGCCACCCAGGCACCCTTCCTCATGTTTTTAATTTGGCTTTTGTGATGACTAGTTACATTCAGTATTTTTTCATGTGCATACATATTGCCAACTTGTATAATGGTTTTTGTGCATTTTTAAAAATCAGATTCACTTTTTCTTATTGATTTGGAGGAGTTGATTGGGGTGCCAGGCCTTGGTCAGATATCCTTTGCTCACCTTTTATGTATTGAGTATCCCTGAAGATCCATCTCTGTGTTTTTTTTTTTTTTTTTTTTTTAAGATTTTTATTTATTTACTTGAGAGAGAGGGAGAGAGAGAGAGCAAGGACAAGCAGCAGGGAAGGGCGGAGGAAAAGGGAGAAGCAGACTCCCTGCTTAGTGGGGAGTCCAGTGTGGGGCTCCATCCCAGGACCCTGGGATCATGACCTGAGTTGAAGCCAGATGCTTAACTGACTGAGCCACCCAAGACACAGCCCCATCTCTCCCTCTCTCTTTTTTTAACTTTTACTTTATTTTTCAAATTTTAATTCCAGCGTAATGTACAATGTTTAGTTTCAGGTGTACAGTATAGTGATTCGACACTTCCATATGTTACCCAGTGCTCATCAAGGTAGGTGTACTCATAATCCCCTTCACCTGTGTCACCCAGTCCCCCACCTACCCCATCTCTGATTTTTTGTTTCTTCTTGTTCTCTACACTCTCCTTGGTATGTCGCGCCCAATGGTGGGCTTCAGATTCCCTGATTATGGCATCTCTCTCTGGGGTCTCAGACCCCTTTTCCCACCTCACTAGTGGGTGGCCCAGAGGCAGTACCCCCTTAACCTTAGTGAATCTGACACTGTTGTTTTCTCTGCTCAACCAGCTCTGCCTTGTGTGTTCTTTATTTTTGTTCACATAGCGATGATGCAGCCAGGCATGAATACTATTGAATTTGACAATAATGACTTTTCCCCTTCCTCAGTCTCATTCCTTCCAAGGCCTGGCCCACACATTCCAGCAGGATCACATCAGACATGTTTATATATTTAGGCTTTCTCTTCCCTTCACTCCACCCATGACCAGGCAGTTCGCGGCCGTGCCCGTAGCAGCCTAATAGGACTCCGTGCCTCTAGTCTCCACTCTTGTAAATCCAGTCTTCACTTCTTAAAACTACAATTGGGGCAAGTGTCAATTTTTTCTATATCAAAACTTTCACTGATTCTCCATTTTTTTTTAAACAGCTTTATTGACATATCATTTATATACAATAAAATTCACCCATTTGTACAATTCAGTGGTTTTTAGTAAATTTACATCTCTGTACAGTCTTCATCATGGTCAGGTTTAGACCATTCTAATCACATCACAAAGAAACTCTGCTTCCCTTAACTACCACCCTATCACCCCCTCACCGTCGCCCACAGCTCTAAAGAAACCACTCCTTTCTTTCTCTACAGAGTTGTCTCTTCTGGACATTTCATGTGAATTTACATAATCGTAGAGTGTGTGGCCTTTTGTGATTGGCTTTTCTTCACTCAGCATGATGTTATCAAGGGTAATCCGTGTCTATATCACGCATCAGTATTTCATTTCTCATTGCTGCTGAACACACTTCCACTGGATGAGACACACATTTTGTTGATCTGTTCTTCAGTTGATGGACGCTGCAGCTGTTCCCACATCTGGCTATTATAAATGCTGCTGCTTTAAACACGTGTACAGGGTTTTTCATGGACATGTGTATTCATTTCTCTTGGGTATATACCTATGGATGGAACTTCCTGTTGCCCACAGAATTAAGCTCATGCATTTTAGCGTGAGATCTCATACCACTTATGATCCAAACTTTATAATAAGCATCTGAAATGGAAGCTTCCTGAGATCCCCCTCCAAGTCTTGATTGTTCTTGTGTCCCGAGCCCTTAGCACAGTGCCAGGTCACTAGTAGGTGATGAGTAAGTGTGTACAGCATAAGTGAGCATAAAGAACCTCAAGCTCTCTCCCAGATTGTGCATCAGTCTTAGCTCAGCCGGGAAATTCCTGTTATCTGGTATCTTCTCGCTTCTCTCCTGTCTGTGATGACTCAGTGTCCTAACCTTTTTATGCCCTCTGCCTAGAATCTACTTTCCTCTTCTCTTCTGGAGAGTTCCCCTCATCTTCCCCAGGCTGGGGTAGTCTCTCTCCTTTCTGCTCCTGTAGCATTTTGTGAATAATTCTGCGACGACGCTCAGCGAAGAATTATCGTTGATCTCTTTACTGACCGTGACACCCTCTAGACCAAAAATTTCTTGAGATCAGTACCCTGACTCGTGTGAATTTTCATTCCTGGGCCCTTGCCTGAAGTCTGGTGTAGGGCAGGTGCTCCATAAATATGAAGGAGTGATCGTGTCATTGCTTTCTCTAACATTTCTTTCATGTCTCTTCACCTGGCCATATCTGGAATTTAAAGAAAGCAATATAGACTTCTTCTTCTTCTTTTTCTTTTTAATTTTTTTTAAATTTTATTTTGTTTTTTCAGTGATCCAAGACTCATTGTTCATGCAGCACACCCAGCGCTGCACGCAATACGTACCCTCCTCAATACCTGCCACCTTATTCTTCTTTTTAGTGTAATGTTCTATATGTTGTCATGGGAGCCCTGCTTATACCATCTGTTATAACAATATAAAATGTGGAGAAATCTGCCGATGAAAGAACAATCCTCCGAAGCCCCTCCGTCAGCGTCCTTAGTGTCCACACCCCAGGATTTTATACGCCAAGTTGTGCGGCAAGATTATGCCAAATGTTTTGTTTAGCTTTCTGTTATTAAACTGCAGTTAGTTTCAGGGAAATTTCACACACACGTAATTCACAGCAAGATTGCCCGTGCCCTTACTGGAGGGAGCAAATGTGGCTGTGTTTAAAGTGCATGCAGCATGCCATAAAATGAAGTACTATTATTTAAGCAGATGGATGGCCCCTTAGATGGAAGAAACAGAAGCTGCTGGAATGTAGTTTGGGTTTTCTCTTGCCTGTGGCCATATGATGTGTATCTTAGAGAATGAGTTTATGTTACATTATTAAACCCAGTGGTGTGAAGTAGAAAGACTAATGCGAAATACCTTTAAAAAATGTAAAGAGAAGTGACAGTAATCCCCTGTGGGTCACTTATCTTCTTAACTACTAGGATTAAACATTTCTTTTGCATTTTTCTTGCAGTCATTTAAGTAATTTCACATTTATATATGAAATATTCCTTGTATACACTCACGTTTTCAAAGACTTGCTATTTTTAACAAGGCTACTTTTATGAGAAAAGAGAACAAATTAAAATATGACTACATTTTATTTAGTTCGAATTACCCAAATCCAGTTGACAGAAGAGTCATGTGGGGAGGTAACAAAAAAGGATCTGGGTGGAATTAATTAGCCTTGGAGAGTGACAGTTACCTCACTCCTAACAATGTGTTTGGGGTGATGTCAGTTTCCTAGAAAGCTCAAATGTGAAATCACGGGGCCACTATCAGCATTTTTATTTGAGTTGAAAGCTGTAATGTTTAACCATTAACTGTGCTTCCGATCTGAGCCAATTTCTTAGTGAGCAGTAATTTTCGTATTCTGATTTATGGAGCATTGCTAAAGTCTTTAGTTACGGTTGGCAGAAAAAGCTATCAAACCGTTACTACTTGATAAACCCCCTTGCCTGTCTTCTTTTTGAGTAAGTCTATCGCTTTTCCAAAGCGGATTTTTCTCCGCCATCTTTTGAGCCGTGGCGTCCCCTCTGTTTGCCAGCTCAGAGATAGCGCTGGCCCCAGTGGGCAAACTGGTGGGTGCTGCCTGGGAGAGAGACGGAGGAGGAAGTGGGTGGATGTTCGGGGGAGCTGGCCGGGGGATGCTGACTCGCAGAAACACAGCTTCCCCGGGAACTGGCTTCCTAAAGTCAAGGCAGCCATATAATGAGATTCGATCTTCATCAGAAAAACCGAATCCTGTATCTGCGACCTCCTAGACCTGAATCCTTGGTCAAGTGACAACCCGCTGAATCTCCACATCTTCTTCTGCCAAGGGGAGCCCATATTCCTCCGGCAGGTCTGCTGTTCACAAGACTAGAATAACAGCTTGAGTTTCAAAACACGGACTGGGATGGTACCGGTGCTCCCTAACTAATACTGTCATCTTTGCCCAATGAGATTAATTCCAAGTATTGAGAGCTTCTTTTCTATCTCGTGAATCTGTGATGAGCATTCGTTTTTAGGAAGTCATATATAAGTGCTAACATCTGAGAAGTAGGTCTTCGTGGCATTTAAAAATCTTCGGGTTAGTTTTTGGATTCTAGAAGTTGTTCCCTTTGTTCACGTAAATGACACTCCGTGACTGTTTGTTACTGAGTGCAACATGGGCACCCAGTCAATGAATTAAAAAGCCAAATAGGTGCGAACTGGTTTGTAGATATTTTATTTGTAGCAATTAAAACAGAAACGATTTAAATAACTAAGATCAGGAGAATAGTTTAGAAAATCATATTAGGGAAAATGTGCATCCACTATTTACTTGCAAGGCCTGTACAGAAATATGGAATTTGGTATATGAAATAATGTTAGGAGAAAGAAGCACAGCCTGTAACAATTGCATATTTTGTGTGTATACATTATTACATAAAATAATCATACAGGTAGAGCATGTAGGCCGATGGACCAGGAGAGGAAATATAAAAATCAGAACAGAAACTTTCATAGGCTAGCGGAATTGAATGATACTTCCATCATAGTTCTCTGTATTATTGCTGCACCTTTTCAATTAAAAAAAATGCATCATTGATTGGATACTGTTTTTAGAAAACTAGTTGTGCTTTTCAAAATGTTTTACCGATAGACATAGATTTTAATTTTTCAAAATTGTGACTAATTTCCTTCCAGAATATCTCTCAGTGTACCTCCCAGCCAGAGCCATTTAGTCCTAGCGAGCGGACCTAGTCATTGATTCCTTTCGCTTCTGTTCACTCAGCACCTGCAGGGGGTCGGGCTCTGGGCTCTGGGCTCTGGGTTAGAGCATGGACAAATCATGACATCGTTCTCATGGGGCTCAGGCTTTAGAAGGGGAGACCAACAATAGGTGACTACAAAAGACACAGCCTAAATCCCCGGTAGTGGTCAGTACTGTGGAGGCAGAAGGGGGTGTGGGGAACAGGCTGGTAAGTAATCCACTACAAGTTAAGGTCTGGGCTACCTTAGCAGTTGGTAGGTACAAGGTAGGAAGTGAGGGCAGTAGCTGATTCTGTAATACCAGCCTCTCTGTCCGCAGTAGTTGAGAAATTTTGAATTCTCTCATTTTAGTCAAACCCGGTGATGGTTTCTCCAAACAACCTCGTGAGACCGGGCTGACTGAAGGCCAGGTTCGGAACATGTGCCTTACTGACTGATTCTTGTCTTGTCTTCTCGTAGTTTTCGGTGAGGACCTTCACTCCAGCCTCTACTTTGTCAATGCATCTCTGCAAGAGGTAGTGTTTGCGAGCACCACGGGGACCCTGGTGCCCTGCCCCGCCGCAGGCGTCCCTCCTGTGTCTCTCAGATGGTACCTAGCGACGGGCGAGGAGATCTACGATGTCCCCGGGATCCGCCACGTCCACCCCAACGGCACTCTCCAGATTTTTCCCTTCCCTCCTTCAAGCTTTAGTACCTTAATCCATGATAATACTTATTATTGCACAGCTGAAAATCCTTCAGGGAAAATTAGAAGTCAGGATGTCCACATCAAGGCTGGTGAGTACAGTTCCTCCGCTTGTTCCCTCTGTGCCTGCTTGGGGCCGGGGTGGGGGTGGGCGGTGACCAACGGTTGGGTGCCGTGAGCTGAGAACCAATGAAAACCCTATGGTCACTTCACTCTGACACTGCTGGGGGCTTCTTCGAGATGTCCCAGCATCCCTTGACGGGGTTTCACAATGCTTTGTGTTGCTGGAGCTCAGACGTGAAAGGAGCGATAGCAAGTGGGTGAGATTTAAACTGTAGCCCAAATGTATTGTGTTTTAATTTTTTTTAAAAAGATTTTATTTATTTATTTGTCAGGGAGAGAGAGTATAAATGCAGGGGAGGGGCCGAGGGAGAAGCAGACTCCCTGATGAGCAGGGAGCCCGATGTGGGGCTGGATCCCAGGACCCTGAGGTCACGACCTGAGCTGAAGGCAGACGCTTAACCAACTGAGCCACCCAGGTGCCCCGTATTTTGACTGATCGGTACTCTGACTCAGACTTCCAGTGTCTCAAACCCAGTGTGTTCGCTTCCTGCTCTTGTTACCCCCCTTCCCGCCCTCTCCTTACCCATCCTAAAGGTAGGCAGTGGGAGAGTAGGGAGGAGAAGGGAAGGGAGGAGGACACACAGTTCAAGTGGAATAAAACCTTGGCATTAAGGTGTAATGTAACTGAAACAGAATGAGTCGAATATTCTTGTCTTCCTTGTGAAATAAAAAAGGGTCATTTTAACATATTTTAACATTTTTGACTGTGTCCCATGTTGCTAGGATGGTGCCAAAGAGAAAATCCTGAGTTGGTTGTGTTCCTTTTATAACAACATATTATATATCCTAAAAATTACATTCTTATACGTAACCCAGGAATACAGTCTGAGATTCACAGACATAAAAAGGTATACCTACAGGACATACTGTGTCATTTTATAGATTTAACAAAGCCCTGAAAAACAAGCTCACAGCTAGACTCTAGTTAGCAAACAGTGTTTTAAACATTTTTTAAGTTTCACCTTACAAGTACTACGGTAGACTGACACAATACAATGTCAGGGAAAAGAGAATGTGACTTTGATTGTTGTCTTATGCATGAGGTAGCTGGGAGAGCTTTGTAATAATTTCTGCAGCAAGCAAGTAGGTGTTGCTCGAAGACTTCACAACATGAGCAAATTATGAAATGTTTCTGAATTCCTGCATGTGATCTCTTTGATGTAAGCAATCAAACATTAGACTACAGTTCATTCTGCTAGGTAGTCATTTTCCCAACTATATTTTGATCTCCGTGACATGCTCATGAATTCTAGCACCTGAGCAGGAGCACACTTAAGAAAGGAAGAGAAAGATTGGCTTTAATCAAGAGCTATGAAAAGCTAATACCCCAAATAATTAAAATAAAGCAAATGAAATTTGTACAGAGACCTCTAAACCTGACAAACAGAAAGAGTGAGTGCCTTTTACTTGGCAGGCTGAACATGTTAATGATGTGTTCTAGAAACATGTTTATAATCTACAAAATGCCACTTACAGAAAAACCTGCAACTTCAAACAGCTATGCTTGTATGTGTTAATCTGCTATTTCTTTCTTGGGTTTCCTGTCAGATAAAGGAATTCAATGCCTACTCCTGTTTGAACTGCCATTTTGGAAATTTGTCATGGAATTGATTGCTTTCGTGTGACACCGCATGTTTTAGGGGATGGAGATGACATCGTCACGTCTGGTGGCTGTGCCACCTTCTGCTTCCGCATGAGTGTGTTCTTGCTGTCAATGTGCTGGTATTCCTGACCCCGAATCCTACCAAGTACACGTCCAACAAACACAGGATTGCTGCATCCATGCGAACTTACAAGATGGACAGTCGCGTCTTCCCATTTAATTTTACTTCTTGTTGTGAAGACATTATGAAAGTAATAATCTTATAGGTTTTTGATTGGATGCTTGAAAATCTGGTTTTAGCCTTTTCATGTAGATGCTAGTATAGAACTGGATGGCTGAGGTGGGGTGTCCGGACTGTGCTAGCCGGTGACGGCTGGAGTGCAGATCTGAGCAGGAAGACTGGTTCAGGGCTAGCCCCTACACATCAGGTCTTCCTAAGTGTCCCAGGGTCCCTCTTGATTGGTGTGGGATTTTCCTGGAGTAATCTGTAGGGTAAAATGGCCTCATAATCTTTCCTTTGGCAGTACAGAAAATTCCCATTTTTCAGTTTTTAGCAACTTGGACTTAGATCTGGGCGTCAGCAAGAGTGGGATTTTTCATCTGTCATGTCTCATGAATCAGCAAGGCTAGGTCACCTTGCACCTGCATGTCAAGTGCCCTCTTCCCCTTTCTGCTCTAAGGACTGGAATGCAGATGGCCCACTTGAGGCAGAACCGCCCCTGGCCCGCCCCTGGCCCCAGCAAATAGTAATCAGCAGTATGACCTTGGGCAAGAAAAAAAAAAAATCTAGTGATTATTTCCTCTTTCATTTACTGTGCTTAATAACATCTGACTGGGACTTCTGCTCATGGCCAAGGTTGAGTGGCAGAGGCCGAATTTACCCTTTTCTCTGAAACAACAACAAGCAGATAAGACATATAGAGCAACCGTTATCAAGACTGGCCATCAGGCGATAGAGGAAAGTGATCCTTGAGAAGCTGGAGGAAGCAGGCGATCCCTTTGACTGCCCCAGTGCACTGCCTTGATTTTCCAGATGGGGGACACAAAAACCTACATACGAATTTTTAAGCAGCTTTATGCGTAATTGCCAAAATTTGGAAGCAACAAAGAGGTCCTTCAGTATACAAGTGGGTAATAACAAAGACTCTCTCCTTGCTGAAACCTTAGTTTCAGGTTTTAGGTTTTAGGAAGGTTTAGTAAGACTCCTACTCAGTTAACCCCTCTCTTTGACATCTGGCCACTCTTGTATCTGATCAAGTTCCTCATCTTACTTTGACGTGTGAGTCAGTCCTGCCTTTAGCCTTTACACTTCCTCTGGGTAATCTTCTATCGACTGATCCCCTCACTCTGCCCTTCGGCTAAAAAACCCCACTTGTCCTTGCTGTATTTGGAGTTGAGAAAAATTTCTCTCCCCTGTTGGAATAGGCATGAGTCCTATTTGCAATAGTCTTGAATAAAGTCTTCCTTTACATTTTAACAAGCATCAGAATAATTTTTTTCTTTAACAATAGACAAACTATGGTATATCCATACAATGGAGTGTTATTTAGCAATGTAAGGAAACAAGCTACGCAACCTCGAAAAAGAGACATGGAGGAACCATAATGCATGTCACTAAGTGAAAGAAGCCAATCTGAAAAGGCCATAAAATGTATCATCACAACTCTCTGACCTCTGGAAAGGGAAAAACTATACAGAGACAATAAAAAGATGAGTGGTTTCCAGGGACTGTGGGGGAGGAGAGGAGGGATGAATACATGGATCACGGGACATTTTTAAGCTGTGAAACTTCTGGATGATACCTTAATGGTGGATACAGAACATTCTCCATAGAACTGCACAGCCCAGAAGGAACCTTCAGGTACACTATGAGCTTTACTTCATAATAATGTATAAATAGTGACTCCGTAGTTGTAGCAAATGGGTAACACTAAGGAGCATGCTAATGATGAGAGAGACTGATGGGGTGGGTAAAGGGAGTGTATCCCTTTGGGGAATGCTCTGTACTTTCTGCAAAAGAAAGAAAATTGGAAAAAAAATATATCAAGTATCTTGATACACAAATAGAGTCCCCAAAGGAATGGATGGTGAAACAAACAAAATAAATACATAGTTGAAATGCTGGTCAAAATTTTTCACATTCGATGGACACTACAAATTCATAGATCCAAGGAGCTCTACAAACCCCAAGCACAAGAAACATGAAGAAAAATACACCAAGGCTGGAGGACTCCAAAAGTACACCAGGCACATCATAATCCAATTTCTCAGGAGAAGTCTAAAGACAAAACACGAAAACAGCCAGAGGAAAAAAATACGTTACACGGAGAGGAACAAAAACAAGGATGACAGCAGATTTCCCTTCAGAATCAATGTCAGAAAACAGAGAAGCAACGTCTTTAAAGTACTGAAAGGAAATGGAGTTTGTAAATCTAGAAATCTATATCTATATCCGGTAGAATATTTTTATTTCAAAAATAAAGGCTTTTTTGGACACATGAAAGCTGAAAGAACTTATGAGCTGCTGACCTGCACTAGTTAAAATCTTAAAGGAAAGTCCTACAATCAGAAGACAAAAGACACCTGATGGAATCTTGGATCTACTCGAAGAGTAGAAGACAGTGTCAGTGGTAACCGTGTTGGTAAATAAATTACACTTTTCTTAAATTAAGGCATAGCTATGATGTACAATATCCTATTCCTTTCAGGTATACATCATAGTGATTTGATACTTTCATATATTAAAAAATGATCCCCTTGGTAAGTGTAGTTACTGTCACCATATAATATTTTACAATATTATTGACTGTATTCCCTATGCTGTACATTATATCCTCATGACTTATTTATTTTATGACTGGAAATTTTGTACCTCTTAATACTCTTCACCTAGCTCACCTCCCTGCTCTGGTAACCAACAGTTTGTTCTCTGTAAGTCTATTCCTGTTTTGTTTTGTTTGCTCATTTATTCTGTTTTTTAGATTCCACATGTAAGTGAAATCATATGGTGTCTGTCTTTCTTTGACTTATTTCTCTTAGCATAACACCCTCTAGGTCCATCCATGTTGTTACAAATAGCAAAATTTCATTTTCTTAAGTCTGAGTAATATTCTATTTTACACATACACACACACACACACACACACACACACACACACACACACACACACCCCATATATTCTTTATCCATGTATCTATAGACCTTTAAGTTGCTTCCATATCTTGGCTATTACAAATAATATTGCAGGTAACATAGAGGTGCATATATCTCTTTGAATTGGTGTTTTTGTTTCAAATAAATACCCAGAAGTAGAAGTACTGGATTGTATAGTAGTCCAATTTTAAATTTTTTGGAGAACCTCCATACTGTTCTTCACAGTGGCTGCACCAGTTTGCGTTCCCACCAATAGTACGTGAGGGTTCCCTTTTCTCTATACCTTTGACAACACTTGTTATTTCCACAAATCTGAGCAGTGTAACGTGATGCCTCATTTCCCTGATGATTAATGATATTGAGTATTCTTTCATGTACCTGTTGGTCATCCGCATGTCTTTGGAAAAATGTCTGTTTCAGTCCTTTGCCCAATCTTTAATCAGGTTATTTTTTGTGTTTGTTGTTATTGTTCTGATAGTAAGTTGTGTGAGTTCTTTATATATTTTGGATATTAACCCTTATCAGATATTTGCTTTGCAAATATCTTCTCCCATTGAGTGATTTGACTTTTCATTTTGTTAATGGTTCATTGTGCAAAAATTTTTTGGTTCATTGGAGTCCCATTTGTTTATTTTAGCTTTTTTCTTCCTTGTATGAGGAGACTGGTCCAAAAAAATGTTGCTAAGACAAATATCAGAGAGCTTACTGCCTATATATATATATTTTTCCCCTAGGAGTACTGTCTATGTTTTCTTCTAGTTTTATGGTTTCAGGTCTTACATTTAAGTTTTTAGTCCATTTTGAGTTCATTTTAGTGTGTTGATATGGTGTAAGAAAGTGGTCTAGTTTCATTCTTTTGCATGTGGCTGTCCAATTTTCCCAGCACTACTTATTGAAGAGATTGTCTTTTCCGCATTGTATATTCTTGCCTCCTTTGTCATAGATTAATTGACCATATATGCATGGATTTATTTCTGGGCTCTCTATTCTATTCCATTGATCTATGTGTCTGTTTTTGTGCCATTACCATGTTTTTGGATTACTATAGCTTTGTAGTATAGTTTGAAATCAGGGAGCATGATACCTCTGGCTTTGTTCCTCTTTCTCAAGATTCCTTTGGCTATTCATGGTCTTCTGCGTTTCCATAAAAATTTTAGGATTCTGTGAAAAATGCCACTGGTATTTTGAAGGGGTTCACATCAAATCCATAGATTTCTTCAAATCATAATTTTTTGGTACTTGTAATCTTTTAAAAGACACTTGGCTGTTTAAACAAAAATAATAATGCTGCCTTATGGGGTTTGTAACATATATATGAGTAAAGTATATGAAAATAATTACATTAAAGTCTGGAGTAAAGATATGGAAGTATACTCTTGTAAAGTTTTTCTCCTTATATGTGAGGTTGTATAATATCACCTGAATATAGATTATGATAAGTTACAGGTGTATGCTGTAAAATGGAAGGCAGTCACTATAGCAAAACAGAGAGTTATGACTAATAAGCTTCATAATAAAGGAGAAAAAAATGGAATCATTAAAAAAAATCATCAATTCTAAACAAAGAAAAAAATAAGAAAAAGGAAACAAAGAAGAGATAGTAAAAATAGAAATAAAAAAACCAAGATGATGGATTGAAACCTAATCATACCAATATGCACATTAAATATAAATGCTCCAATTATCTGATTTAAAAGGCAAAAATTGCTAGATTAGTTTCAAATACTACTTAATAGAAATGTGCTTTAAGGGATGCCTGGGTGGCTCAGTTGGTTAAGCGGTTGCCTTCGGCTCAGGTCATGATCCCAGGGTCCGGGGATCGAGTCCCACACTGGGCTCCTTGCTTGTCAGGGAGCCTGCTTCTGCCTCTGCCTGCCACTCTGCCTGCTTGTCCTCTCTCTCTCTCTGACAAATAAATAAATAAAATCTTAAAAAAAAAAAGGAAATGTACTTTAAATATAAAGATACAGATATGTTAAAGGTAATAGGATGGGAAAATATGTACTATGCTCATCAAATCAAATATATTTAATCAAAAACATCAAAAAATTGTAGTAAATACACTAATATCAAAGTATATTTCAGAGAAAAGGATATTACCAGGGCTAAAGTTTATTTCATAATATAAAGGAGTCATTTAATTCAGAAGATATGACTATTCTAAATGTTCATGCCCCCTACAACAGCACTTCAAAATACATGAAGTAAAAATTGATAGAACTGTGAGGAGAAACAGACAAATTAAAATTTATCATTGGAGATTTCAACACCCCTTTTTTTAAATTAATTAACAGTAGGTAGAATCAGCGAGGATAAAGAATATTTGAATAACACTATTAAATATTTGGCCATATTGACATTTAAATAGAGAACAATGGATCCAACAATGGCACAATACACATGTGTTTTCAAAGTCACACAGAATTTTACCAATATAAACCACATTATGGGGAATGAAGAAAGTCTTAGTTGAATTTTTTAAAAATAAAATTATATAAAATATGTTCTTTGGCTGCAATGGAATTAAGATAGTAATCACTAACTCCAGGAAATCCCCAGATATTAAGATATTAAATAATGTACTTCTAAATAGTCTGTGCAAAAGAAAAAGCAGAAGGAAAATTAGAAGATATTTTGAATGGAATGAAATAAAAACACAATATCTAAGTAAGAATTTTGAGGCTGCCACTAAAACAGTGATTGGGGGGATATTTTTAGTTTTAAAAACCCTGATTAGAAATGAAAAATGGTCTCCAATACTGGCCTCAGCTTCCATCTTAAAACTAGAAAAGAAGAACAAATTAAAACCAATATAGGCAGAAAGGAAAGAATAAAAATCAGAGTGAAAATCAATAAACTATAAAACTTAGAAAATCAATGAAGCCAAAAAACTTAGTTCTTTGGAAAAAAAATCAATAAATTTGAGAAGCGAATTTATTGGACAGACTGAAAACAAAAATAAGAAAAAAGACAAATTACTGAAGTCAAGAATGAGGAAGGTGATATCAGTATATATTATACAGATATCAAAATTATAACAAACTATTACGGACAAGCGTATGTCAATAAGTTCAACAACTTAAATGAAATGAGATTTATTATCTTGATTGTGGCGGTGACCTCATGGGTGTCTACATATGTCAAAACTTAGCAGTAAATGTGTTGTTTTAGTATATGCCAATTGTATCTTGATAAAGTCGTTTTGAGAAAAAGCAAGTAATAATATTGGGCTGACCTAGTCACTCAGAGTTGTCTTGATGGTCGTAGAATACAGTGCACGCCTCTGTGCCGCTCTGCCCAGCCCACAGCAAGCCCCGTAGCCGTCTCTTGCAGCCACATCACACACAATAGCCTGGAACCTCTGCACCTAGGTGATGGTACTGAGGGAGGGCAGCGAACCAGGTTGCTCTATCCGTTTCTCCGCTTTCTGATTTTGAAATGAAAATCTTGAGAGCGCATCCATCTTTCCTCAGGGTGCCTGAGGACTGTGGGTTGAGCATCTTCCATCTTCCATGTGGACCAGAAAAGCAGAGGAAGCCTGTCTGTGGAAAAAGAGAGATGCAAAGCCAGGATCCAAGAGGTGGAGGTTGCGGGGCCCTTCCCAGGGTCCAGTTGCAGGTTCCAAAGCGATCGTATCTTCGAAGATGTCTCCTCTTTCAGCTTCCGGTAGCTCAGATCAGGTCATCTTGCCAGCAGTCAGAGACCCAGTGAACAAAGCAGTTATGTGCTGGACATCGTGCCAAGTAGTTTAAGGCATTCTCTATTTTAATTGGCACAGCCTTGCAAGGTTGATCTTATTTCCATTTTCAGACAAGGGAAAGGGGATTTCTGTGAGCCTGTTGTTGCCTATTCATAGGAGTTGTGGTTGGAAGACAGTTTAGCTAAAAGGTGCTGGTCCAGCACCTCACAGTCTCTGGAATATTCCCTGCTCATGTCACCTTTGCTCTTCTCCCTCTTTCCTCTCCACGTCTAAGTCCTCCGGTCCTTCAGTGCCAGTTCAAGTGCCTCCTTCCCCACCAGCTACTCATGGGCTCCCCAGTTCCATCCTTCTCTCTCACCCATGCCTGTCAGTCTTTGATCCTTTTCTTCTAGTTGTTCTGCCACCTGAATTTTCTTTCTTCAGATGATCATTCCATAAGTGTTACGATCTCCATAGTCCGTGAGACAGTGCTTGACATGAGGGTGTGTTCAAGATATAATTGATTATTTGAAGCACATCTCAATTTATTAAGTAATCAGCTACAAAATATAATAGAACAAAACCCAATTTCTGTGAAACTAGTGTGCCTCGAGGTCACATTGTGCCTCACATGACCATTTCCTAAACCCTCCTCCCAGCCCTGAGTCCTCTGGTGTTCTAGAGAAATCCAACACATGAGCATTTGTTTATGTTTTATCACTTCGGACGTAGGAATCAAAGGGGTAGGAACAATCTGAGTCTAATCCATCAGGAGAGGAGGGCCGCCCAGACCCGCCTCCCCTGCAGTGCCCAATTCCTCAAACTTTCCCCTGACTTACCCCCACCCCATCATCCCCCATTGTCTGATTGCTGCATGGGACCGACATCCCGGGATGGGAGCAGTCCCACAGGGCCCAGTGCTGAGAAGGCCCTGGAGTTCTGGCTTAACGCTCTTCTGTTGCCATCTTGAAACATTAATGCTTTTCTCTTTCCATTTGTGTTTCATAACTAAAGGCAATGGGACAATGGAACATGCTCTGGGAGCTCAGTGCCTCAGCTCTTGCAGGGCCCTGCCTCATGCCACCTCCCCCAGATGGGTTCTCAGCGGCTCTCTCTCCAGTCTCTGGGTGCCCAGAGCCCCCCTTAGCCTCCACCTCCCTAACCCACTATGACCACTGCTGGCCCTCTGGCGCTGAGTTCTCTGGCCCTGCCTGGCCTCCCCTCCCTGCTTTTGTCCAGCAATGACGGACACCCTCATCCTGGCCGGGGCAGGACTGTGGGTAGGAGTGGGTGCACATGCTCTGAAGTGGGGTACGGTGGAAGCCACCCCTTCCCCAAACTAGCATGGAGGCTCTGCTATGACCTCTCTGCTTAGAGGTCACCTGTCCACCACAGGAGGGGTAACGGGGAAGGGAGATTGCTTTCCCCCTCCCCAGCTGGGGCGTGGCGCATCAGCCCCGACCCAGGCAGGAGGGAGCCCTGCAGCTGCTGGGTTGTGTGTGCCCAGCGGAGTGGGGCCCAGAGCACCTGCGAGAGCCTGATGGTTGCTGAGAGCTCGCACAGACAGCCTTCAGAGGATGGTCGGTGTCCTGGAGCCGCTTCCTACACACAGAGTGGGGAGTGCCTGGGAATGCTGGGCCCTGGGACCAGCCCCGAGCCAGCGCCACATTGCCCTGAGGATAAAGCTCCAGCTCCAGGCATGGAGCTCGAGGAGCTCGAAGTGTAACTCACATTCACAGCTCCCCTCGGGCTCAGGCGGAGGCTGGGACTGCCCTGAAATCACAGCCCGGCTTAGCGGCTGCCCTGCCCTGCGCTGCCCTGCATCGCGGGGCTCTCCCTCGCTGGACCCCTGGGATCATATCTACAGTCAGTCACTTTCCCCCAGCTCCTCAGCTCCGCCCTGCTTCTGGGGAGAGCCCAGCCTGGGACACAAGGTGCAAGGCTTAGCTCACCCTACCTTATAATACAGATGTCAATCATGCTTAAAATAACATTTAGTTTTTGCTTGGTTTTTGCCTAGTTTTAGTTGTAGCCCAGTCTCTGTTCCCCTAAGTAGTGGTAGTAAGGACTAGATGTACCCAAGTACTTAGGGGAGGCTAACTATGATCCTGGGGGACTTGCGCTGTGAGAGGTATATTCTGATAGATAGCAGTATTGGCTTCTCAAGTGGTGGGGGCCTCAGGAAGAAATCTTTTCATTAATAAGGTGGAGATCTGTAATGAAAACCCAAGTTGTTTTTTTTAAAACCATAGATAATGTCCCAGCAGTTGCAGTACTGGGTATTTACCCCAAAGATACAGATGTAGTGAAAAGAAGGGCCACATGTACCCCAATGTTCATAGCAGCCATGGCCACAATCGCCAAACTGTGAAAAGAGCCAAGATGCCCTTCGACAGATGAATGGATAAAGAAGATGTGTTCCATATATACAATGGAATATGCTCGGCCATCAAAAAGGATGAATACTCAAATTTGCATCAACTTGGGTGGGACCGGAGATTATGCTGAGTGAAATAAGTCAAACAGAGAAAGCCAATTATCATATGGTTTCACATATTTGTGGAACATAAGGAATAGCATGGAGGACATTAGGAGAAGGGAAAAATGAAGGGGGAGAAATCAGAGTGGGAGACGAACCATGAGAGACTATGGACTCTGGCAAACAAAGGGAGAGTTTTAGAAGGGAAGAAAGTTGGGGGATGGGTGAGCCTGGTGGTGGGTATTAAGGAGGGCATGGATTGCATGGGGCAATGGGTGTTATACGCAAACAATGAATTTCGGAACACTGCATCGAAAACTAATGATGTACTGTATGGTGACTAACAGAACATAATAAAAAAAAATACTGTATTCTACAATAGGGTTAGAAGTACTTGCAACAGGGAAGCTGTGATTTTTATTTATCCACTTTCCAAGCATTTATTGAGCACCTACTATGTGCCAAGCATTGTTAGAAGTTCTACAGTAATTTTTTTCAAGTCTCCCTGTGTGGTCTCTCTTTGTGGGAAGAAGAATCTAGGGAGGGAATGGAGTGTTTCCTTCCATGCCCCGTTCTTTCCACGCTGGGTGGGGTGCAGTGCACCCAGTTGTATCCCGGCTTCAAGAAGATCTGGGCTCTTTGGCTGATGTGGGGGATAGAGGGTGCAGGTGAGACCACTGGGCAGCTGATGGGCAGAAGGTGCCCCATGGGATGCGTGAGAGGCCTGGACTGAGGAGTTCTGAGGGTGCGGGACTTTGGGTGCAAACAGGGCCCCTCTCTGTGGCTCCGGCGACCGGCACTTAGCGCGTGACTGCATGCCCCCTGGGAAGGTGCTTCCTCTGTCTCTCTATGGACATCGTCTCTTGTCCCTGCTCTTCCTTGGCTTTAATTTCCATGAAAATTTCCTCTCCCTGAGCCATTCATGTGAAGCAGGGAGCCCTGGAAGTTTGGGGAGATGAAGTGATGTTATAGTTCACAACCGGCCTTGCACGAGCACACAGACTTCCGCTAGATTCCTTCACCTGCTCTGGGGACCCTATCCCTGTGCGAATGGCCCCTTTGGCCCTTGGCCATGTTGTCCAGCCCCTTCCTCTTCTCTTCTCGACCTCTTCCTCTCCTCTGTCTTCTTCCCTCCATCACACCTCAGTCCTCATTTATTAAAGAGTTTGATTACTTTACCTCTTTGTCTCCTCTTTCCGATCTATGACTGTGGACCTCCGCTCTTCCCCAAGTGTTACTGATTGAGTTATTTTCCTGTACAAAGTCAGTTCCTGCCCCTGGGTTTCATGATGATGTTTCCAAGGCCAGGCTCATGGGCACCCTGAGCTATTGTCCTGGGGACTTTTTGGCAAGCGGTGTGGAATCACCGCCTGGCACATCGCATCGGACTGCTACTGGGGAGTGCGGGGGTGGGGGTCTCAGAAGAGTCCCAAACTTCTGAAAATCTCTCTGGTTTGAGATAGGAGTGAAAAAAATTCTCCAAGTTGAGAAAATATTAAATACTGATGTTAAAAGCGGGGCTTGGGGAGAAATACTCTGAATAAGGGCATATTCTAATACTAAAATACTCAGCATATCACAGAACTAGCGCCAATCTTAAAAATGCTGCTTCTAGAAAATTCACCTCAGCCTATTAAGAGATTTTCCTTTAGAAACTCATTCCTATTTTCGTTGGTATACTAATTTCTTTAAAAAATAATTCCATGGCCAGTTTTCTTGACGCATCCTTGTCCAGTAAATGACTAAACCATAAAGAAAGCTGAATGGATGAGGAGATAAGTCATCTCTGTGGCTATTTTAGAAAACCAAAGATTTCTAAAACTCAGACTTTGAGAATCTTCCTGTCCCCACTCCCTCATTTTAAGTTTGAGGAAAATAAAGCTCCGGAGAAGGGAGGCTTGCACCCATATTTATCAGCTGGGGTGAGGCATGGCTTGGATTAGAGCACTGATTTCTCCTTATCCTGGAGACAGGAGTCTTCCTCATGTTGGGTGATGGTGTGGCTCCGGTTCTGGCTGCTGGTACACACAGCCTTATCCCACCTGCTCATGGCAGGCGCCATCTTGAGTGCTGTACCCACACTGACTGAGCCCTTATCTCCCCCCAGTGGTAGATTTATCATCAAAATCCCTGTCGTCTAGGTGGCAAGGGCACTCACTCATTGTGCAAGTGCTTGGACTTGACTATGAACCCAGGCAGGTGGGCTTGCACGGTGGGCCCTGAACCCCACTGCCACCCTGCCTCTAACCCAGACACCCAGCTCATGGATGTCCCCTCGGAGAGTTTTCAGGGCTACTCCTATTTTTGGAGGGCTGGGGCAGGCTCCCTAAGCAGCATCCTTCCAAAGCCACGGGAAGTGGAGTAGTTTTTTCCAAGACTGTTTTCCAACTGTCAAAAAAAAAAAAAAAATCACTTATGCAGAGTTACTTTAATTGTCATGTAGTTTTTAAGAATTCCCAGGAGAGGTTGTTTCTTGATTTTTTAAACTCTTTTTACTTTACAGTCAGAAAATTCTTCCTTTGTCCTCCTTTGTCCCATGATCATAGCTTCTTTAAGAAGCTACTTTCCACTTCCAGGTGCATGGAGGGGGCAGATGAGCTGTTTTTAGATATGCTCTTGCCCTTTAGAAAACAGTGTAGTTTATTTGTGAATGGGATGCAAGTTTCTAAGACATGAACTGCAGGTTTCTTCAATTTTTTTTTCCCAATGACTGTATGTGGCACAATTACTCTATGTAAGTTACAGCGCATATATTTGAATGAGGTTCTCCCAGAACGAGCTCCTGCCAAGGTGTCTTACCCAGGGTCCTCTCCTTGCCTTCCAGTTTTACGGGAGCCCTATACAGTCCGTGTGGAGGACCAGAAAACCATGAGAGGCAATGTTGCGGTCTTCAAGTGCATTATCCCCTCCTCGGTGGAGGCGTACGTCACCGTCGTCTCCTGGGAGAAAGACACCGTGTCACTCATCTCAGGTAGGCGGGGTGCGTCCGGGGTGCAGGGCGCCGGGCTCGCCTTCTTCGAGGCTGTTTCAGGTATTGAATTGGGTCGCTAGATATGTGTTCATCCTAATAAGAATCGCCACGCGGACGGTTGACGCCCTTTGATGATTGTGTGACATCAGAGCTTTATGTTGGTTTCGTGGCTTGATTCGGATATTCGTCAGTGTATTGACAGACGGAGAGAAATAAGTTACTGTACATATAACCATCACGCTACGTCTCTGAGGCAATTTTGGCTTATTTCTGCCCCTGAAAGTAGGGCAGTAGGGTTTTTGCACCTGTGAAAGTCCTCGGTGATAATACTTAGGACTGATAGCCTGAAACTATAATCTGGAAAACAGAAGCTCTGGTTTTGTCTGCTGTGACCCTTTCAAATGTCTTAAGAGCTATGTGATGTGTCTTACCTCTTTCTTGAAGATTCAACTCAGATGCGTATTCAGCTGAGATATATATATGTGTGTGTGTGTTATAAATATATATAATTCATTGGTTTATTCTCGGAACCTGGAAACGACGCAACTGAAATTTTGCTTCTAAGACATTATATGGTGTTTAAGTAGATTTCTTGCCCCCTTGCTGTTTACCTGGAAAGGGTTCAGCGCTTTTGCTTTGCTCGTCTTTGGATAGTGAGTGACCCTGGGCTGCTTTTGGAGAACAGTGGTGATAAGCATCCAATGTGCTATAACAGGTTATAAATGCCTGCTTTTCTTTACACGTCTACGTGGATGTGTGTGCAAGTGTGCACACACACATGCCTTCATACAACCCTTGAATACCACCAAAATTTTGCCCGTTCATCGACATGTGAAATTGGAACTAAACTCTCACGGTGACATAGCATTTCTGTTTTTGAGCTTATTGATTCTCTAGACAGCGTAGGTTACAGTACAACGACCATTAAAGCAATCATTAACCCATTCGAAAAAATTATATCTTTGACCTTTAAAGTATATCCAGTAAACTAGCATGCAATAGACGTTTTCAGGTTTTCTTAACACTGTCCAGAGTCCCTTGAACTTCATTGCACGATAAATGCCTTGCTGTTATGTTGGTTAATCGTCATAATTTAAAGTATTGAGAAAATACTGAGCTTAATGACTGAAATATGATTTCAAAAAATCATAATAGACCCACCTGTACACTTGTATTTGTTGTGGTTTTTCAAAAATTTTATTTTATTTTTGGTGATCTCTAAACCCAATGTGGGATTTGAACTCATGACCAAGCATCATGTGCTCTCCTGACTGAGGCAGCTGGACACCCCTACTTGTTGTCTTTGATTAATGGTTTTAAGGGCTTCTCTTCCGAGGTCATTTTAGTTTCTTAATGGCACAGGGAGAGATCTGATGTCAAGTCCCTCTGGCTGAGCCCAGGGCCAGAGGGGAAGGGCATCCACACGCATGTAGTGAGGGCTCGCGGGTGCGCTGAGCGGGAGGATGGGGACAGGATTTGCTGTCTCCCACACTCAGGGGCCTGGGCTGATGGAGGCTCGGCCATCATACAATAGTCATCAGAGGGTTTGCCGCGGAGGCGGGGGGGAGAAAAGGGGAGGATTGTGTTCTGCCTCCATGTGCTTCTACTTGAGACGTACGTCATTTCTGTTAATATTTAATTGACCAAAGCAGGTCACATGGTATACCTTAGTTCCGTGAGATGTGCATGGAAGGAGAGAACCACTGGAGATCTGGGTGAGAAAAAGAAATATCTACTGAAGGTTTTATATACCTATCGATAGAGATATCTATATCCATAGATATGTTTTATATGTTCTCAATATAGGTTATATTTAAGAAATATACTGCGTGCGTTATGTTTCCTAGGCATCTTTAATTACTGGTATCCCCAAGCAGGTTTCCTCTTGTTGCAATCGATGTGAATAGAATTTTTTTTCTTCAGACGTGAACCTAATTAAATAAAATAAAAGGGATTTTATATCCGGCGAGCGGAGAGGGTACACATATGCAGACACGGAGCTGGGGTCTCGCCGACGGGTTCTGATGACGCCCACATCTCCTCAGTCATGCGTGGGAGCTTAACCCTTTGGCAAAAACTTAAAAACAACGTGGGCCAGGCATAAGCACTTGGCTTTTCTTTCTTGCGCAAAAGCATCCCGAAAACCAATATAGTGTAGCCTTTGATCTCATTAAGGGATACTTCAGTAGCAAGTTTTTGTTGGTTTGTAAGTAAGGCATTTAACAGAGCACAAGGCATTCCCAAGATGCTCCACGTGGCTCACGTGGTGTGTGTGCATGCATGCCTGCGTGTGTGTGTGTGTGTGTATACAGAGAAAGAGAGATGGAGAGAGAGACAGAGAGACAGAGACACACCCAGAAAGAGAGTGAGTCAGAGCTGTTTGCGTTCTCAGGGAGGTTTTTATTTTCCCCCCAAATACTTTTATTTTTTCAGTGTTACAAGATTCATTGTTCATGTACCACACCCAGTGCTCCATGCAATACGTGCCCTCCTCAATACCCGCCACCAGGCTCGCCCAACCCCCCACCCCCTCCCCTCCAAAACTTTCAGTTTGTTGCTCAGAGTCCATAGTCTCTCATGGTTCATCTCCCCTCCTGAACAGCGTCCCGGTGCGGTGTTACGATCTGTAAACAGGAAGTCTGGAAATTATCCTTATAATGCAACTTGCGGTCGCTTACTGTTGGACCCTGTTTCCAGCGCCCGAGGTCCACCCATTGGGGCTGCCAAAAACACCCAGGGAAGGAGGTCCTGAAGCCATTGGAGGTGACAAAATGATTACAAAAACTTTGGGGATATTAATTAATAAGCCAGTTCTGGATGGTTTCGGTGGAGAAGGATTGCATTTCTCGCTGGTGGCCAGGGCCCTGAGTGAGATGGGACACAGGTGACTACACACAGGAAGCCGAGAGGCTCAGGGGATGAGCTCGGGGCCTCTGTCCTGTAGGCAGCAGGGGGACCCCTGGATCGTATGCACAGCAGATGGTCTGTAAAAGGTTAATTTGTCTGTGATTTGTAAATAAACGGATAGCCCCGGTGCCTCCTTGCTGAACTGATTTAGGTTTGCTGGTTGGCAGGGGCTATGACCCTGTGTCAGTCTTTCTGGGATTCCAAGACAGCCCATCCCTCAGTGAATCTGGCTGGGAACGCTCCCAGGAAAGCTTCTGCGGATCTTCTCGGCCAGGGCTCTTGGGAAATCTAGGCTAAGGTGAGTGGGTATCTGTCAGCTAGGAAATCCTTCCAATGGGGGAAAAAAAATAAATATCGGCGAATTCCCATAAAAAGAAAGGAATGGCTTCTGTGGGCATGTCTTACTAATTTTTGCCCTTTACCTTGGTCGAGGAAATCAGTGTCTGGGCTATGTTCTTGCAGGGGTGAGAAGCACCAGTCATGTCTGTCTGGGTTTCAGCGTGAGCTGCGTGTATCCATTAGCCGTTCCAACAGTTGTGCTCATTAGCTTATTATACGTGAGGTCATGCACTGACTTCTTTCCAGGGGAGGTTTAAGTTGGCCTGACTCTAGACTCAGGAATCAAGCTGTGCCTCTCTTGTCGGATGAGGTCATTAGATCACCAAATTAAGAGCATAAATGAGTTCATCTATTTTAAATGATCTTTGGAAAGAATCTTCCAATAGTCTTGTTATGGACTGAATGTTTATGTCCCCTTAAAATTCATATGTTGAGGTCCCAACCCCCCGTGTGATGGTCTCCGGAAGTGGAGCCTTTGGAAGAATTAGGGTTTGAGAAGGTCATGAGGGTGGGGCCCGCCGTGATGGGATTAGTGTCCTTGAAAGGAGAGACCCCAGGGCTCTCCCTCTCCACCGTGTGAGGACAGGAGCCGGCAGCCCTCTGAATCTCAGAAGAGGGAGGGCTCCAACCGCAACCCAACCATTGAGACTACCAGCCTCCAGAACTGTGAAAAATAAATGCCTCTTGTCGAAGCCACCCAGCCTGTGGCATTTTATTTACTTATTTTTTTATTGCAGCCGGAGCTGCGACAACAGGCTGAAAAGTAGGCATCCCATAACTCCCCCAGGGGAAGGAGAGGCACATAATGTCCGATGCTGCTGTGCTTTCTGTTTGCCATCTCCCTGGGCTCTGCCTGACCGCGGGATGGCATGTGGTCCGCCTTCCCTCATACTCTGGCAGATCGATGATAGGAGCTGGGGAATGTGCGGAGGGAACGCATCTCAGGGACAGGCGACGCTGCGCGTTTACTGTCCTCCGCGAACAGGATGGACCTCGATCTATTGCCTTCTCACCTAACAGAAAGGAGCCAGGAAAGCCAAGCGCGATCATGTCCATACTCATTTTCCAACATCCTTATCGCTTCTCTTCCTCGAAGCAGAAATGAGAGCCTTTTGAATGTCAGAATATTAATGTAGCCCAGTAAAAGTGTAGTGTGGATAGTTTGGATAGCGATGTGCCTTGGGAGGCACTGCTGGTGTGGAGATACGCACGACCCCATCCCAGCCAAGAACAATATCGACAGCTTTACATTTGGGTTTCGCTCAGTGGCCCGTGGTGAGTTCCTTCCCGATTAGAGAGGCTGGCAGTGAGAGAGCCCAGCATTCTGTGTCTGTTCCCTCTGATAAAATTCTGAGAATCTCACCGGGGGTTTAGCTACATTAACATCAAAGACACAGCCCAAGGGTAACCGGATGTGGAAAATGGAAACAGTGAACATTTTACTCTTCCTAGAGAATCTGCCTCCCTCTTTAGCACTGGCCCAATTTTCTGTTATGATATTTCCCATCTGAACACCTCTATTAGTGATGACTCAAGGAGAATTTTATCTCTTAGGATCAATGAGTCAAGTCCACGGATGATTATCGGTTTCCTGTATTTTGGGTAAAAGTGAACAATTTTCTGCTCACATTGAATATCAAAGGATATTAGCCCAACACTTCACATGAAACACTCGTGGTGGTTTAGAGATGCAGTATTTGGGTCTGGTCACCATAGATAAGGTGGGGTCTGGACTTCAAGAAGCACACCCCCCCCCCCCCCCCCGCCTCCCCACTGGGTAGTAGGCTTCTGCTCTCAGGGAGCCGAAGGGGGAGATTACCGCGTTGTATGTGGTGTGAACATGGGGACAGTCAGAGGGGCGACCGTCCCGGAACACACACCTGCAGTGTGTTTGCCTGGGGAGGAACGGAAGCTTTCCCAGAAGTGGTGGGCATTTAAGAAAATGTTGGTTTGCATTTCAGGATGGGGAAAACAATTACACTGCAGATGCAGTCACGCTAGATAGGCAAGGTTTTCAAGTTTCAGCAAACTTAACTAAGAGCAGGTTTGATGTGCTCTGTTCTTTTGGAGTGGGGCGCTCAGCTGCTGGGGGCAAGGAGGCCTGTATGCGGCCGGCTGTCTCTGTTTGTGAACCCTGCAGCTCTAAGAGAGGACACGTTCTCGCCTCCTAAGGCACTCATATTTTCATTTTATTCCTAGTCGCTAGGATTTTCAAGGCGACCTGCGACTAAGCTGCTCAGGTTGCCATGGTGATAAGACCCAGTTCTGCCCTCAAGGTGCTTGTGAGTAAAGGGAATGACATCAACATCAAAATGATTTAGGGGACAGGCCTATTGTCATCTGAAAGCCTGGTCTTTGATTTTAAAAGTACCGGGGATGTGATGAGCACTGGGTGTTCTATGCAATTGATAAATTACTGAACTCTACATCTGAAACTAATGATGTACTATATGTTGGCTAATTGAATGTAAACCAAAAAATAAATAAAAGTACCAGGGAGTTGCAGGAACAAAGAAGCATTGCTTTCACAGTCACTGAAAAAGAAATCTGTAGGTCCAAATGGAAACTGTTAAAGGAGCTCCTTCCTCCCTCCTTCCCTTCCTCCCTCCCTTCCTTCCTCCCTTCCTTCCTATCTTCCTTCCTTCCTTCTCTTGTCCCTCCCTCCCTCCCTCCTATCTATCTATCTATCTATCTATCTATCTATCTATCTATCTATCTATCTATCTACATCTATCATCTTCTATCTATCTTTTTATCTACCTTGATTTCCAGCAAGTAGGAGCCTCATTACAAACACAGGAAATCACAGGAGGGATGCAGGAGACTGGAATTAGAAAAGTAGAGAGATGTAATATTTTCACCGTGCTATATTTTGGGCAAGCGGGATAACTGAAAAACGGGCAAGTGCACAGGAAGGGAGGGTCCTGGTCTCTTTCTTTTTTAAAAGCCATTACTTGATTCTCCTTTTGCCACTTAAGTCTATTTTCACTAAATTAGTTTTTGCATGTTACTCCGCCGCCACCTGGAAGTAATTAAAACCTGCCCGGGAGTGCAGAGGAAACTGCCGACACTGGGAATGAAGGTGATGTTAGACGGGTGGCTCAAGCCTGGCCTTCCAGAAATAAGCCACTAGTGGGATCCTGAATGGTCCAGAGTGAACAGGAAGTCTACTAAGTGTCAGCCTTCAGAGAGAAGACACATTCCCATTCTCAAAATTGGAAATTGTATTGAAGATTATAGCGCAAAACAAAAAAAAAATGTTTTTGACTTTAGAACTTCTGAGACAAGTAGACACATGGCTAAAGACATGTTAATGTAATATTTTTAAAAAGAAAGAAAGGAAGAAAGGAAGGAAGGAAGGAAGGAAGGAAGGAAGGAAGGAAGGAAGGAAGGAAGAAAGAAAGGAAGGAAAAACAAGGAGGGAGGGAGGAAGGAGAAGGAAGGGAAAACAAGGAAAATGTGGTAGCGAATTTATCCCGGGGCATCTTAGGGTGTGTGTGTGTGTGTGTGTGTGTGTGTGTGTGTGCATGTGTGTGTGCATGTGTGTGTGTGCGTGTATGAAACACCCCTTCCACCATGAAGGTATTGGGTCGTTCGGTCAGCCTAACACACTGCTTGGTTTCCAACCAAGAATCACCAGGGGATTTTGGCTGCTGATCGCAGCTCCGGCAGATTAGCTGGTGACCAGGGAGCGAATCTCTTTTTTCCCCGCCTCAGCTTCCATATGTGGAGAGAAGATGGTTTTACTGGTCCCTCTCCTAATAAAATGGCGGAATATTAAAATTCCAAATTGAATATTTCACTTCTCAATGCAGCTCCTTTTTTTTTGTCTTAGATTTAATCTCATAGAATTTTTATTTTATGTATGTGCCAGAGGTTTGGTGACTTACTAGGAGGACTCCTAGGACTCAGCATATAATTTTACTCACCTCTGCGATTTATTACAGTACGAGGACACACAGCAAAATCTGCAAAGGGAAAAGGTATGTGGGGAGAAGTCTGGAGGAAACCAGGTGCAAGCTTCCAGGACTTTCTTCCCCATGGAGTCACCTAGGTCACGCTTAATCCCCATAGCAGGGGACGATGACAACAAATGTAAAATGTTCTCTACCAGGGAACTCATTATACATTCAGTGTTGAAGGATTTTACTGGAGGCCCTTCACGTGGGTATCCTCTGCCTGGCATGTACCAAAATTCCAGCCTCCCAGAAGGAAAGCAGGCATTTAGATGTTCAAGAAACCATATTGTGTGTATAGTTTAGATGCAGTGAGATGACAAGAACCCTCCTGAAATTCCAGTTACCAGACACCAGCCAAGGGTCAGCCTTGCAAGCAGGCCTGTTAAGGAAAGCAGTTCTAGACCTATTATGTTCATTGGTTTCTGTACAGAGCAGTTTTCTCAGTGATGGCGGCTCTTTGCTTGTCACCCATTGGACAATCACTTTTTGAATGTGCCCAGCACCAAATGCTGGAGAAGCAAGTGAATAATCTCTTCCTGATCTTGCGTGGTCTGGTCTCTACCACTTGCATGCTACTGAAACTTACATTTTCAAGATCACCCAGGACTTCCTAATGTCAAATTCCAATGGCAAGTTCTCTCTGACTTCCTTGAAGAATCTACACCATTGACCTTCTTCCTCCATTGGTTGCCCTCCTTTGGTTGGCTTTCGCCTCTCTGATTATTTCTGCACTATCTCTTTCCTTATCTTTTCCTCCCTGCTCAGAAATGTAAATAGACCCCAGAACTCAGTCTTTACCCCAGCTCCTTACAATCTCCGCTTTCTTTATTGGTCATCTCATTTCTTTCCTGGGGCTTTGTCCATCATGTCTATGTAGATGATCCTAACTTTGCGCCTGTCTTCTCTCCTGGGCTTGCTTATTCCCCACTGTCTGCTCCCCTCCTGCCACCTCCAACAGAGCATAACTAAAGCCGAATTCAGCATGCTTTCCAACAACAAATGAATTTGCCCTTGAATTACTCCTTTTTTTTTTCCCTCCAGATTTTAACTATTAGTTTCCAAAGTATCACCAACTAGGTGCTAAACAAGCACACCTTAAAACAACAGAAGTGTTTGCTCTCGCAGTTCTGGAAGCTAGAAGTACAGGATCAAAATGTCAGCAGGGCCACGCTCTCCCTGAAGGCTCTAGGGAACGATCTATTCTATGCACTTCTCTGAGCTTCTCGAGGTTCAGCTGGTCCTTGGCATTCCTCGGCTTATAGATGCATCACTACAGTATCTGCCTCTTTGGTCACAGGGCCTCTGTCCTGTGCATGTCTCTGTGTCTCTTCTCTTCTATAAGGACACCAGTCAGATTGGATTAAGGGCCCACCCTACTCCACTATGATCTCATCTTAACTAATTACATTTATGATGATCCTATTTCCAAATGAGGTCATATTCCGAGGTTCCAGGAAGGACACAAATTTGGGGAGGATGCTCTTCAACCCAGTACATTAACAAATCCTTTTGATTTCTTTCGACCCTCTCTTATACTTATTTTACATCTGTCTCGCAGCTGCTTGACAACTGACAAATGTGTATCAAATGAGATCCTGAAATGAAAACAATTTCAAAAGGAAGGAAACAAAAAGCAGAAAGTTTCAGTGCAGAGTGCCTATACCTGAATGACAGTTCCCGTGCTGGCCCCTTTGCCCGGCCCAGCTGTGTTAGAGTGCCAGCTGGAAGCCACACCATCAGCTGCTTCCCCCTCAGCTGTGTGGAGCCTGCCCTTGTGTCAGACTGGGCTGGGGACCAGGATGGGGACAGAAGCAAGATGTGCCAGAGCCAAGACACCAGGGACTACAGGCAAACTGCTTGACTTATATTTTCAGATCATGCTATGAACTGAATTATGTCCCCACATTCATGAGCCCTAGCCCCCAATTTTTGGAGATAGGGTCTTTAAATGGTAATTAAGGTGAAATGAGGTTTTAAGGGTTGGGCTCTAGTCTAGTAGGACTACTGCCTTTTAAGAAGAGGGAGAGAGACATGTGAACACACAGTGAGAAGGAAAGAGGGCTCTCACTAGAAACCAACGCTACCAGCACCCTAATCTCTGACTTCTAGCCTCCAGAACTATGACAGTGGGATTTTGTTACGGCGGTCTGAGCTGACTAATATGGATGATATGCATATAAACTCACTTTCTCAACCGAATTCTGCCACTTCAAAACTCCGCATGTTACATTGCTCCCCCACCCAACTTTCTGGGTTGCACTGATACATTAGTAAATAACGTATATGAAGCAATCTGATGATAAAGTGAGCTCTCACACTTTTGATAAATGATTCTATTTTCAGTAGCGGTGGATATTTTTGTAATGTAGAGTCCTATGCTTCCCTCCCCTAAGGGAAAGGGGGACATTTATTACTGGAAACATGAATAATAAATTTCCCAAATGGCTAGTCATCTGAAAACTTATATGCAATACAAAATTTCCCATGCGAGTGAAATCATATGGTATTTGTTGTACACCTGAAACCAATGTAACCTTGTGTGTCGACTATACTAAAAAAAAAAAATGTGATGTGATGAACGCTGGGTGTTATACACAACTGATAAATTATTAAAGAAAAAATTTTAGAAAAGAAAAAAAATTTAAAAAATTTCCCCCCAAAGTACCCCAAATTCAAAAGTCAATTCCAAAGTAACTGTATTTTTGTTGGATAAACAATCACTTAGGATTGAAATATCTACGGCTAAGCCCTATTTGCACTGACTGTGCTGGGTCCATGTGTGGGGAAATAATGAGAATATTTACAGGGACCCCTGGCAGGCTCAGTTCGTAGAGCATGTGATTCTTGATCTCGAAGTCTCGAGTTCAAGCCCCACATTGAGTGTGGAGCTTACTTAAAAAAGGGGGGATTTTTATAGAATATTTTAGTCTGTTTGGTTTCTGGAAACATAGTGATGAGGCACACTATTGACTGTCCGGATTTGGGCCGTTTAAAGAATTGAAAATCTCTAGCACATGCTGCTCTGTGAGCGTAGTCAAGATGCCCTTTGTGGAGAAGCTAATAAACAGGTACAGTAAATAAACAAATATAGACTGTTTTCAAAATCTCCTAACGGGGTCACACACTCTTCCAGGGAAGGCTTCAGGCTTCTGTTCACCTTTTATTGTTGCCAACAGTCTGTGCGACGTCTTGGGTTTGAACTTAGACCTGGCTTTGGGTCCCCACGTCAAAGCTGTGAGAGCTTCAACAATTAATTACCTCTCTGTAGAAGTGGGCACAGTGTTTTGATAAAGATTAGAAATGCCAGGGGAGGTGCTCCATGAATTATAAATACCTGGCCAATTCCCGGTCTCTAGCTACGTATCCGTCTATCTAGTCATAGGATTCGAGGATGGACCCTGGAGTTGACGTCTAGGTCCATGTCCCCAGGCCACCACAGCCCACACGGTAGTCTTGGGCTGATCACATGACTTTTCTGTGCCTCAGTTTCCTCGATTGGAAAATGAGAGCAACAACAGCAAGAACTACATCATAAGTTGTTGTAATGATTAAATGAGTTAATCTACGTAAAATGCTTAGAACAGGGTTTGCTGTAAATGTTGGCATTGTTGTTGTTATTATTTATCTTCTGTCTAAAGTATTCCTGCTCCAGAAAGCACGTGCTCAGGACCACATGGTTTCCAAGCAAATAAGAAACTGCTTGTGTGAGCTTCTTAGGGAGCAAAAGCAGAAATTATTCTATTTAAGAAGAATTACTAAAATGCCAGGTATACTGAGTGATCTGGAGTCCTGCAATTTCAATGTAAAGGCATTAAAATGCTACTGAATTAATAATCTCTGGGGTTTTATCGTAATAAACAACACTTGCTTTATTAAATGTTTACTTTGCTTAAACAGAAATCAGATAATGTATAATGAGCAATGAGCTAGAATTAGAGGCTCTTTACTTTTTGCCTTACCCCCAGAGAAAAATCAGAAGACCTGTTTGAGGAAAGGTTTGAGCTTACATCGAAACACTTGGAAAACGTTTGGGTTAGTAAATGGCTGATGATCTATGTCGGGTTCTGTTGAACCTCGTAACCCTGTAGGTGGTTATTTTCAGCAGCTCCACTTCCCAGAGAAGAATACTGAGGCACAGGGTGTTTCATGCCCTCACCTGGGGTCTTACCTGGCGGTTCTCCCTCTCTAGAAAGTAGAAGTTATGCCTTTTGAAAAGTTTTGGTTTTCTACAACACCCAAGTGTCTGAGAGTCAACAAAAGTTGTCAGTTGAATGACAAACAACTTATAACAGCCGTAAGTTGAGAGTAGGGACTTACTTAAACAAGAAAAACACTTTCAAATATGGTATGATTTTGGAGAGTTGACATATCTAGGGCATTTCATGTGGTTTGGGGACAATACGCTTCATGTTTTTTGAAAGACTATTCCCCAACCAGAGAAGAATCCAAATAGATAAAACTGTCTAGGATAAAAATAGTTTTCTTAATTTTGATTTTATTTAAAATTGTACCTTCCCACTGACCTCAAATATAATATTATGATGCCCGGCATATAATAGTAGATAAGTGTTTATTGAAAGAATGTTGAATGAGCAACTGTTCCATTAAAATTATAGTATTTTCTTTCAAATTATTCTTAATGCTTTAAGAAGAGCTTTTACTTTCCTATATATTTTTTTTCTACTACTCCGAAGCACAGTTTCATACCAACTTCTCCTCCCAGTGCAAAGTGTTTGGGCAGGTCAAATCCCATGCAACAGACTTTCACAAAATGATAATGTTCTAAGGGAAATAGATATTCCCCAATCCCCAATATTTATTAGTCCCGAAGCAAAAGCTGTCTCCCATTATTTTCATGAAATGCTTTTATTTTTGTCATCTTCCAGTTTGGTGCTGTGACATTCGTTAAAATTTAGCACTGAATAGTGTGGGTGAGTGCACAAGGCAAAGGAGATCCTTCCATGCCAACACTTTTAGGGGCATTTTAGGACGTTTTCTAATGCACGAGGTCCACAGCCAAGCTGTTATTCCTCACATTTTACTTTACTCATTTCTCTAAAGGGAAGTGCGTGCACGCGCACACACACACACACACACACACACGCACATACACACACCTTCAGTAAACACAGTCAATTCTCCTATATAGCATT
Organism: Potos flavus; assembly: GCA_028534135.1. Lineage (NCBI taxonomy): Eukaryota > Metazoa > Chordata > Mammalia > Carnivora > Procyonidae > Potos > Potos flavus. Next base: position 188,566,476 of record CM052898.1, on the reverse strand, counting down.
TGTGTGTAGGGGCGCCCGTTTCAAACATGGATCAGTGTACTTCCCCAATTTATGATGCTACATCTGAAAACTGTAGAATTTCTATGTGGAGGAGGGTCAGAGTATCTTTCTGATGTGGATGATGGAGCCTTAGAAAGATCACATGACCAACAGCAGGCATGGCGGCTGCCTAGAGGGGAGGGCTCACCCATGTGAGTCTGGGTGACAATGGGAATGTTGCCTAGAGCCTCATTCATTTCTATCTCTGGCTCAGGTTTTGTGTTGGAAAGTTATTTCATGGAGGAAGAAGGAGTCACCTCCATACAGGTGTCAAAGTGGGGATTCAAACCTGGAGTTTTTTTGTGGTTGTTTTGCACTAGTAACTTAAAGATCTTTTATTACTTTCATTTAAGCCCTTACTGTACATAAGGCATTATTTTTATTTTTAAAAAATATTTAATTTATTTATTTGAAAGAGACAGGGAGAGCACAAGCAGGGAGAGGAGCAGAGGGAGGGGGAGAAGCAGATCCCCGCTGAGCAGGGAGCAGGACATGGGGCTGGATCCCAGAACCCTGGGATCATGACCTGAGCCGAGGCAGATGCTTAACCCACTGAGCCACCCAGTGCCCCATGGCATTAAATGGCCCAGGGAAGAGGTGCACAGGCGAGACAGAGGGGTCTGATCAGGACTTACTTCAGGTCAAAGCGCTTTACTGTAGTGAAGGAGCTGCCCACGCCACTGCATGCTTGAAACTGTTGATTTAAAAGGAGTTCATTGAAAACTGTGCTTCTCAGGATAAGTCATTTTGAAATAGACTTAAAATCCCGAGTTTTTGAGTTTTATTTCAATATCAAATACTTCAAACGCATTTTCATGCAAACGAGATGTTGCATATCTGGAAATGTGTGCTGGTAGATTCTAAAATATAAATATATTCCTCTAGAGGTAGAAATGTCCTTAGATTGATGTTTCTAGAGTTTCTTTTGGATCAGGGACCAGCTGAGGAGGTAATGCAACCTACGGAACAGTGGATCCCCAGGAAATACATCACACCCAACCTGCGTGAATTCTAGAAGCTTTCTGCTTCTCTTCTACCTTGCAACCCATCTACACCCTCCCAATGCCATCCTTACCTGCCCTCGCCCAGACTTACTGGGTGTCCGTCCTAGGTGAAACCTTCTGATAGACATATCAGTTAGCGCGGGTTCTTTTTTTTTTTTTTTTAAAGGAAGTTTGACCTTGAAATCTCCAGCTTCATCCTTTTTCTGATCTCTTATTTGTCCCTGCTCCTTCTGCTCCCTTTGTCATGCATACATTTCCTCTGCTTCTGTGCCCACTCCATTGTACCGGTAGCTTTCACTGCAATTGTTCTTGTACTAGGAAAAGTGAGGGGCTTTTATAAAGAGCCTTTATCAAGTCATTTCAAACTACAGATGATATTAGGAAAGAAAGGCCGTACTGAGTTTCCCCCTCCCTAATTAGATGGTGAAATTTTTAGTTCTTGGCATTGTTATCTGTTTGAATTGAAACCCTATCATTGAAAAAGCCAAATGAACTTGGAATTGAGGAGGGCCATTTCCCAAAAGGGAATGCAGCCAGACTTGAGCCCTCTGCAGAAAGCCAAAGCAACACGCCATCTGGGTGCACGTGACACATTTCTACCGCTCCGGTTTCAAGTAATTTGTTCTTCAAAAAATTATTCTAAGATTCAGAATTAAAAAAAAAAAAATCATCTATATTGCAGATTCCCACTGCGAATGATCAAATGTTGAAGAGAACTGTATCTCAGCCTTGCAGATATCCTTTATATGATCTACAAACATTATTCAGGGACTGTACACTTTGCATTGTCTTTATTTTCTGTCGCTTGTGTCCCAATGCGTGTCCCAGTGATGCCTCTCTTCTGCTTAATTCCACTCTGTCTCCTGCCACTGAGTGAGGGGAAAATAGAGCAGTGCTTGTCTCACCCATTTCCTCTTCTGCGGACTCCTGTGCCATCCCATCAGCAAGTGAGGGGAGCCTGAGCCCCCCATCACCGGCCGTGCCCTCAGTGACTCTCTAGCAAAAGGTTTCCACAGACCTCGAAGTCGATTTTACCCGCGAGATGCGCAGAACCTCGGATTTCCTTGGGGCCTGAAGAGTGATTTTCATTGGTCCCCTTACATAATTTATTTATGGTCCCGAACACATGAGCCCGGGGTTATGTTCCTGAATCTCTGGCTCTTTGTTTACTGGATTTGATTCACTGCTGCAAAAGATGAATGCATATATACTTCTCTCTTCCTTTATCAAAATTACTGAAACATTGATTGTAAATGTCTTTAATTTTATGTTGAGGGTTTCCAAAAGAAATCCTTCATGGATGGTAAAGGTGTACGTAATGATCGTCTTTCAAGGAAAAGTAATGAAGCTGGACAACCCATTTTAACTAATAGAGGCCATCGATTTGTAAATCTTTGATATGTACCCTTGTGAGATAGTTATTCAGAAGTAGGGTCGGAAGGCCCAGGGATGTGCGATTTAGGGTACATCTGTTTTGGAGGGTTGTTAAATTGTGACAGCACGAGTGGCCATGCTCCTAAACCCCATATGTAACAAATAGCAGGATGTTAAAAGTGATGGGAGTTCGAACCCCTGTAAAGGTTCAGTAAAATTCTCTGTGTACATAAGGTTGTGACGTGGGATGTAAAAGCCAGTTTTATAGAGAAGTGTATTTGTTTGTTAATAATGAGATCACATGTGACCAGAATTTAAAGCAATTTAGGATGAAGCACTTTTTCCTTTAAATTTGGCTCATTTATACCCAGACTCAAATCCTTTTCTAAGAGAAGTAGGCGGGACAGAAACTATAAATTAGGGACAGTGACTTGCGCCCAGTCATTGGAGTGGGCGTCCCGTGCAAGGGTGGGCACACCGGGCAGAAACGAGAGAAGGGCTGGGAGAGAGGAAGGCAACGTTGGCCAAATGTATGCGTCTCAACCTCCACACCCATATTCTCCCTGACGACTGTGTGATTCATTCAAAGGCATATTGATTTTTTTCTTCTCTGAGCCAGCCTGCTGACCTGCTTTGTTGACAGGTTTGTGTGGATCAGACCGATCTGACAGTCGGAACTGTGCTAGTGGATTAGTCCCTGTGGTTCGGGACAGGTATCTTATACCTAGAAGTCCTCATCAACAGTGAGAGAGAGATCGTGAACGCACCTTCCTGTGTCATGTCGTGAATTCAGGGACAGCAGCCCATAATCAGAAGCAGCTGGGACTACTTGTTTAGTAAACGTGCAGTGTATGTCTGTGTATGTGAGTGTGTGTGCAAGCTTATACATAGCTGTATGATAGAGTGAGAGCTGTGGCTTTCTCACTCTTCGTAACAAACATTAGCCAACATTTAATTCTTAAAAAGTACCTTTTGGATACCTGGGATTGACTTCAAATTAATCTAGTGTGTGTGGGGGTGGGGGTTGGGTGCGGCAGGAGGGGATCGTTGCTGAGACGGGTGGCAGATACATGGATGCTCACTAGGATTGAATTTATCTGTTGTGTACGTCTGAAATACTCTATAATGAGAAGTCGAAGGAAAAACACCTTGATAACAAACCACACTACTTTTTACTTGAACCTTCAGAGTACACGGTTAAACATGAACAATTGGCACATCATCAAGCCAGAAATAGGCAGATTATGAATGTCATATTTTAAAAATTAATGATACATTAAGTGAAGTGTTGTATTCCTGCTGGTTATGAGCTCTGAAATTCTGGGACAACACTGGAACCATAAAAAAAATGTCCTTTAAAATTAGTGATGCTTCTCCAAGTTGAGAGTGTTCCTTCTCAGTTAATGAGATGAGATATTTTCCATCAGGATTTCCTAAGCTGTGTCCGTGGAGAGGTTAAGAGGGTAGAAGATGCTCGTGGGGATTCTGGGCTTTCGAGAATTAGGAAAGTATACATTAAACAATAGGAACATGGTTCTTTGCCATAGGGCCTTGCAGCACCAAATCACAAAAGCTCACTGCAATTTTTATTTTTATTTACTTTTATCTTCCAAGACCATCCATGATATTCCTTAGATTATAATTTGGGAAACAGTATGTTAGAATTTAAGGCCACTAAAGCTAATTTATATAAAAGTGGTGTTCCTGGGCGCCTGGGTGGCTCAGTGGGTTAAAGCCTCTGCCTTCAGCTCAGGTCATGATCCCAGGGTCCTGGGATCGAGCCTCGCATCGGGCTCTCTGCTCGGCAGGGAGCCTGCTTCCCCCTCTCTCTCTGCCTGCCTCTCTGCCTACTTGTGAACTCTCTCTCTGTGTCAAATAAATAAATAAAATCTTTAAAAAAAAATAAATAAAAGTGGTGTTCCTTTAGACCTAGGTTCAGTGATTAATGGTTAGCTATGGGCCAGATGTTGTCATAGGACCAAGCACCATGTATGGGTAGAACAAATCTGAAAATTCTGCTTTTCTAGAATCTAGCGTATAGGTATCTCAGATTTTATTGGATTTGGATTGTGTTTTGTGCTTCTCTAGACATCATTTTTATTCTTTATACTGTAAAGCAAGACAGCCTCATGGCCAGCTCCGGTATGGAGAGGGAAGGAAAGGGTGTGTGTTTATGCTGAGCTAGAAGAGCAAGAGGGGACCAGCCATGCGGTCCTCAAGAGAGGGGTCCTCAAGTGAGGCCAAGGCAACTAAGAGGGACCAGCGTGGGAGCTGGGCAGGGCCAGTGCATGAAGGGCCTTCTCAGCCCATCAAGGGGTTTAGATTTTTTGTTGGGATGACGGAAACCTGTTGTAATCTGGGCAGGGGGATGGTGTGACTGTGGCTGCTCTATGGACAACCGCGGGGAGCGGGGAGCAAATGGATCATTGGGTGAGTGAGTATGAGACACATTGGAGACTCGACCAGATTGGTAGACGTGGGGACAGAGAAAAGAGGACAGATCTGGAAGATGTTTGGGGAGGATTTGGTATGTCGGTGGATAGAGTGGGTATGACAGATGACAGATGAAAGAAAGACAGTCCTCAAGGATGACTCAGGTTGTTGGCGGAGGGAATTTAGTGGATGGTGGTACCATGAACAAGTGGAGAGAAACCTTATTATTTGATTTCATTGATCAGAAATCGATCAGCTTTAATAATAGGGAAGCCCCTTAAGGACTCTCTTCTTGGGGTGGGAGGGGAGGCCTGTTAGCCCCTTATGCTTACCAAAAATGTCTTCCGGAAGATGGCTCAAGACCTGTTGCTTGCTCCTACCTCTTTGTTTCGGTCACACTGTGTCCTTTATTCTGTGTCACCGTGGGCTCTACCTGACTTACTGCGCCTCTGCCCCACCACTGACTTCTGTTTTCCTTGACGGATTCAGGTTGGTCCAAATAAAGGCCCGTGAATGGTTTCGGCATTTGAGACAAGAAGGGAGGTAATGGGCTTCTCTTCTCAACTGCCCTGCTGCAGACCCCGGAGTTATTTTTCTACTTTTGTCTATTTTTCTGCTTTGTCCATAGTCATCCCCTTCTCTATTCTTGTTTAGCGCGTGCAGACTTCTTCTTTTTTTCTTTTCCAGGCTACTCTATTAGTCTTTTCTTCTTTAGGAGACATTCTTTTACCTTCCTCTTAAGTTTTACAATTTCCAACCTTTGGATCATTTTCTTCACTGCCTTTGATCTCCCTCCGAATATTCCTTCATTAAGGGCAGCATGTAAATTTTCTTCTGGACTCATGCAGAGAGGAAAATAGAGTTTTATATCTCCGTAAGAAAATAAATGTGGTCAAAGACTGTCATGGAGTTTCTTTGCAGAAACTTTATGTGGTCATGTTTCTAATTAGAACATGGATATAAATCATGTCCTTTTCATGAAAAACCCATTTTTTTTCATGAGTTTCATGCCTTGTTGTGCAGGAGTCCTTCTCAACTTGCGTTTTTGTTTTTTTTTTTTTTTAAGATTTTATTTATTTATTTGACAGAGAGAGAGATCACAAGTAGGCAGAGAGAGAGGGGGAAGCAGGCTCCTTGCTGAGCAGAGAGTCTGATGTGGGGCTCGATCCCAGAACCCTGAGATCATGACCTGAGCCAAAGGCAGAGGCTTTAACCTGAGCCACCCAGGCGCTCCTCAGTTTCCATTTTAAATTGACCGGATGTGCCCTCTCCTAATGGCATAGCAATGTTACTTGATGAACGCCCAGCGTTTTCTCTGGTATGAGTTACCTGAAAAACACACATTTGACTAGCCTTCTATTTGTTTGCACTGATGGTGATTTAAGGAGAAGTGCCTGTGCAAAGTGATTGTAGACTAATTTTTAAAAATAAATTGTGGCGGAGATATTTGCACACCCACGTTCACAGCAGCCAAACCGTGGGAGCAGCCCAAGTGTCCCCTGACAGATGACTGGAGGGATGGAATGTGGTACATGCAGGAGAATATTAATCAGCCTGAGAAAAGGAGACAATTCTGACCCATACTACAGACGTTGTAGGACATTCTTTTGAATGAAATAGGCCAGTCACAATGTGACAAATACTGCATGATCCCACTTACGTGTGCTCCCTAGAGGAGTTGAATTCTCAAAGACACAGAGAGTAGACTGGAGGTGGCCGGGGCTGGGTAGAGGGAGACAATGGGGGAGCTGTTGTTTAAAGCTTCAGTTTCGCAAGATCAGAAGTTCTGGAGATGAATGGTGGTGCAGATTGCACGATAATGTAAATGTACTCAACACTTCTGAACTGTACTCTGAAAAATGGTTACGATGGGGGTGCTGGGGTGGCTCAGTCGGTTAAGCATCTGCCTTTGGCTCAGGTCATGATCCCAGAGTCCTGGGATCGAGCCTCGCATCAGGCTTCTTGCTCAGTGGGGAGCCGGCTTCTTCCTTTCCCTCTGCCCCTCCCCACTACTCCTTCTTTCTCTCCTTCTCTCAAAAAAATAAATAAATAAAATCTTTAAAGATGGTTAAGATGGTAAATATTACATTATACATATTTAAGCACAATTACAAAATTTAAAAAGTAAATTGTTGCCTCTTCTCCCTTTAAATAATTGCATGGGAAAATGGGAACACTGATTTTGTTCATAGATAAGACCTAGGCAAGTTAACTAATCAGGATCATATGCGTAATCCTGTATTTCACAAACAACTTCAAAAAGCATCCTAAGAATTATTTTGTCCTGGTATTTTTTAAAAAGAATGTGGTTGGTGACATTGAATTTGGATTTTTTAATTTATAGCCGTATGTTGAAGAAAGCCCTTAGAAAATGATAAAAAAGTAAATGGTGGACTTACGAATTGTAATAACAGTTGAAAAATATGGTAGTAATTTTACGAGTGTTTATTTTCTTTAACACTGTGGTTGCCTGGATGGCATAGAACTGGGATATAAGCTACCAGAAACCAGGGCTTTTCATCTGTTTTATATAAGCTCAGTGAGTTGGTAGGTTCCTCAACCAGTCCTGTAGAACTTCTGAGATGAGGAGCCTTCCTCTGTCTAGCATGTAATTACTTATCAGTGAGCTTTTAGTTGCTAAGTATCTTCTATCTCAGAATAAATAAGGTAAGCAGATTACACAGATAAAAACACCGAAAAGCAGAAGGGCGGAGAGATTTGCGTATTGTCTCAATAGACAGTAACAGAGGCACCCTCCCTTCAGGATGCTACATCAGGCGATCTGTAAACGTTTAGTGAGCACCTACTGTGTGCAAGCCCTGTGTGCGGCTTTGTGAATGTTGCGGGTTCTAAGAGATACACAGCCCCTACGCTCAAGGAATGTGTAATCCGACGTGTGTGCGGAGGGGAATCGAACTACTTTCTGAGGTTGATACAGCCTACCCTCTTTAGTGCCTCGTCTTAGCACCAATTTTGTGCTTTATTTTTTTCCTAATTACAGTCGTTTGGTGGGAGTATCCTAAAGAGAGGGAGTAGGGTCCTTTGTCATCTGCGTGTGGTCTGGAGGGATCTACATCTTACAGACATGCTGTTACACAGCTCTTAGTTTCTGACAATGACATGACAGGCAGCCTCCTGTAGGGCAATCTATTAACTCAGGAAAGCTTTACCTAAAGTAGTAACCTAAAACAACGTTTCTTAAATTGTTATGAGCACATGAATCATTGGGAAATCTTATTAAAACAGGTTCTCATTCAGTTGTTCAGGGCAGGATCTGAGACTCTGAATTTCTTTTTTTTTTTTTAAAGATTTTATTAATTTATTTGACAGAATGAGAGCGCACAAGCAGGGGGAGCGGCAGGCAGAGGGAGAGGGAGAAGCAGACTCTCTGCTGAGCAGGGACCCCAGTGGGGTGACTCGATCCCGGGACCCTGGGATCATGACCTGAGCTGAAGGCGGAGAATTGACCAACTGGGCCACCTAAGTGCCCCGATTCTCTGAATTTCTAAGGAGCTCCCACGTGTTGCTGACTCTGCTAGTCCAGCTGCCATGTTGTGAGCAGCAAGACTGTAGGTTCTCAGCCCTAACTATACATGAGAACCACCTGGTGGATTTTTATAAATACGGATGCCTTGTTATTAGAGACTCACTCGAAGTGATCTGGGCACGGCCCTAGCACCCAGAGTTTAAAAGCTCGCCTAGTGACTTTGATGAGCTGCTGGTACTGAAGGCCACTGCCCCGGACGAGCCCAGCGGCCACCTGCCTGTCTCCCCATGTAACCAAGTCCACCGATGAGATCTGGAGCAGACCAACGTTGCGTGGGGTCTGAGGAAGGTGGGGGAATTATCATAAGGCAGCACCCGGCACAGGGACGAGTGTGCAGAAATAGGTTTGCTGGGCAAGAGAGTGATCATTTTCAGACATTGTAGATTATGCTGGGTGACTTGGTCCCATGGCTGTCGTCTGGTGCTCCAGCCCCCGACTTCAGGAGGAAGAAAGAGGTCTGGCACTCCGGGATAAGCATTGGCAGAGGTATTAGAAAGAGAGTGGTGGAAAAATGTTTATATCTGTGACAGATGGATGATGGATAGGTAGATGGATGATGGGTGGAAGGAAGGAAGGGAGGAAGGATGGAAGGGTGTGTAGATGGATGGATGATGGATGGATAGATAGATTATAGATAAAATAAGAAACAAATGAGAGGAAGATTTATAGTTCAGAAGGGAGAGGCATACGTCCATGGTAACTTGCCAGGCCCTGAAGTCAGAAGAACACTGTGGTCCTGTCCTTTCAACAAACACGCAGCAATATAAGCAAGCATTGATTTTTTGGTCGTATGTTTAAATAAAAGTGGAACCCAAGCCTTAAAAAATTGCTTTGGGTAAAAATAAGTTTCTCTGGCCTTAGACTTCTGTTCCGGTTCCCTGCATTGGCTTCCCAGCCACGACAAGGTCTCCAAGAAGCACGACCTCACCCTGCAGGTTGGGGACGGGGACACATACTTTTCCATCTGAGCAGAAAGCGCTTTCTGCCCTTTTCCTGAGATATTACTTCGATTGCATTATCAGATCCACACAGGAAGTGGCTTTCACGTGGTTTTATCTTCCGGATTGCGTTCCTACTGTACACGTTAGGAAACGTTTTCCGAAGCAGGCCTGCTTCTTCGGCAGGTGCGGGGTCTGTGAGATAATGCACGGCCTGTGTGGCTTTGAGGGTGACCACAGGAGGTGGCCTCTATGGATACGAAGGCCATCCTCGGAGCTTTGCCGTGTCGCCTCTTGCAAAGCACCTGCTGTTCCTTCACGCGTGGCCGGCCCACGTGGCCAGCTAACAGGAGAACATGATGTTAAACAGAGAATTAACCGACTACAGCGTTGTCGGCTCTCACAGTCACAACTGCGAGACACGTGGGGTGTGTCCCCTAGAAAGTGGCAAGAGGTCATTTGGATGGGGAAGCGACCAGGTGGGAAGGGAGCATTTGGGCGGGGAACAGCATGTGTGGGGCCCCTGAGGGAGGAGGTGTGAAGGAGGAGGGGACGGCCCTTTCCTGTCAGAGTCCAGTCTTGCCCCCTTGTTCCTGCTTTGGGATTTTTTTTTTCTTATGCAGTCTCCCACCAGAATATCCTGTCCCCAGATAGTCACGGGGCCTGTTTGGTCCCTTCTTGCCATTCAGGTCAAGCATGGTTGGGAACACACCTTCATTCTGCCCCCGCCACTTCCCCCCACCCAGCCACTCACCCCCTCATCTTCGTGGCAGTTCTCCCCGGGGAAGGTCTGTTGTTCGCTGATTTCTTTGCTTACTCCTCTTGTAAATGAGGGCCCCTGGAAGTAGGTCCTTTGTCGTGCCCAGTGCTCTTCTCCATACCTGAGACAGCACCCAGCACGCCCTAAGCACTCATAGCACTCGTAGGCCTCTGATGATGGAGGGAAGCAAACTCGGGCATCGTGACGGCATCCACGGGAGTGACCAGATCTTTCCAAATACGATGAGAAATCCCGAGTGCCGGTAGAAGGGCCCCACTCCCCCCTCCACGAAAGTACAGACTTTCCTACGGACTTCACAGCTGGTTCTTTGTGCACTGGATGGCACTGGGGTGTTTCTCAGCCCCTTAGAAGAATCCACTTCTCTTATCTCAGGCCGTGGACGAAGGGTCACTTGCAGACGGAGGTAGACTTCCGAAGAAGAGGAAAACTGGCTTTGTAAATCTGAATACATAACTTGTGTATATGTTGTTTTCTGACAAGATTTGGGCAGATCGACATCCAAACCCGTATTTACAACATGTAATTCAAACGTGTTGTATTTTACTTATTTTCTTGCAGCAATAAACTGAGTTCAAGATTTGGGCAATCGTTTGTACCAGTCAGGACTGTTTTGATGGCAAATGACAAACAAGAAACCAGAAGGGTATTATTGGCTCACACGGCTGAAAAGTCTCGCAGTGACCACCTTCTGGTCCAGCTGCATCAAGGCGTTCAGGTGACTCTGATGGGAGCACGTGTCACTCTCGCTGTCGGTCTCACTGTGCTGGGATTTCCTCTGGGTTGAACTGGCCCCTCGGCAGGCGGGGGCAGCACACTCCTTCCTACCAACAGCAAGCAGCTTGGCACCCGAGGGAAAGAGCCTCTTTCTCTAGTCCCTGAGATGGGCTCATGTCATGGGCTCAACTGTGTGGGCCCATCATCATGGCAACCTTGGTCTCGCACCTGTGATGGAGGGCTCCTCACGGGAAAGCCCAGCTGCTCTTACCTCGAGAGGGACAGGTGGATGTCTTGAAAAAAAATGACAGATGCCCACAAACCAGGGTTTAAGGGACAGGAGGAGAGTGTTGGCCGCATGGATGATGCCATGATGTGTGGGATGGCCCGTGCATAGCCAGGTGGCCCTGGGCACTGGTGCTGACAAGCCACACACACACACACACACACACACACACACACACACACACCCCATTGATAACCAAAGGCAGCCCCTGTGTGTTCCCGAACTCCCTGAACTTGGGCTTTTGATGAGTACCTTGGCACTCTGCTGCTTCTATTTCTTTTTCTATTTACTTACACTTTCATTAAGTGCCTTGGAAGGGAGCTAAGCCAATCCCAATGGCGTATGCTGGGGTAAAGCGAACCTGGGGGAGGACTCTACCTGCTCCTGTTCTCTGGTTGTGCATTTGGAGGTAAGAGTAGGACTTGTGTTCACAGAGACACAGCGCTCTCCTCTGCTCTCAAAGTCAAATGGGCCACTTTCAAGGTCCAGCGTGGAACTCGTTCGGTTAAAGAAACACACATGTTTAGATTGACATATCCGTCATGAAATTCATTTTGATAGATGATAAATAAAAGGGAAAAGGCCATAGAATGGAAGGATAAAAGGTAGCCGGGATCATACTTTAAATGAAAGAAACGGCCATGAACTTCCTTTCAATGTTAGTTTCTTATGTAGTTGTAGATGCTCATAAATTCTAACGCTTTCATCTCTTTACAATTTTTTTTTTTTTTTTTTTTTTACAATTTAATGCCATCAGTTTTACATTTTTAGGATCTCTCCATAACACATACCAAGCGCTACATCCCAGGGGCTCCCAGGGGAGGGATGACGTGATTTTATGCTCTCATCCTACGTGCATAAGTACTCTGAAAAATAAGAATATCTTCCTAGGAATATTCTGAGTAATAAATATCTCAATCTGATTATTTTATTTCTTCCAATATTTACTTACTGTATTGTTTACATTTGTTTACCAGGCAAGGAACTTTTGCTCAGAGAATTGGCCCAGTTTTGGAAAATGGCGTTGGACATGGTCTGTTTTCACATTGTATTCTGTCCCTTTTAGGGGAGAGCAGAGGTCTTGCTTACAGCAGAGGGTCCCGCAGTCTCCTGTCTGTCCATCCCTCCCTCCCTGCCTTGGTAATCCCCGATGTTTCTGTATAGTTTGAGGATATGTCCATTTTGTTAGGGAAATCTATTGTCATTAGTTATGTTATCAGCCTAAACTCCACTTAAAGCAAATAAGCAAATCAACATTGTTCCCATCTCTACTGAGAAAGGTACGTTTGTTTTCTAGACCTGAGAAGACACAGTAAATTCGCGTAATTTTTCATATTAGTTGTAAAACCTTTCAAATAGGGATTTATCTGTTTTCTCCCTTATTTGCTCTGTGCCTGGCACCGGGCTGGCATTCAGTGAGGACTGTTTTCCCCAAGACAAATGCATGGATGAATGCATTTGCAACTAAACAGAAAAAGAGAATAACAAAACAGGCTTTTCCGAGACAGAGGTTTATCCTTTGCCACATTTTATTCAATCTTTTCATAAATAATAATGTTAGAACTAGGGTCTCACTAATATTTTTATGCATGTTTTGATACTGCACAATATATTTATGAATCCATAAACCACAGAAGCTATTATTTGTTGGGTTTAAAAATGTGTAGAAGTGCTATCACACACGTGAAGACTCACCCTTAGGTTTTTTATAAATCATTTCTCTAAACCCTCTCTATTTTTTCCCCAGAAACTGTGCAACCAAAATATTGTGCTTCCCAGTCGAGCGTTGGTGAGCCTGGGGGGCACAAATGTAATCAGGGTCCAGAAGCTTCTGTCCTTGGGCTCGAACTAAACTGGGTTATGAAATTAGCCTGGAAGGGAGCGAGGATGATGTCAGATCCTAATGTGATAACATTGCCATGAGTTCTCCTGGCAACAGAGCAAGCTCCTTCCCCCCCACCCGCCATCCATCAGTTATTGAGATGTCTGTTCCTTTTGTCATTAAATCTCTGTCCTTGCTGGTTTGGCTTTGACCGCGAGTTGTTTCGTGGTCCCTCTGATCGAGAAGGACATTTCATGGCGGGGGGATTCTTTGGGTCACTGGACACTGTGTGTCCTCAGCCCTTGTCCAAACCTTGGGGGCTAAATGTGTTTCAGAATTTCTTGGATTTCAGACAGATGACACTGTGCACATCCCAAATGTTTTCTACACCCTCCCCACCCACCCCTGGGGGAGCATGGGCATGACTGCTCCAATACTTCCGTGCAGCAGAACTCTGGAGCTTTCTTTCTGAGTGGGATAAACAAGGGCCAAATGGAATCTCCTTTCAATTCAGGCCAGGTTTTGCTGGCAAGTGAATCGTGAGGATTCTTTCTCCGTTTTTGGAGATTTTTCCATTGTGGAATTGAAGATAAGAGATTGTAGATGTTTGTGATTGTGATTGTGATTAGGATTAGGATTATTTCATTATAAATTCACATAGTTTCTGGCCAGTTGATGGCCTCATGCCCTGTTTTCCAGCTGACTCAGATTCCCCCATCCCTCCCTACCCCTCCTCTTTCTCTTCATACCCTCCTTCCCTCCCTTCCCTCCCTCCCTCCCTCCCTCCCTCCCTCCCTCCCTCCCTTCCTTCCTTCCTTCCTTCCTTCCTTCCTTCCTTCCTTCCTTCCTTCCTTCCTTCTCCCTTTCTCTGGTTATTTCATTAAGATTTGGAGAGAGGCAGCAATGTATATGGTCTTTAAGGACTCAGGTTTTCAAGCCAAACAGATCCGTAGCACCATTCTGTTTCTGCTACTCATTGCCTGTGTTTCGTGAGGACTTGTTTCCTGAGAGAACCATCACAGCTCCCTCCTTGGGGGTATCGCAAAGACATAACCGGACGATGGGTGTCTTCACACTTAAAATGGTTCCCAGCATATAGCTGCTGCTCAGTGAATAACCACTCCTGTTCTCATGCCCCACACAACCTCACATCACATTTGCTCTTCTCTTTTAAGCAATGCATTTACTCACATTTAATTTTTTTTAATTGTGAAATGAATTTGGTCTTTGCTTACATGTAAGTTATTTTGAAAGTATTTTCTGAAAATATTATCCATAATGGTTATCTTCATCAGCCTTAGCTTTAAATGTTATGTGAGGGGTTGTTGCAAACAGCCATGCCTGACCACATAAGGGTGCAGAGCTGTCATGGCTTGCGAGTTATGGGTGGTTGGATAGTGGATGGATGGATGGATAGATGGATAGATGATAGGTAGATAGATAGATAGACAGATATGGATAAATGGTAAATAAATGATGAGTAGATAGAAAGATGGATTGATGAATAGGTGGATGGGCGGATAGATAGATGGGTAGATAGGTAGGTAGGTAGGTAGGTAGATAGATAGATAGATATGGATAAATGATAAATAAGTGATGGGTGGATAGAAAGATAGATTGATGAGTGATGGTAGACAGATAGATGGGGAGCTGGATGGATAGATAGATAGATAGGGATAGATGATAACTAGGTGATGGATGGATGGATAGATGGATAGATATTCATCTGAATCCCCAGTGGCTGTGAACAGGAAATGCCAAGACATACCATGGGATTTTCTATTCACTCTGAACCGGAGCACACTGGAGAATCTTTCCAAAAGAGGAAAAGGAAGAATCCACATTGGCAGAGGTTATTTCTTTGCTTGGAAATCGTAGCCCTGCCAGAGATTAATTGCCTCCATTTTTATCAGATGGTTAGACCCAGGTATGTATTTTTGATCCTGTAGGACACGTTGGCAGATCTCTGCAGGCACGCCGCTGCTGACGGCTCCGTTCCTCTCCTGCTGAAGGCCCCCTGCACCCCCACCAGGCTCTGTTATTTCAAGATGCCTCCCCTGCTCTCCAGAGGAGCACTTAGGATTTCAAGTTGGTTATTGCAGGGGCTTCAAGACAGAGCCTCGTTTGGACTATTATCGAACAGATACGGTGTGTGCATGCAGCCTCGGCGCCTTGGTAGTCATCTCTGTAACTAAAATCTGTATTATCTTTAGGACTAATGTCTTAAATTTGTGATTTTATTGGATTCTTTATTCGCCAATTTGAATGTTATGGTTGATTACAAGTACATAATAAGACCCTTTCTGTGATTGGCATTTTCATTTTTCTGGGTAAGTAGAGTGCCTCTTGATGTGTTTTTAGTTGTCTTCCCTTTCCCCCTGAATTCCCTTTCACTGGTCCTTCTGTACACACACTGCTGGGGGGTCTCAGGGGGACTGGCGTCTCCTTGTTCGTGTTTCAGACTTGAAAGTGGTATTCAAATGCAGCCGTATTTTACAGATTGGCAATTTTGCTATAATTAAGCTTCATGAATATGAAGATTCTTGCAGAATTCCCACGATGCCCCATGGTGCGGAATTGCAATAAAACTCCTTCTCAGCTCACTGTGCCCTATTAGAGTGTCAGTTTGGCTCAGTGGCAATGTGATGTTTACTCCTAGGAAGGGCACACCACATATCAGATCATTTTTAAACCTTGGCAGAAGCGGTCAGAGAGGCACATTTGCTCAGAGAGGGCTTGACAAAAAAAACAAAACAAAACAAACAAAAAACCCCCCCAAACCTCCAGAAGATCAGTATCTTCACAGATCTGGGGATATTTGGAAATTAAATGCTAAAGTTATGGACCTAGGAGGAGTTGACGTTTGCAGAATGGCCTGTGTTATGTTTTCTTCTGCCGTGATTGGCTTTGTCCCTGAAAAATCTCAGAATGAGCCAACTTCTCCGGGACTGCAATGAGCCTCTTCTTCCTCATGGGTGGCTCTTTTGTGACAGCCCCGAGCAGGGAAGCCCCCACCTGACCAGTTTGTTCCCAGGAAGTAGCATCTTCTGACTTGGACATCACTGCTGGCTTGTTCTTGTTATTTTATTTACTTTGCAAATAGGTGATACATTCGTAATCCCAAACTCAAAAAGTATTTTAAAATGTATCTAGAGGAGATTCTAGCCCCACAGCAGACCCTTACCCCAACTCCCAGGTATGCAGACCGACCCTCAAGTAGGTACCCTTTGTCATTCCCATTCATTTGTTTTCTGTCCTCCAGAAATTCCCCGTGCGTACATGAACAAATGCACATGTATTGCTTTGTCCCACTAGTGTTTGCCCATCAGCATGGCATGGCTCTCGGAGGAGCACTCCCTCATCTAACGGCCACATTCTAGAAGGCATCTTTCTTTCTGTCTTTGGGGTCTCCAGGAAGTAGTGTTTGAGGATAAGCCCTCAGCTGCTTCTTTGCATCTTTCCTGTTCTCAGCCAAAAAGAAAACCCTGGACTTCAGCCACTTCACTTTTTTCCCTTGCCATTTGAAAGGCACTTGAACTAGCCCCCCTGATGTTGCTTTTACCATCTCTTACATTTTAAAAAGAATCGTACTCTGGTTTCTTTGCTTTTCTTGTCTTCGAAAATGGCCTGAATAATTAGGCCAACAGAGAATTGCATCTTAAGGGCTAATTATTGATGTATTCCTCCTGTCAGCCCGAAAGCAGCCTCTGGGGATGGAAGACGAAATGGAACATCCCTGCCCGGGAATGAACGCTTCTCATGACTCTGTAGGCTTCGGTCCGCCCAAGGTCACGCAGAGGTGATTTATACCCTCCACGGTAGTTTAGAAAGATCATCGCCATGTATAGATAGCAAATCAACCCACTCCTGCACAAAACTTCCTTATAATGCAAGATTTGGCTGAAGTAGAGTCGCTGAGAAACCTTTAAAATGTTTTATTAAGCAATACAAATTTTTATTAATAAGATTTTATTTAATTTTTAAAATAGTGGCTTCTGGTTTTTTTTTTTTTTTTTTTTTTGGTAGACATAACATTTGGGGAGGGGCTATCCCTGCATTAAGGGGTGATGCAAAACAGTGTTTCCTAGGCAGCTGACACATAGTACTTTCAATTCGGATCTACACTGGTTAAGATAAGAAAGCATAAGGGACATCCCACCCTCACAGCCTTATTTAAACTGAGCTGAAAGGGTCCCGTTGGTGTCTCTCACCTGCTTTCCTCCCCGTGGGTGTGGAATGACCAGGCTGGCCCTTTTGTCCCATGTCACATGTAATTAAACTCCAGCTTTTAAATTGCCAACCCCAAAGACAGCTAGGAAGAAAAATTATATTCTTGCCTCTTCAATGTCTCGAGGTGGAAGCCACAACAAAAGTGGCCCAGCAACGTGGCAGGGATCGCCCACAGAATGATCCATCTGGCGCCCCGCAGGCTTGTGCCGATGCTCTTTGTGTAGAAGCGTCGAGCAGCGCGTTTCGGCTTTCCCTGTCAACTCGAGGCCGGAGCGAGGAAGGAACCCATAGATCCTATGTGACAGTGCAGCTTCTAAGGGAGCAAGTGACAAGGGCTTTCGTTCAGGCTCAACGGGACTTGGCGACAAGGTGTGCCAAAACAGATGGAACGTTTTCACCTAAGGATCTTCAAGGGACTTGGGAGGGACATGGACGTCATTGGCGTTTGTGTGTGAAAATAAAATAGAAACTCTGAAAAAAGATAGAAGGTAGCCTTTGAAAGAGGGAAAGAGGACAAATGAAATGAGAGTGATAGTTTACCTTCCTGACAAAGGGAACAGAGGCCTAATCCTTAAGTGTCCTGTTTCTGGCAGAATGTTAACGGGTGTGTGGGGTGTCTGGGGTTGTGCACTGCATAAATGCAGGAGCCAGAGTCTCTGTCCTCCTCCAGCTGCTGCAGAGCCTGCTTAAAGTAGTGATCACGTAGTATAAACATGGATTCCTGTGGTTATTTCCCTGTCTGGACTGAGCACCTCGATGGCAGAGATGATTTCATTCCTAAGATTGTGTCTTAACCCCTGGACCAGATTCTGGCCCTTACTAAATATGATCAGCACAGTCATTGGTCCTAGAGATGCCCACATCCTCATTTCCAGGACCTGGGACAGTGTTAGCTTACAGGCTGAAAAGGACTTTGAAGATGTAATTAAGGCTCTTGAGATGGGGAGTATGCCCGGGATTATCTCGGTGGGTCCCATGTAATCACAAGGGTCCAAGGAAAGAGGGGGCAGCAGGGTCAGACTCAGAGCGATCCAAGGTGAGGAGGACTCTAGGACTCTACTCCCCAATGCTGGTTCTGAAGGATGGAGGAAGGGGCCACGAGCCAGGGAATGTGGACAGCCTCTTGAGGTTGGAAAGGCTGGGAACAGACTTTCCCTAGGAGCCTCCAGAAGGAACAACGCTGTCAACACCTTGATTTTAGCCAGTGAGACCCATTTACGAACCAGATCTCTAATTCCATAAGACAGTGAATTTGTGTTGTTTTAAGCCACCGAGTTTGTGGTAATTTGTTACAGCTGCCGCAGAAAACTAATAAATACAGCGAGCAACCCAGACGGAATGGGATTGGAGCCATGCAGGGAGACGCTGCCCTTGACCCTGCACCCACGCTGGAAAGGCAAAAACACGCATCCACAGACTCCACCTAGAAACCCGAGTCTACTGCAGCTGTTAAATGGGGCCTTGTCTTGCGCATCATGTTTGTGATCATTCACTCTCCGGGTAGACTTTGCGATTTGTAAGGAAAAACAAAACGTGTCTTTACCAATTTTAGGATTACTGTCTGGGTGATTGGGTCAAAAAACAAACATCTCTTTACGTGTGTCCTGAGTCTGTCTGGAGCATGTCGGGTTTCCTCCTTGGGGACGGGGCATGCCGACATGGGTAAACGTCGCCTAAGTACCTTCACCCCAAAGCACGTGGGTGATGAGGAGTGGAAATGTGGCCTCTAGCATCATGCAAAACATGATGGGTGCGCAGTCACTGCTCGGAGATGCTCGGATGAAAATATGGGCTCCCCCAAAGGAAAGGTTTGTTTTCCGTATTTGACCTCTGGAAGCAGCTCCGGTCAAAAGAAGAGAAAGTCCCCAGCCCTAACCTCATGGCATCACATAACATGCTTCCTCATCTCTCCCCTTCTCCGGGCCCCAGGAAGTCGTGTTCTTTCTCCTCTGAGCTGTTCATCCCTGCTGTTGGAGCCTGGAGGGCTGGAAGTGGAAGAAGGCTACCCCTGCAGTCTGTAGGTGTGCGCCTGGGGCAGATAGCATCTCCTCTCCAGCTCCCGCTCTGGAAGGCAGAGCCATCAGGCGGTCAGGGGAGGCAAAGTGAGGTGCAGGGAGGAATAGGACTACTACTGAGCGTTGTTTGTGTGCCATCATTCTCATTTCCAGGGGGTTCTATTGGGGTTCCCCTGCCAGGGCCAAAGGGACCGTGTATTCCGAACAGGCATTCAGCTGATATACAACCGCGGGATATTATCTATTGTCCTATCTATATATACATATAAATAATGTATATTTATTTATTTTAGTTTTAAAAATTTGCTTTATTTTTTATTTTTTAAGTAGCCTCCACACCCAGTGTGGATCCCCAATGCAGGGCTTGGTCTCACAACCCTGAAATCAAGACCTGAGCTGAGATCAAGAGTCGGACACTTAACCAACTGAGCCACCCAGGCGCCCTTACATATATTTTTGAAAATTCTTCTATGCCATTTGTTTGTATGTAGGTATTATTTATTTATAATTTGTGGAAAAGGGCACCTCTCTTACACTGTTGGTGGGAATGCAGGCTGGTGCAGCCACTCTGGAAAACAGTATGGAGGTTTCTCAAAAAGTTGAAAATAGAGCTACCCTACGACCCAGCAACTGCACTACTGGGTATTTACCCCAAAGATACAAATGTAGTGATCCGAATGGATACCTGCACCCCAATGTTTATAGCAGCAATGGCCACAATCGCCAAACTGTGGAAAGAGCCAAGATGCCCTTCGACAGACGAATGGATAAAGAAGATATGGTCCATATATACAATGGAATATTACGCAGCCATCAGAAAGGATGAATACCCAACTTTTGTATCAACATGGACGGGACTGGAGGAGATTATGCTGAGTGAAATAAGTCAATTAGAGAAAGACAATTATCCTGTGGTTTCACTCATATGTGAAATATAAGAAAGAGCACAGAGGATCATAGGGGAAGGGAGGGAAAACTGAATGGGAAGTCTTCCGTCCCATTTAGTGAACAGAAGTAGTCTGCTTATTGAGAATACAAAGGGTCTAATGGCATTGCCCTGTGGAGGCCGTGGAGGTGGTGAGGACGTGGCGTTGGGGATGCTCTAGATGTGGACGGGGTAGAGGTTGGAGGCAGGGGTAGGCATGATGCCCCTGCTGCTCGGGGCTGGAGCAGAGACGGTGGAGACAGTGAACGGGCGAGGGGCTGAAGGTGCGGAGGGGAACTGGGATTGGGGTCCGTGAAGTCCAGGCCACGTGGAAACTGCGGGCACCCAGGGCACACCCCACCCCGATACCTCCTCGGAAACCAGGTGCAAGGGCCCAAAGACTGTCCGCCCCGTGGGGAGGTCAGGAAAGTGTTCAATGCCAAATCACGGCTCATCATTCGGTTGTGACAGAAGCAGCAAGCCAACTCTCAGACCAGCAATTTCTAAAATCCAAATGATAGAAACCACCTGGTAACCAGTTGGTGCTACAGCTTCGGTCACCTGCTGGGTAGTGGTGGCCCGTGACCAGGGTGCGCAGACATATATAGTCAGGAAAAGAAGGTGGGGGGAAAATGTTGAATCACGTAATGAGTTGTGCTGGTGGACTGGTTGTTGAATCTGTCAATATCACCCCCGGGAATCTGAGCAGCGTGGTCGTTAACTGACTCTTCGCTCTCCTTTTTCAAAATCCTATTTTTTTTTTTTAATTGTTGCAGGGATGTGAAATATACCCCTTCTGACGTTTTTCTGTTAATTTTTTTTTTTTTCTCAATCCGGACATGTTCTCTTGCACATATCATCTTAACTCATCTTACTTCTCTAGGTAACGTCGATGTCTCTCCCTCCCCTTATGTAGGACATTAGTGCCCACTCAGCATCACTGTCTGGCACTTTCAATGTGCAAGACACGTGGGTGGCTTGTTCCAGGGCATCTGGGTGTTTACAGACAGCTGGACGATGCCCGGTGTCTTATTTTTCATGCAGATGTGTGAGAGCGTATAAACCAGCCACATTTTTGGTTGGGTTGAAAGTCCTAGGGTTTCTGAGCCGTGAAATGAAAAATGGCTGTCCCTTAGTGTAATCTGATGAGTTTTGAAAGTAAAAAGTTTCAGAAGAATTATTATCAAAGGCCATGATTTGTTAAGTGACATATAGTTCGCATTCTCACTATACCAAAGGTTCTGTCCTATAACTAGGCTGCATTATTAGTTCTTTGTGTGGTCCCTAACAATGTTACCATTTTAGGTAAGGAAACCAGAACTTGGACAATGTGCTGGAATTTCTTGAAGGTCAATCAGATTTATTTACAAAAAAAAAAAAACAAACCTACATAAAATTCACCATAATATGTCACATGTTACTTTATTATTATTATTATTATTTTTTTTTTTTTTTTACATGTTACTTTATTATTAATCTAAAACTGATGTTGGATCAGATTTTTTTGAACTGTTAGATTGGAAACATTTAATGGGCTACGTATGGCTATTTTCTTAAATATGTCTGATAGAGAAACAAAGAAGATTGAAAATCACTTTGCAGAAGTAAGGGTATGATTATCAGAGAAACAGTACTTATACGCATGGGGACTAAGTCAGAGATTGTTGCATTTATAATTTAGGAGCAAACTGATTGGCCTTCCTAAGCTATAATTATAGTGTATACATCTTTACAGTAACATTTGGCTGATGTCATTCTTGTGAATTTTAACAACTCCTACACTGCAGAAACCAATAAAGTGATAATTACAGGATTGGAAAGCTTACCTTCACAATGATAAATTAGCATCGTTCAGTGAATATTCAGTGGCTTGAACTTTTCCTCCTTTAAAAAGCCAGAGCAAAATTTAAACGACTTAGTGTCTTTAAAGTGTTCTAGCACATAGCTAAGAGCAAAGAGAAGCTTTGGAAGAAGACTCAGGGGCTGGGCAGGAGTGCAGCCTGCTATCAGTGGGCGCGCGCCCAGGTGCTTGCCTGCACGCGGTGGGGAGGGGGACCTGAGCCGCTCAGAAGCTCTGGTGGCGCCTGGGGGACAGTCCAGTTTTACCTGGAGAGTCTGGAAGGAAGAATCGAAGCTTTCATGCTTTCTGGCCTCTGGAGTGGGCGTGTTCACCCCCCTGAAATTCAACCACCTGCTAGCTTGCCACGTACTGCGTTTATTTCCTGTTCCATTTTCCCTGTAATCCTTTCTGCTTCCTCGTCTTTTCTCCTGGATATTTTACGTTTGAGGTCACTATTTCTGCCTAGAAAAACTAGGATGAACTCAGAGGAGAGAAGTGGAGTTTGGAGGAAGTTCAGTGGGCACAGGACCAACTCTAGATCAAGCCAATGACTCGTTATTTCTCTTTGGGAACAAGAAATCAGAAGTCAGGGTATCAGGTGAACCCCTGCTTCTGTCGGTGATTTGCAGGGTAGTTAAGTTCTGGCCTTATGCCCTGGCCATATGTCTCTCTCTTCGGTCGTGATGCTTTTCCCAGCCGACTTCCTTCCTTGGCTGGAACGGTGCGGTGGCCCTGGGTCCCCGGCCTCCTCCCTGACAAGGGTCTCTCTGTGGTAAACACGGTGAATTTCATGGCCCAGAGCACACACGGTTGTAACAGACGTGCAGGTTTCATTACGCATTATCCACTCTGGACCCGACACACTCTGTGGAGGATAGATCATTCATGTCACAAGGCTGTGCAAATAATCCATTGCTTTGGAATATCCCAAGAGCAAAACAACGTATTTTTTAGTTTAAGTGGCATTTTCTTTCCTTCTTCCCTCCACCCCTCCTCCTTCCCTGTGAATTACCTTTAGTTTACCAAGAAACCATGATAAATACACTTTCATGTTTAATGGTTCCTTTTTTTAAATGCTAAATTGAGTGGGATGTAAAAGTGAATGGGATAAGAGACTCTTAATCTCAGGAAACAAACTGAGGGTTGCTGGAGGGGAGGAGGGGTGGGGTGGGAAGGATGGGGTGGCTGGGGGATGGACATGGGGGAGGGTATGTGCTATGGTGAGTGCTGTGAATTCTGTAAGACTGATGATTCACAGACCTGTACCCCTGAAACAAATAATACAGTATATGTTAATTAAAAAAAAAAGTGAATGGGATAAATGACCTATGTGATCACTATGGGATGTTTAGACCCTTGACCCAATACCACCAAATGTGACCACGTTTTGCCCAGACAGAGAAAAGGCTACATGTTTACCACATGAAAGCAGAAGGGGGGGCCCTTTGTGGTCTTGGCCAACGGCTGTGAGGTTTGGGGGCTCCTCCTCCCTACTCGTTCTCGCTTTACTGTTGGATATAAACTAACGGGAGTGAGTGCCTTCAAAGGGACAGCTTCGGAGTGTCACAAGATTCCATAAATACGGATCTGTTTCTGTCTTCGCTGTTTCTCGTAATTCAGCTGATAGCATTCTACGCTCCAGCCAAATTTCATCTTCGTGTATCACCATCTCTAATAAAATCTTTTGCTCTTGGTGCATCATTTACATGGCTTTTTATCTGGGATTTCATATTCAGTGACTTCATCTTTGTGGCTCCGAATGCCTGTGTAGTGTATTAAATCACCCAAACCAGGAGAAACCATGTGGATTGTGGATTGTGATAGTTTCCTTAATTGCTGTAGCTTCCAGGACATCAAACAACCCACTGGAGAAGGAAGGAAGGGGGAGATATTAGGAAGAAAAGTTGTAGAAAGAGAGTCCATAAATTCTTCATGAGAGACTCCATTATGCTGTTATTGTAGGAAAATGTCATTGGTCTGACAGCTCCCACCGTGTGCTTCTGTGGCCAGATCTGGAAGAAAATGCAGCTCCCCCCACCGTGTATCCCTTTTTGTGAAATGTAATAAAAGAGTGCGAGGGCCTGGCTTTTCATTACTTCAAAAACAATTTGATACATCTCGAAGTTTTTCGGCATCTATTTTAGAGTGAAAAAATATCATCAATCCCCTCAGGTTGTAAATTGTGCATCCCATTCATTCCAAGATTTTCCTATTTGTACACACGCTCGCCTCAGTCTTGCCCCAAACGCTACGTGCCGCAGCGATAAATACCATAAAATCTGGGTTTGGCTTCATACTCTTATCAGAAGGAGTGGGTTTGTTCATCCATCCAGAAAGTAGTCATGGAGTAGGTACTATGTGGTGGCCTTCCTCCCTCTGTCAGGCTGTGAGATCGAAGCAGAGGTCTGCAGCCACCCACGTTCTGAATCTGTGTCTCGGACCAGCCAAATCAGAACCTCTGGGCTGGGCCTTGGGGAATTGGGAGCTTAATGAAGTCCAAAGTCCACAATGATTTTTTTTTTTTTTTTACTTTATTTTCTTTCCAGTTTGATTAAGACATCATTGCCATACTTCAGTGTCTTGGTTTAAGGTGGACAGCACGTTGGTTTGATGACGTATATTGTGAAACAATCACCACAATGGGCTTCCTGAACATCCATCACCTCACACAGATACAACAGAAGGAAAAGAAAGAAAAGATGTCTCCTTGTGATGGGAACCCTTAGGCTCTCTCCACAGCTTCTTGTATGTCGTGTAGCGGTGTTAACACAGCCTTCACATTGTGCATTGCGTCCCCAGCACACATTTGTGTCATAATTGTAAGTTTGTATCCGTGCACCACAGGTACACTGGAGGGGAACCTCCCTCCAGTTCCCCCTTCCATCACCCCAACTGTTTGTATGCACCGTGAGCCTCATAGTCTCAGCAGAGCGGATGTGGACCAAAGGGAGTGTGTTTTAGGTTGCTCCAGCTGTCAGAACAACATAGCGTTCTCTCATTGGCTTAAACAACCAAGTGTATTGTCTTGTGGTCCCGAGGCTGGACGTCCAAGATCAAGTTGTTGGCGGGACTGGTTCTTCCTGAGGGCTCTCTCCTTGCCTTGTAGATGGCCGCCTTCCTGGTGCCTCTTCCTCTGTGCGCATGCCCCTGGCGTGCCTCCGTGTGCTCAGATTACCTCTTCTTAAAAGGACACGGTCAGATTGTAATAGGACCAACTCTAATGCCTCATTTTATCTAAACTCTTTGAAGTCTAGATCTCCACAGATGGTCCCATTCTGAGGTGCTGGGGTCAGGATGTTGACATGGAAATGGGGGATGGGGACACAGTTCAGCCCACGACAGGGCAGAAGCATCCGCCCTCGGGTGAATTGGCTGTGTTCCTAGCTGGTGTTTTCGTCTGCTCTGCGGAATGCTAGTAGATGGTCTGTGGATACGGTTTTCTTACCCGAGAGCTTCAGGGTTCCGTTAAGGCTCTCAGAATTGCTCCCAGGGAGGCTCGTACAACTGAACTGAACCCAGAATATCTCAAGCTCTTGAATCAGGAGGCTCCAGTGTTTGCAATCTTGCTATTGGTAACACACGGCTCACTTGTAAAATATGTTCTCTCTCTGAGTCAGAGAAAATAAAATAAGAAGTCGGGCCCCTGACTGAAGGCCACCCAGGTGTGAGTTAGTGGTGAGAATGTCAACTTGTTTTACTTACTTTAAGACATTGAAAAATGTTAAGTATCTTTTTATATGCAGTAGCCGTCATGCACATCCAACTCAGATAGATAGGAGCTGCATTTAAGAAGAATTTTATTACACTCATCCTTACATGTCCTCCATCTACCCATCCATCTACTCACCATCCACTGGAAAACATTTTATTCTACTCCAAATCTTGCTACATGCCAGAAGCACAAGACAGTTCTAATCTATGAACTCACAGAGCCCGGAACCCAGGCTCTAGTCTCTTAATTGAGCAAATACAACCCCCCTGCTGGCTCTCTGGGGGGCTCATGGCAGGTATACCAAGGTCACAGGAGAACTTGTGAAAAGGCTTCCTCTGGGACTTATCATTCACTTTCAGAACCAATACACTCAACTGACTGAGCTACGCAGGCGCCCCAGAACCAAATAAATTCTTATCTGAAGTCTTAAGGTTATTCTAGAACTTCACTTCTAGATATTTTCAATTTGTATTAAGTCTTCTGTGATACATATTTAAAAGAGGGGAAGGAAGGCCAGTGGGCTCTGATGACCAAAATGAAACACCTAAAGTGAGAGAAGCATTCTGGATGTTTCCATTGAGTGACCGTCTCCTTGACTTAACTAGGACCAGTCCAGTGGGCGTTAATACATGAACATGAGCCCCTTTTGAGCATCTGGAGGAAGAGGAGGCATCCTTGAATTCTCAATCAAGATGTCTTTTCCTCCAAGTAGCTCCCGTATCTTCCCTGTCTTCCCTTTTCTGCATCTGGCACCCGGGGTGTTGTGGGGACATGAACGTAGATGTCCAGCACACGGACCACACTGACACAGCCATCAAGACCATGACGTGGCCTCCTGGATGCATCTTATCCATGTGCCGCACCCTCTGTTCATCTCATGAGGAAGACACGTTCATGTTCAATAAAGGCAAGAGGAGAACCGAACGTTGACTTACACATATACAGCTCTGTGCCCTGAGTTCCCTTACATATTCCTGGGGCAAGGGTTTTAGGTGAGGATGGGATCTCTCTCCTCCACGAGTCATAGGGCTTCCTGCACTCCTGCTCTTCCCACGTGAGTGCAGTGGGGTGCCTAACAGTGCCTGTTTTTACTACTTTCAGGGAGTGGCAATGTTTTCCTAAATTGCTTTCACATATTGTTTGGAAACATTGTAGAAGTTCTTAACAGCTTATCCAACACTTCCTCTTCTAGAGTGTGTGTGAGTGTGTGAAATGTGTGTATGAGATGTGTGTCTGATGTGTCTGTGATGTGTATGTGTGTATGTGTGATGTGTTTGTGTATGGTGTGTGTGTTCTGTGTGTGGTGTGTGTGTGGTGTGGTGTGTGTATTTTTTGTGTGTTCTGTATTGTGTATGTAGTGTGTGTGTGATATGCATGTAGTGTGGTGAGATGTGTTTGGTGTTCGTGGTGTGTGTGTGTAGTGCGTGTGTGATATGCATGTACTATGTGTGTGAGATGTGTGTGTGGTGTGTATTTGTGTGTGTGTTTGGCATGCATGCACTGTGTGTGCGTGTTTTGTGTGTGGTGTGAGTATGGCATGTATGGGTGTGGTATGGTGTGTATATTTTGTATGTGTTGTGTGTGTAGTATATATGTGAGATGTGTGTGGTATGTGGTGTTTGTGGTGTGGTATGGTGTTTGTGGTGTGTGTATAATGTGTGTAGTTTTTGTTGTGATGTGTGTGGTGTGTGTATATGTGTGTATATGTAGTGTGTATTTGTGTGTGTGGCATGTGTGCAATGTATGTGGCGTGTGTGTCATATGTGGTGTTCGTGGTGTGGTATGGTGTTTGCGGTGTGTGTATGTGTGTGGTGTGTGTGGTGTGGATATATGATGTGTGTATATATAGTATGTGTGTATTTGTGTATGCAGCATGTGTGCAATGTATGTGGTGTGTGTGCGGTGTGTTGTGTTTGTGATATGGTGTGGTCTTTGTGGTGTGTGTGTAATCTGGTTTTTTGTGCGTAGTGTGTGTATGGTAGGTGTATATGTGGTTCGTGTGTATTCGTGTGTGTAGAGCGTGTGTGTATGTGGTGTGCGTATGTGGTTTGTGCATATTTGTGTGTGTATGCGGCGTGTGCGTGCGTGGCGTGCGTATATGTGGTTTGTGCGTATTTGTGTGTATGCGGCGTGTGCATGCGTGGTGTGCGTATATGTGGTTTGTGCGTATTTGTGTGTGTATGTGGCGTGTGTGTGCGTATATGTGGTTTGTGCGTATTTGTGTGTGTATACGGCGCGTGTGTGTGGTGTGCGTATATGTGGTTTGTGCGTATTTGTGTGTGTATGCGGCGTGTGTGTGTGTGGTGTGCGTATATGTGGTTTGTGCGTATCTGTGTGTGTATACGGCGTGTGTGTGTGTGGTGTGCGTATATGTGGTTTGTGCATATTTGTGTGTGTAGTGTGTGTGTGTATGTGGTGTGCGTATATGTGGTTTGTGCGTATTTGTGTGTGTATGCGGCGTGTGTGTGTGGTGTGTGTATATGTGATTTGTGTGTGTATGCGGCGTGTGTGTGTGGTGTGCGTATATGTGGCTTGTGCGTATTTGTGTGTGTATGTGGCGTGTGTGCGTATATGTGGTTTGTGCGT